>VDFB02075321.1:57506510-57522444 GCA_007258455.2 Sequoia sempervirens | reverse complement strand
AGGGTGAAAAAATTGTAAGATCTTCAAAAAACTAGAATTTGAATTATAACTCCTAGAGATTTGAAACCACTCTCAAACATCCTAAAACTATATACATGAAATATAAGTTAAAGTATAAGAAATTAAATATCCATATGTAAATGCCAATTTATACTTAAATGTTTATTTCATGTATATAGTTTCCCTACAAATAACAAGAAGAAAGAGACAAGAAAAATAGAAGAAACAATTTTCAATGTAGACCAAAATGCGAGCGTGTTATAACTTGCTCGCATTTTGGAAATGTTTTTTTGATTTCAAAAAACGCACATTTTTTGAACTTAAAATGTGCACATTTTTTGAAATTTAAACCATAACGCGAGTGTGTTATAATGTGAACACATTATAACACGCTTGCGTTATGGCTTGGTAATGACCAAGCCTAGGCTTGGTCACTACCAACCCATAATGCGATCACGTTTTACTATGATGCACTCACATTTTCTCTATTTCAGGATGAAAAAGTAAATTGGCCACTTTTTGGCCCCCCATCCTTTTGCACTTACCCAACCACTAAAATATTTTATTGTATATTTTTTATAATGGATATGGCTACTACTTTACAACTATAGCTCTATCATGATAGCTAGGTGAGGATTTTCAACACATAAAAATTTATCAATCTTAGCCCTAAAAGTATTGAGAAAATATAATGTAATTAATGGTCTAATAAAAAGATATAAAGGTGCATTCAAGGTAGGCCATATATCTGATGGTCCTTGTTCAAACCTTCATCCTAAATTACCTTCTTGACACCAACTATCATTTTGAAAGATAATAAAGGGTTTTCAAATGTTTTAAGGAGGGTTTGTAAGGGTTTTAGATACTCCAAAACAACTTCCAAGCCATTTCCAATATTATTTAATGGTTTCATGAGAGTTTTAAGGGTTAATCTCATGGTTAACACTTAGAGACTTTCTAATGTGTGAATGATAGTAACATAGCATAAAAAGTCTCCTTAAACAATCAAATCAAGAATTTTAAAAATAGTAACCTAGAAATTATATAGGAAAGAAAATACAAAAAGAGGTGGATTGATAACCCAAATCACATATTGATACCACAAAATTAATACAAAAAAGACTTGGTTGCAACCACCACAGAGAGAGAAAATTTTGGAATGGTAAATGTTGAAGCATGTGTGATAGAAATTAAGGGTGAGTGTTGGAGTGGTAATTTCTCCCACACCAAAAATATTAAATGTTATCACGGGCACAATTGTTAAATGAGGAAGAAATTATCAAATGTAATGCACTAGAATAATTTTAGAGATAATGATAAGAAGGAAAATACATTAAATATTTGTTAGTGAGACAATCAACTCAAGATCTAGTTAGATCTAGAATGATCATCATATTGCTATAAAACCTTTTATAAAAGGGGGCACATGTAATCAATTTGAACGAAGAAATGGAATATATCTGGTGCAACAACACATTGGGAAAATCATTATTTTTTTGTTGGATAATTGCATTTTATAAGTTTATGTGTGTTAATCTATCTCCATCCACCACCATCACTACAAAGGTTAAAATTTATTAAGAGATAATAATGTAAACCCCATGGATAAATCATCAAAGGAAATAATAAAAAAACTCTTTGAGGTAAATTCTAATATAGTATTTGAAACCACTATATTATGGCTCTAAGTTGCAAGATTCAATGGTCTAAAGTCTAAATAATTTAAGTATGTGAGGTTTTCAATCTTGAATTAGTTATGATAAGTATTAGAGTCCCTTCACGATAATTTCTCTATCAAATCTATCCTTCGAGACTAGCTTCCTTTGTAATATTGAAGGCTAATTTACTTTCTCTGTCTTAATAACTCGTAACCATCAATTCCTTAAGAAAATTATTGATCATGGATGTATTAGAGTAAATATCTAATGGAAAGATGTCCCCAAGACAAAAGAATCCTTGGAAAGAGCCCTATGTCAAGATAAAACCCTATTAAATGTTACTCTATCAAGTGAGATCTAAGCCATTGATTGACCAAATTTAATTATGCAGTGTTGCCTATCGTCTAAGTGGATATCTAAATGTTGCCCTTGTAAAAAACTAGAATTAAATTTATACTAAGTTGAAATTACAAGGAGCCTCACATCCACTAGGAGTTTTAGCAATAAAAAATTCTCAAATTCAAACTCGAGATCTTAAGCAAAATCAAATTTATAAATATGCATATTTCTCAAAAAATTTAAACAATGCAAAGATTGAAATTGAGTGCTCTAACAAGTTAAAATTTTCAAGGATTCTCATGTCCATGGTATGCTATTATTCATAATTGCATAATACTTTTGGAATTAAAATCCTAAGCATGTCAGAATTAATGAAGTTTCCACATTTGTGGCAAGTACTAGTGGATTTTCTAACTATTGATGCCCCCAATTGAATTTGTATCCTTTGATCTACTAGAGCGAATCTTCACACATGTGTTCATGGATAGATGAGGGTTGGAAGATAATTGTTAGTAAGTTCAAACTCGAGTGCACAAATTTTTCAAAGTTAGTAGGTGACATAGGTTTATGGAACTCTATAGATAAATCATTTAAGTTGCAAAAACAAGCTCCCAAATGAATTAGGATTGATAATATGCTTGTACCTAAGATGTTGAGATTCAAGAAACCTAGCAATTGGGTGCATGTCATGTGTGTGTAATTTTTTATAGGACTCTTGCATCCATTGAGCCCACACATCTAAGGCCATTCAATTTTTGGACCTAGACACCTAATTAAACTAGGTTGTATAAAATGCTTTCACATACATAAGCATAATTAAAGTGTGTCAAATATGATTAGGATTTAATGAATGTGAGAATGTACCAATTGGAGTTGGCCACATGTTCCCATCTAATTCTATTAAAATTTGATGGTTCAAACCAAACTAAACCTTGTCACATTAAGACCCATCTCTTAGATGTCACCCTATGTTAAGATAAAATAAGGACTTTTTTAGACCTAAACATGAATGCCTAATATCAGTATTGTTATCAAACCTAAGAAGCCAAGTATATTGATCCAAGAGAATTTTTGGATGAATTTTCATAGGGGTTTATTGATGTCATAAGACTACATTCCTTTATATTATGTGGGAATTTTTTTTAAGAAGTTCAATTAAATTATTAGTCTAATTTTTTCCAAGTCTATTAGACTGTTCTATATGGAATCAAAACATGGTTTACAACTAAAGGCTTAATGGACCATTAAGGTTAAAATTTTAGGTTTAATTGTGAAATTGATTATGAATTGATCATACAACTACTCTATTGATACAAGTAGTAAGAAAGTTAAAGTTCAAAAGTTAATCTTTTGTAGTGTATCAATAGACAATACTTGTTTATATTTGTGCTTTCATTAATTTAAGGTCAACATGAAAAAGAAGAAAGAAAATGGTACTACAAGAGTGGTTCTAAGATGAGTTACTACATTTTTCATACATGTCTACCAAGCAGTTGCAACTACCTCTACAAAATGCCTCTACACTATATGCTTTGATGGATGTCCACACCTTGTTGCAAAGATCCCATTTGGCATAGACTGGGAGGATGGTAGCAAAGGTTTTAGAGTCTGGTTTTACACCTGTAAATTGCATTTGGTTGGAAGTTTCTCAAGCATCTCAACAAATCCATTTTGTTAATATCGCGCAATCAGGGCGTTCCATGAGAACAGTGCGTTTGAGGCATCCTGTCAAACAGTTTAGGTGTCTTGTGTATGCTTCCCCATTTTTGCATATCTTACAATCATGTCATTCTGTAAGTAATTTTTGGAGGCATTCTGTCAAATAGATCACGTCCCTTTGTCTATGCTTCCACGTTTTGCATACATATCTCTCAGGGCAGTTGCAGCTACAACATCTGACAAAATTCCTTCATCATTTTATCCTATAATGGATGTCCAAAGCTCCCATTTTCGCACAGGCTGTGAGGTTGCTGGCAAAGATCGCGGAGTCTGGCTTTAAACCTGCGAATGGCATTTGGTTGAATGTTTCTCAATCCTTTTTTTCAAACGCATTTGGTGCGTATCCGACAATCATGGCATTCGATGAGACCACAGTTCTTCAGTATCTTCATCTGCTCCTGCATTGCTAAGTTATCGGTATTTTCCATTTACCTGAAGCTCTGCAGCATTTCTTCTCAATATGGGGAAATCAATGCTTATCATGCTCATAACACTTCTTGTCTTGCTCAGTTCAATGTCTAACTTCAATGTCTCCGCAAGAAGTTGTTCAAACTGTAGAGGTCATATTCGAGATCCCAAATGCTGCAAAGCTTCAACAGAAGCTGTGTCACCAGTGAAAACAGCGGTGGGCATGATAGCATTCGATGGGAGACGTTAACAAGAATGAGAAGGGTGTATTTTAGGAAGCTGTTCAAACTGTAGAGGAGTCATATTCGAGATCCCAAATGCTGCAAAGCTTCAACACAAGCTGTGTCACCAGTGAAAACATCGGTGGAGCATGATAGCATTCTGATGGGAGACGTCAACAACAATAACAAGGGTATTTTAAAAGTTGTCCAAACTGTAGAGGTCATATTATAGATCCTACTTGCTGCCAGGTTTCAACAAAAGCTGTGTCAGCTGGGCATGTTTAATATCCAGAGCTAGCATGCTGCAAATTTTTCAAAAAGAGCTGTCACCATATCCGCTTATATTAAAAAAGCCTTAAATAAGTTAGAGGTATAGATAAATAAAACATGCCATTACGTTTTCTGAACGGATGAGTTGAATACAAGTTTGGTTTATTTTGTTTTTATTTGTTTAGTTTATTTATTTAAGTTTTTTTTTATATGTATGTATGTTTGGTTTAATAATGTTAATTTTATTTTCTATTTTAGAATCAATATTAGATTATTGACATTTAAAATAATAAAATTGAATGACATTTTGTAAACTATTTTTTATGTTTATAATTTTCTAATTAATAGTACATTATAGATTTATATCTAGTAATATTTATTGACTAATGAATAGATGAATCATAGATACCATCTAAGGAAGATTAAATTACACTTTTATATTTTTAGCTAGTGTTGACCTAGATCCCAACTTTGATTTATACTAGATACAACTTTGACTAGTATAGTTAAAGTTGGGTTTTTCATTACAATAAATATTTGTTAAAATATTTGATGATTAAATGATTTATTTATATAGAGTCTTTTAGTTTGATTGTACATAAAATAAAATAAAATAATTATTAACTAATTCTAAAATGAAAACAAAATATACAAAAATATTTTTAATGTATATAACCTTTTGTAATTTGATTGGGTAATTTTTAGTTTAATAATTTTAAAATATAAATATTATCATCTAGTGCAACCTCCTATATTATATGGTGGAAAATGGTTGTTGGTACACTTGTAGAGCTCTCTACATACTAAAAATGATCTAAATTACAAGTAGTAAGAAAATAATAAATATTAATATTTCATAGAGCAAAAGCAAGAGTAAAAAATGTTGACAACCATTTCATATTAATTAATATGAATGATTTTGAATTGAAAGGTATTTTTTAGAAAGGAAAAATCTAATAGAAATTCTTCTTTCTAATTTTGACATGATTAATTCCATATTCATAAGATTGTGAATGTTTCTTTACATTTTGGGATAAATAAAATATAATACTTTCTTGCACTTGATTATAATGTTTCCTTGTCAAACATTGTTTTTAAGGAATAATATAAAGTCCAAGAAGTGTTAACATCTTAATACTTTCTTCCCCTAATAAGGCACAAGAAGTTGAAACACTTAAAACATATTGAAGTTTTAACTTAAAGAAACTCAAAGCTAAGAACATAATTGTTTAACAATGCTTGAGATATAAGAAAATAGCATTTGGAAAAAACTGTTGATAATATTTTTTAGATCCCACTCACTGATGATCTATCAAGATGAACAAGACGTGAATATTGTAGATGTAAATCAATATATATATATATAACCAAGTTTTTTCCATATAAAAGTTTGAAAAAAAATTCATTCCTCGTATTAAAGGTGTTTTACAATTTGTTGTATTCGAACAATAAAATGTTAAGATTGCAGATGTAAATATATATATATATATATATCCAATATTTTTCCATCTAAAAAATTGAATTTTTTTTTCATTCCTTATATCTATTGTACCGATATTTTTTCATCTAAAAACTTAAAAATTATTTCATTCCTTATATCAAATGTCCTTATAATAAATTGTATTGGAGCAATAAAATAACATAGTATGCAAACAATGATTACATAGTTGTAGGGAAATCTTATGAAATTGCAATTCTTGGCCAAGGATGAAAGATATAAAGGCTAAAGGTATTGAATATTATAACTTTTTGTACCTCTACAACAAAAATAAAAACTAAGGGATTTCATGCAAAGTGCATATTTGGGGTAATCCAAACACTATGAAAATTCAGTACTTAGGTTGGTTAGACATACACCTGCTTTTTATTTTTCTTGAAAATTCAGTACGACATTGAAATTTCAAATTTTCACCAAATAGATTTTTTTTTCAAAAAAAAGGAATAGTATCTTAGAAACTACATTCAATTTGCTACAAATTTTGTTCTTACATATTTTTCAAATTATATTAATAACTTATTCAAATTTCTATGTCAAGTTGCTTAACTCTATTGTTTTGAATTTTCATCGACACTTAATGGCCTAGTTTGAACCCCCATGATCCTACACTGACCCCTTGGTTCTATGTCAAAGGGGGAGAACAATACAATTTTTTTTATCCTTTTCCATTGATGTCAAAGGGGGAGAGATAGAGAGAATCATGTAAGGAATATTGTGTATGTTGTCTTTGATGGTTTTTCACATCTTATGTTGTCATCAATGACAAAGGGAGAGATTGTTGCAAGTATGAAGTTGTTGTCATTGATGTCAACAAGCTTATGTTGTCATTGGTGTAAGTTGTGTAGTTGTTGAGAGAGGTTGTTGCTTTGGTTTGTTGCATTCTTCTAGTTATGGTTGTGGTATTGTTAAAGATGTTGGGGATATTTAGAAATTTGATAAAAAGAGGAAACAGGGCATTGTAGAGGTCTTCTAGTTTTTCTTTGAATTTCTTCTGGGTTGAAGACCTGCTTGAGTGTTTTATATGTGTTAGTTAGAGGTGTTCAGAGTTTCTATATCCAAAATTTGGGCTTTTGGATTGATGTGCAAAATAAGTTATGTTCACCAATGTGAGAACTAGTTTTGTAGTGTTGTTTACAGAGGTGTTTGGGAGAAATGTTCTTGCTCCATGTTTATCAATATTTTTTCTTTAGGTCTTGCAATTCTGAAGGTATTTTGATGGTGTCGATCTCTTTCCTTTGTCAATAGGATTCGGGGTTTGGTGCTCAAAAAGATGGATTTTAGAGTTGCAGTGGTTGGAAGTGTAGGTTGAGTGTATTGGGTGTGTACATTCTAAATGTGTGAAGTTGTTGTGAAGGATTTTGATGGATTTCAAGATGTTAGAGGAATATTCTTGATCAAGATGAGGCATGGTGTGTGGTTCAGAAGTCATCCTTGGATTTGAGGAAGTGTCTACTTCAAAGATTAATGTTGTTTGCATGGGTAATGGTCGACCTAGTGTTTACACTACATTCTTAGATGTTTAAGTATTAATGAAGGTACAGTGTGGCGTGTAAGAGTTTATTTGGGTCCCAATTAAGTTTTGTATTGGTCCACTTTCATTCCTATCCACTATGGGAATTCTTAATGCAGACCTATTTTTGAATTTGTAAAGTGTAAGGTGTGTGTAGTTAACTTGAAAATGTTTCTCAAGTTGTGGATGGTATAAATGCAAGGTGAGATGGTGTGTGGAATAGAATTGAGTGTTGTGATGCAAAATTAAGTGAAGTAGTGTGAAATACAGTGTGAGTTGTAATTCAAGATTGCCAAATGCAGTGAGTTGGAGGTATCTTGATCTCTTGAAGAGTACGAGCGTTATTAGAGCTATTGTGGTGGATTATCTATTGCATTGAGATTGTGTTCTCTATGTAACATCTTATCTTCTTTCTTCTTTCTATTTTGACAGTGATCCTGGGTTGTGATGCTTTCTAGACAGTGTGGCCTATTTTGGTAGTGATCCTCTTTGTAATGGTTTTGATATTACTTATATTGTGAGCTAATACTCACTGTGGTTTTTCCCTCCTATGCTTTTCCACGTAAATCTAGTGTTCTCTTGTGTATGGTGTTGGTAGTTTGATTTTCTATTATCTTCTTTTCATGTTTATACATTACAATAGATTAAAGGTTTAATGAATGCACATGGATTTGATTATCATTGATGGTTTTGAGTTTTTAATTTGATACAACTAATTCACCCCCCCTCTCAGTTATCTTGTCCATTCAACAAGAAGTTTAGAACTAAAATAAATTTTAAGGTATCATAGTAGGATCATATAAACTTGAACAAACATAGAAAGAGCCTATGCACAAATATTTATCACCATGGTAACTTTAGGGTCCACTTGAGTTGAAACAACATCCTAAAGTTCAAAAATCACTAATAATCAAGCTTTCAAGAATGAACTTTTACCAAAAAGTATTTGAGTCCACCACTAAGTGACAAGAGTGGGTGAAATCTAAATCTATTTGTCCAATCTAGCAAAGTATCATTCATATAAAAAGGGAAGATCCTCATAATCGTTGAATTGATTCCAAGGTTTGTCTTCAATTCTTAAAATGATATTTTTAGGAAGAGCCTTCAAATTTTTTTATATTGACTAATATTTGGGAATAGGTAGTAAGACTAAAATTTGAGGTAGTAGAGTCCATATTTAGGAATTGACCAATACTTTTACTAATAGATTCAAATTAAGGGTCACTCTAAAATGCAAGAGGGAGATTAGGAATTCTAATTAAAATGGGAAGAACATTAATGTGTTCTATGAGAGGGTTGAATTAAGAGAACTAGGGCTTGAGAAATAAGCAATGCTGACCCTACATCCAAAAACCACCATCCAAAACTACCTCCCTATTTGTAGTTGATTGGAATATTGTAACAAAAAATTTCCCTAGAACAAGGATATAGGTCAATATGTTTAACCATAAGCAGTAGCTATTAATTCATAACCAATTGTTCAAATAAGACAAGGAAAAAAATGGTTAAACATGTAGATCAATCCATTATTATAATAATATTTTTTATTGCTAATCACATCTTATCCAAATATAAGAAAATGGGAGGATTGAGCACAAGAAAATGGTTTACTATGTATGAATCGAGGAGCCTAATTCTAAACACTCACAAGGAGATACTAAAGGATACCTATAGTAGCAATTACCACAGAGTTTAGTGGGAAAATCTATAACAATTACCAATAGGAAAGTCCATGTAACACCTATAAATTCTATGGAAAGAGCAAGGATGCTAATAGAAGGAAAAGTGATATTCATCTCCAATTCCACCACTAAATCACAATTTGCAAAGAAACTAGCCCCAAAATCTATGTCAATATTTCTTATACAAAAGTGAAGTAGGAAGATGTTTAAAATTATTTACATGGAAGTGGTACTGGAAAGAAAAATTAACATTTCCCTCAACTAATTTAGATTAATCAAATAATGTTTATAATTTATGTATAAATTAATTAATTTATAATATATCAAAATGGTAAATTAAATATTTATTTTATAAAATTAAAGAGAGAAAATAAGAAATTTAGTTATAGTGATAACAAAGCACGAGTTAGATATTATCTTAAATTATTTTACTACAAAGTAGTATAGGAAGGAAAAGTGAACTTGTTCTTAAATAACTTAAATTAATTAAATTATGTGTGTAAATTAATTTCCTTATATTTAGTTTTAATAATAATGTTGAAGAATGTGTTTTAGAGTTTAGTCTTAAAATCAATTACCCCCATACGAAAATAAGTTTAGCTATCTTTAAATTTTAGAACGATGAATTGGACTATAATGAATTAGGAAATAGCTAATTATTTTATCTCAAATTTTAGCATATATTTAAATATGCATACATGTAAACATGTAATTTATGCAATTAATCTTAAAATATAATTGCATAAAATTAACATGTAAGAAAATAAAGCATGCAATCAATTTTAAAACATAATGTATCTAAACTAATAAGGAATGAATATATATGAAGATATATAAAATTTATTTTTATTTTTGTAATCATTAACTTTTGTGTGATGTTAGGATAGGATAATAATATATAATATTAATGTATACATAAGTGTTATAATATTGAAAAAAATAGAAAATATAAATTTTAAAATACATTTATATAGTATATATCTTTTATATATTGTCTTCTTTTAGGTTTATGTATTATCTTTATGCTATAAAATTAAACTGTATACCATATTTCCAAGGTTAATATTTAATTGTAGGTGCCAAAAGTAAAATAATTAAATTACACTTGTAGTCAACACATATTAAATATTAGATCTATATTTCACCTATTGTAACAAATAATTATTCATATGAGTGTATATTTGATTAATTTCACAAGTTCCAATAACGCTCCCAAACTTAGTACTATCTTTTGAAGAGACATGGAGCTTGTCCCCACCATATCTCTACTATTAGACAATTTTGGAAATCCCAAATGCTTACAAAGAGTAAAACCAAAGGAAAATTCACTTGTAAGTAGAAATTAAAATGGTAGAAGATGAGTCGCAGATAAACCATAAATGGACCAATGACCAAGTGTGCCAATAATTTACTAGTAAAATACCTTAAGGGTTTGGTTCTATGTTAAAGTCCTAGTTCCATGAAATTTTTATCATGGTAGTAGAGATAGGTCACCAATGTCAAGCAAGCTAGAAGTCATGAGCACCCATAATGTGGCTCAAGGGGGTGTTGAAAAATAAGCCATAACCATACCATAGATGAATCAATTTCTAAGTGAAATAGTTACTCAATGGTAGAACACCCAATTTGAAAATGGCTAGTCCTAGAATCAACCCCTAACTAGTTCTTGAAAAACATTAGCACATAATAGATTAGGGTGATGAATTGACATTTTTAATTAAATACATCTACAAATATAACCTCAAATGTCTTCAATTCTCTACTAAAAAAATTTGTTACAAAATTTTGGTTTGATTTTTACCTGATAATAATAATTTCTATAATGTATTCCATGTGAAATAACAAAGGTTATACTAGAGCCAACATTTTAGCTTGGATTGCCAAGATAGAAAATATATTATTAGTTGGGAATGATAATAAAAAATGCTATTTTGAAATTAAATGAAGAGGATATCACACCTAGCTTTCGAAAAAATGATGAAGAATAAGTATTGATGGGCCATATAATCTTGATATTGCAATATAGAAAAACGTATTCTTAGTGTACTACTTAAGATATAAAAGTTATAGCTATTAAAGTATTGTTTGCAAGTTAAACTTGAGCTCCATGATGTTGACCTTATCCTTTGCAAAAAATTATTTGGTGCATTGAACTATTGTAGGTTATAAAATTGTTTTGGTTGATTGATGTGTAAGAGCTTGTAATATTGAATAGTTCCTTACTGAGATCGCTAGATCACATGGGTTATGTTTGCTGAGATAAACCCCATAAATTATACATTACTAAGATATTGTGAAGTGAAAAAATTCTTATAACACGTGGGATTGATTTGTGTGACAAATACATAAATAAATGTATTATTGACTAATAGTTTAGAGAGATTTTTGGATTGCAAGGGTCGTGTTTTCTTAGGTAAACCCCTTGATTAAGCACTTTGCTAAAATACACTAATGTGTATAACTATCATATAATCTATAGGATTGATTTTTCTAGTTGATGTATAAGGACTTGAAGTATTGAATAACTGAATATATGTGTTGTGTAACACATGTTGAAATGGTGGTGCTACAATTTGTATTATGGAGCAAGTCAAACCCACTATGCATCATGTAAATCGAAACATGACATAATATTATGAAGGCTTCTAGCCTAGAACTCAAAAACCATCAACTATATTTACATCCATAGATAATAAAGCTAGAAAGTGCAATAAAATGTGATTCTAGGTGACTAAAACTAAAATACACCTTATAAAAGAAGGTACAACAAATAAAGTTAACGAAAACCATATTGGATCATAATCTTTACATTATCTAAAGCAACCCCTATTGAAAGGTTGGCGTTGCAATTTGTATAAGAGTACGAGTCAAGTTGGTTGTTCATCACATAAATTAAAACATGACATTAAATATATAGTCTTATAGCCTACATCTCAAGAACCGGAAAATATATTTACATGTAATAAGACTCTGCATTCACAACATCAAGTGAATGAAAACTGAGGTTAGATGTCAACATGATAAACAAAATTTTACAATGACACAAATCAAGTTCATTATTCATCAAATAAATTAAAACATGACATATATTATGAAGTCTAGAAAACCATAAACCATGGATAAATAAAATATGGCTATAGGTGATTAAAACCAATATGAACCTTATAAAAGAAGGCACAACCTATAAATCCTATGTTTTCATGGTAACATGGTAAAAGAATTTGGTAAACCTCAATAAATCATAACCAATTTGCTTTAAACCACTACAGACAATACTCCCACTGAATTACTCTTCTCTCGCCCAACCGTAAGCAACCTGTCAACATAAAGGAGACATAGCCAAAGAATAATGCTATATACAGACTCTTTTATTCACTCCATTAGTTTGAATGCCTCTAGCTCAAAATTTAACCATATTTTTAACTATTCAGAATATATTTTGAGGGTAGGCCTTAAAATTTTTCATGTTTAGTTCAGTTTAGTTCAGTTATGGTTTGGCTATCTTCGGTTGCATGTAGTTAGTTTCAATTGAATGCTAGTTGACTCTAGTTGAATTGAGTTGCATGACTAATGAATTTAGTTGCATGATAGATAATAGGTGGATACATTCTATTAAGTGGGGATGATCAATCATGCATAATGTTTGCATGAGTTGGTGGAGAGATATGTTTTAGTTAACTAAGACTGACTTGGACCCACCTTGGGTGCCCAAGTTGGCATCTTTGAGTTAACACCTTTTGCAAGAGAAGATATTTACAAGGCTCGGTTAAGTGGGCCCATTCTTGGGTTCCAAATTTGAGATGATGCTTGCAAGATATTTTCTTCACCAACAATCAGTTAAGAGTTCAGATTGGGGGACCTAAATTGAGGAGACTTTGTTTTTGACTTCATGTTACAGTGTGTAACTCTACTTGCACAATCTAGGCATGGTTTTTGTGAGGAGCTTTATGCTCTTGTTTTGTAAGACTCTTAGGAGTTTACAATGCTCATTAATTGTCTATTTATTGCAGCAATTGCATTAGAGTTTGTAATCTTGGTTGTAGGTTAGTAGGTTGAGCTTGTGCATGTGTGAGGGTTTGGAGCATGGAATGGGATTTGTGGATTCATGCTTGGTCACATGGAATGCATGGATAGATTGTGTTACAGAAAGTGTATGAGAGTTTTTTCTAGGTTGTGAAGAAGGATTGTTGAAGGCAAGGAATCATATCAATCAAGGATTGATACATTATTATTGTAATCTTGTTCTAAGGTTAAATAATACAAGCACTATTGATTCTTATGAATTTTTTTCCTGAAAGGGTTTCTCCACGTATATGCTATGTCACTTGTATCTTCTTGTCTCATTCTTCTACAATCTTCTGTCTCTTTCTACAATTGGTAAAATTGATCTAAAAGATTAATCATACATAAATAATTGTGACAAAGAACACTTAATTAAATCTACAATATAATAGTTTTACAAGTTTTGAGCTACAATTTCACCTTCATTTTCAACAAAAGAGGTATGTATGTAATCAGTTTGAATCAAGAAATGGAATACATCTAGTGCAACAACACATTGGGATTCAAATAATTATTTTTTTGTCGGATTGCATTTTTTAAGTTTATGTGTGTTAATCTATTTCCATCCACCACCATCACTACAAAGGTTGAAAGTTATTAAGAGGTAATAATGTAAACCCCATGGATAAATCATCAAAGGAAATAATAACAAAACTCTTTGAGGTAAATTCTAATATAGTCTTTGAAACCACTATATTATGGCTATAAGTTGCAAGATTCAATGATCTAAAGTCTAAATAATTTAAGTATGTGAGGTTTTAAATCTTGAATTAGTTATGATAAGTTTTATAGTCCCTTCACGATAATTTCTCTATCAAATCTATCATTCTAGACTAGCTTCCTTTATAATATTGAAGCCTAATTTACTTTCTAAGTCTTTATAAATCCTAACCATCAATTCCTTATGGAAATTCTTGATCATGGATGTCTTAGAGTAAATCTCTAATGGAAACATGTCCCCAAGAAAAAAGAAGCCTTGCAAAGAGTCCGAAGTCAAGATAAAATGCTATTCATTACTCTATCAAGTGAGATCTAAGTCATTGATTGACCAAATTTAATTATGTGGTGATGCCTATCGTCTAAATGGAAATATAATTTTTTTTATTAGGTAAGCATGGATTTTGAAAGGGGCCTGATCCCTTTTACATCAAGAAAGATTTGAACAATAAGTCCAACAAGACAAGAAACAACCACCAGACGAGACAACCCAAAAGGCACAACCAACTAAATGTTACCCTTGTAAAAAACATTTAGCCAACTAAGTGGAAATCCAAATGTTGCCCTTGTAAAAAACTAGAATGAAAATTATACTAAGTTAAAATTACAAGGAGCCTCACATCCACTAGGAGTTTTAGAAATAAAGAATTCTCAAATTCCAACCCAAGATCTTGAGTAAAATCAAATTTATAAATACACATATTTATCAAAAAATTTAAATAATACCAAGATTGAAATTGAGCGCTCTAACAAGTTAAACTTTTCAATGATTTTCATGTCCATGGTATGCTATTATTCATAATTTCATAGTACTTTTGGAATAAAAATCCTAAGCATGTCAAAATTAATGAATTTCCCACATTTGTGGCAAGTACTAGTGGATTTTCTAACTATTGATGCCCCCAATCGAATTTGTATCCTTTGATCTACTAGAGCGAATATTCACACATGTGTTCATAGATAAATGAGGGTTGGAAGATAATTGTTAGTAAGTTCAAACTCAAGTGCACAAATTTGTCAAAGTTAGTAGGTGACTTAGGTCTATGGAACTCTAGAGATAAATCATTTAAGTTGCAAAACCAAGCTCCCAAATAAATTAGGACTGATAATATGCTTGTGCCTAAGATGTTGAGAGTCAAGAAACCTAACAATTGGGTGCATGTCATGTGTGTGTAATTTTTTATAGGACTCTTGCATCCATTGAGCCCACACATCTAAGGCCATTAAATTTTTTGGACCTAGACACCTAATTAAACCGAGTTGTATAGAACACTTTCACATACATAAGCATAATTAAAGTATGTTGAATGTGATTAGGATGTAATGAATGTGAGAATGTACCAATTGGAGTTGGCCACATGTTCCCATACCAATTATATTAAAATTTGAGGGTTCAAACCAAACTAGTTGTCTTGTCATAAGACCCATCTCTTAGATGTCACCCTATGTTAAAATAAAATAAGGACTTTTTTAGACTTAAACATGAATGCCTAATATCAATATTGTTATCAAACCTAAGAAGCCAAGTATGTTGATCCAAGAGAAATTTTGAATGAATTTTCATAGGGGTTTATTGATGTTGTAAGACTACATTCCTTTATATAATGTGGGAAATTTTTGAAGAAGTTCAATTAAATAAATAGTCTAATTTTTGCCAAGCCTATTGGACTGTTCTATATGGAATCAAAGCATGGTTTATAACTAAAGGCTTAACGGACCATTAAGGATAAAATTTTAGGTTTAATTGTGAGATTGATTATGAGTTGATCTTACAACTACTCTGTTGATGCAAGTAGTAAGAAAGTTAAAGTTCAAAAGTTAATCTTTTGTAGTGTATCAATAGACAATAC
>VDFB02075321.1:57486922-57506410 GCA_007258455.2 Sequoia sempervirens | reverse complement strand
TGATAATACCTTTTCAGAAAGCTCTCGAAAAGACGATTTTCTATAAAGTAGGCTTTCGGTGGACTACTTTGGCATTTCCGCAAATTTTCAGGCCCATCCGGGATCGTTTGGTGCCTCAAACTGAGCTCGGAAGGTTTTTCAGGGCAAAAAGCAGAAATTGGAACTTGAATAACTTTCAAGTCGTGAATGATCTTGACCCGATTCTTTCACTAGACTGTGTATTTTTCCATCCTGAACCTTCCCATAAATTTCTGTCTTCCCACGACTTCAAATTCAAACCCGAAAACAAAGAGCATGCGATTGGTGAGAAAAGCAAAAACTGTTGAAAGTTGGAAACTCTTATTGTGAGGTATCGAGAAATACAAAACATCTACAAAAGAAAACAACGGGAACAAAATGGAAATCATCTTTTGGGTGATGCAAGATTAGCCCTCCACACCCTTTGGATATCTGCATCAATGGAGATAGATTAACACACATAAAATTAGAAAAGACCGTCCAACAGAAAAATAATTATTTGAATCCCAGTAATGTTTATTTGCACGGATGCCATTCATTCTTGGATTCAAAGCTGATTACATACATACCTCTTTTGTTGAAATGGAAAGGGTGAAATTGTAGCTTAAAACTTGTAAAACTATTATATTGTAGATTTAATTAAGTGTTCTTTGTCACAATTCTTTATGTATGATTAATCTGTTTAGATCAATTTTACCAATTGTAGCAAGAGATAGAAGATTGTAGAAGAATGAGACAAGAAGATACAAGTGACATAGCATATACGTGGAGAAACCCTTTCGGGAAAAAAATACACAAGAATCAATAGTGCTTGTATTATTTAACCTTAGAAAAATATTACAATAATAATGTATCAATCCTTGATTGATATGCTTCCTTGCCTTCAACAATCCTTCTTCATAACCTACAAAAAACTCTCATACACTTTTTGCAACACAATCTATCCATGCATTCCATGTGACCAAGCATGAATCCACAAATCCCATGCCATGCTTCGAACCCGCACACATGCACAAGCTCAACCTACTAACCTACAACCAAGATTACAAACTCTAATGCAATTGCTGCAATAAATAGACAATTAATGAGCATTGTAAACTCCTAAGAGTCTTACAAAACAAGAGCATAAAGCTCCTCACAAAAGCCATGCCTAGATTGTGCAAGTAGAGTTACACACTGTAACATGAAGTCAAAACCAAAGTCTCCTCAATTTAGGTCCCCCAATCTGAACTCTTAACTGATTGTTGGTCAAGAAAATATCTTGCAAGCATCACCTCAAATTTGGAACCCAAGAATGGGCCTACTTAACTAAGCCTTGTAAATATCTTCTCCTGCAAAAGGTGTTAACTCAAAGATGCCAACTTGGGCACCCAAGGTGGGTCCAAGTCAATCTTAGTTAACTAAAACATATCTCTCCACCAACTCATGCAAACATTATGCATGATTGATCATCCCCACTTAATAGAATGTATCCACCTGTTATCTATCATGCAACTTAATTCATTAGTCATGCAACTCAATTCAACTAAAGTCAACTAGCATTCAATTGAAACTAACTACATGCAATTGAAGATAGCCAAACCATAACTGAACTGAACTGAACTAAACATGAAAAAGTAAGGCGTAACCTCAAAATATATTCTGAATAGTTAAAAATATGGTTAAATTTTGAGCTAGAGGCGTTCAAACTAATGGAGTGAATAAAAGAGTTCGTATATGGCATTATTCTTTGGCTATATCTCCTTTATGTTGACAGCTTGCTTACGGTTGGGCGAGAGAAGAGTAATTCAGTGGGAGTATTGTCTGCAGTGGTTTAAAGCAAATTGGTTACGATTTATTGAGGTTTACTAAATTCGTTTACCATGTTACCATGAAAACATAGGATTTATAGGTTATGCCTTCTTTTATAAGGTTCATATTGGTTTTAATCACCTATAGCCATATTTTATTTATCCATGGTTTATGGTTTTCTAGACTTCATAATATATGTCATGTTTTAATTTATTTGATGAATAATGAACTTGATTTGTGTCATTGTACAATTTTGTTTATCATGTTGACATCTAACCTCAGTTTTCATTCACTTGATGTTGTGAATGCAGAGTCTTATTACATGTAAATATATTTTCCGGTTCTTGAGATGTAGGCTATAAGACTATATATTTAATATGTCATGTTTTAATTTATGTGATGAACAACCAGCTTGACTCGTACTCTTATACAAATTGCAACGCCAACCTTTCAACAGGGGTTGCTTTAGATAATGTAAAGATTATGATCCAATATGGTTTTCGTTAACTTTATATGTTGTACCTTCTTTTATAAGGTGTATTTTAGTTTTAGTCACCTAGAATCACATTTTATTGCACTTTCTAGCTTTATTATCTATGGATGTAAATATAGTTGATGGTTTTTGAGTTCTAGGCTAGAAGCCTTCATAATATTATGTCATGTTTTGATTTACATGATGCATAGTGGGTTTGACTTGTTCCATAATACAAATTGTAGCACCACCATTTCAACATGTGTTACACAACACATATATTTGGTTATTCAATACTTCAAGTCCTTATACATCAACTAGAAAAATCAATCCTATAGATTATATGATAGTTATACACATTAGTGTATTTTAGCAAAGTGCTTAATCAAGGGGTTTACCTAAGAAAACACGACCGTTGCAATCCAAAAATATCTCTAAACTATTAGTCAATAATACATTTATTTATGTATTTGTCACACAATTCAATCCCACATGTTATAAGATTTTTTTCACTTTACAATATTTTAGTAATGTATAATTTATGGGGTTTAACTCAACAAACATAACCCATGTGATCTAGCGATCTCAGTAAGGAATTATTCAATATTGCAAGCTCTTACACATCAATCAACCAAAACAATTTTATAACCTACAATAGTTCAATGCACCAAAGAATTTTTGCAAAGGATAAGCTCAACATCATGGAGCTCAAGTTTAACTTGCAAACAATACTCTAGTAGCTATAATTTTTATATATTAAGTAGTACACTAAGAATATATTTTTCTATATTGCAATATCAAGATTATATGGCCCATAAATACTTATTCTTCATCATTTTTTCAAAAGCTAGGTGTGATATCCTCTTCATTTAATTTCAAAATATCATTTTTTATTATCATTCCCAACTAATAATATATTTTCTATCTTGGCAATCCATGCTAAAATGTTGGCTCTAGTATAACCTTTGTTATTTCACATGGAATACATTATAGAAATTATTAAATTATAAGGTAAAAATCAAACCAAAATTTTGTAACAAATTAGGATTGAAGACATTTGAGGTTATATTTGTAGATGTATTTAATTAAAAATGTCAATTCATCACCCTAATCTATTATGTGCTAATGTTTTTCAAGAACTAGTTAGGGGTTGATTCTAGGACTAGCCATTTTCAAATTGGGTGTTCTACCATTGAGTAACTATTTCACTAAGAAATTGATTCATCTATGGTATGGTTATGGCTTATTTTTCAACACCCCCTTGAGCCACATTATAGGTGCTCATGACTTCTAGCTTGCTTGTCATTGGTGACCTATCTCTACTACCATGATAAAAATTTCATGGAACTAGGACTTTAACATAGAACCAAACCCTTAAGGTATTTTACTAGTAAATTATTGGCCCACTTGGTCATTGGTCCATTTATGGTTTATCTGTGACTCATCTTCTAACATTTTAATTTCTACTTACAAGTGAATTTTCCTTTGGTTTTACTCTTTGTAAGCATTTGGGATTTCCAAAATTGTCTAATAGTAGAGATATGGTGGGGAGAAGCAACATGTCTCTTCAAAAGATAGTTCTAAGTTTGGGAGTGTTATTAGAACTTGTGAAATTAATCAAATATACACTTATATGAATAATTATTTGTTACAATAGGTGAAATATAGATCTAATATTTAATATGTGTTGACTACAAGTGTAATTTAATTATTTTACTTTTGGCGCTTACAATTAAATATTAATCTTTGAAATATGGTATAAAGTTTAATTTTATAGTATAAAAATAATACATAAACCTAAAAGAAGACAATATATAAAAGACATATACTATACAAATGTATTTTAAAATTTGTATTTTCTATTTTTTTCAATATTATAACACTTATGTATACATTAATATTATATATTATTATCATATCCTAACATCACACAAAAGTTAATGATTACAAAAATAAAAATAAATTTTATATATCTTCATATATATTCATTCCTTATTAGTTTAGATACATTATCTCTTAAAATTGATTGCATGCTTTATTTTCTTACATGTTAATTTTATACAATTATATTTTAAGATTAATTGCATAAATTACATGTTTACATGTATACATATTTAAATCTATCCTAAAATTTGAGATAAAATTAGCTATTTCCTAATTTATTATAGTCCAATTCATCTTTCTAAAATTTAAATATAGCTAAACTTGTTTTCATATGGGGTAATTGATTTTAAGACTAAACTCAACACATTCTTCAACATTATTATTAAAACTAAATATAAGGTAATTAATTTACACACATAATTTAATTAATTTAAATTACTTAAGAACAAGGTTCACTTTTCCTTCCAATACTACTTTGTCATCATCTTGTCATATCTCATTTCCTGCTAACATAACATCGCTAAGGCATTGCCAATGCATCCATCATGCATCCATCATACATCTTGCATCCTGCATACATCTTGCATCCACAAACTGTCAGCATACCACATATCATTCATATCATACATAATAGGAAACATCAATCATTTCACATGCATTGCATTTGCATCATCATCATAATATAGATCTGTTAGTCTAAGCATCTGCATAAATCATCCATTGCATAATCATAGCATATCACATCATCCATCTCATATCATATCATCATTTAAGTTGTTTAGGATAATATAGATTTGTTATTCTAAGCATCTTAAAACCATCTCATTTGCATCATTATCCATAACCATCCATTTTGAACCTCTTTATCGTGAGATTGACCCTCAAATTGAATCTTTTTTCTTGATCTCTCGAGGGGGCAATGTACCAATGTACTTCTTTCTACTGGGGCATCTGAAAAATAAAATAAAAATTTAATTTTGATCGCGGCAAGTTTATTCTTTGAACCAATGCAACAAGTGCATTGCTTCAAAGAGGGCAAAATGTAGACATCTCAAATTGACATAATGCATTCAACTAGTCATATTCATCCATTCGGAAAATAAATCAAGTTTATTTATCAATCTCCTAAAGTCATTAGTTTAAATCAAATAAATCAACTTGATCCCATCACCCTCATTTTAATTAAATAAATCAAACCTTTTATTTAATTATATTCAAATCATTTTCCATCCTTTTCTGATTTAAATAAATCAAATATTTAAGTCATAAAATTCAAAGCATCCTAATCATCATCCTAGCTAATTAATCCTAATTAAATCTAATGCTAATCCCAACCACTTGCATTCTCTATATTTGGCCACTTGCACATGAAATTGCATTTAATTGATTTATCAAAATCTTTTATTTTCAACTTGACATAAAGGAGAATATCTCTCCATTTGAATCTCCCCTGGTTGACATGTACACCCAACACAACATTTATGAGGCCTTATGATGTCTCTTTACATGTCCCCTTCCAAAGGTCAACTCTCAAGATTCACAGTAAATTTGAATTAAATTTTCCCCCTCTTGGGCAATACCTCCCAAATCTTGCACATGCATCAACCACTCACATGATGACAAGTGGCCTCTTTTCATTGGCCTATTTCTTAGTCCCACATTGGTCCCTCTTCAACACTCAGCATTTGAAAATCTTTAAATAGAGGCTTCATCCTCAAGCAAATCCTCCACAATCTTTATGCAAAGTCACTCTCTTGGTTTGAGAACTGATTTTGTTCATCCACTCCACAATCTTAGCATTTCCATCTCCAATCTCATACAAGGTTACTCTCTTCAATGGAGAGATAATCTTGTCCATCTTATCATCATCATCTAAGCTTATCAATCAAGGATTGGGAAAGGGTCACTAGCACATGTGACACCAATCCACTATGAGATGAAGTTGATTCATGTTGTTTGTATGCTCATTTGGTTTTTCTTGTTGTTTTAATATCTTACTTAGCATATCTAACATGTTTCATTATCTCATAGGGATGTTGAGGATTATTTTGGTTTTAAAATGCTAACCATATACAGATTTTCACATACACAGAGGGAGAGTGGTAGTAGAGAGAGACTTGAGAGAGAGAGAGAGGGTTGATGGTTAAGGGTAGATGGTAGAGGTTCAAGGGTTAAGGGTAGAGGGTAGAGGGATAGAGATAGGAGTGAGTGAGTGAGAGAAAGAGACTTGAGAGGAGAGGGGTAGGAGGGAGAGACTTGAGAGAGAGGGGGGAGGGAGCAGGGGAGAGATAGAGTGTAGAGGGTAGAGGGTTTAATAGTTAAGAGTATAGGGGAGAGAGATAGGAGTGAGTGAGAGAGAGAAACTTGAGAGAGGGAGAGGGGGTAGGAGAGAGAGACTTGAGATAGAGATAGGTGAGATAGAGAGAAATGTGATATAGAGAAAAGGGGAGAGAGAGAGGAAGGTGGAGAGATTGAGAGATGGGGGGAGGTAGAGAGAAAGGTAGATAGGGATAGGTTAGAGATTAGAGAGGGAAGGTGTGTGGGAGGAAGGAAGAGAGAGATAGACATGGATGAGGGTTGAGGGTGTAGGGTTTAGGGTTTAAAGTATAGGGTTGAGGATTGAGGGGTAGTGTTTAGGATTCAAGGTATAGGATATAGGGTTATGGTTTAGAATATTGGGTATATGGTTGAGGGTATTGGGTTTAGGGTTGAGGGTTCAGGGTTTAGGGTTGAGGGAACAAGGTTGAATGTAGTGTTTAGGGTTAAAGTATAGGGTTCATGCTTGTGGGTTTATAGTTTTATCATAATGTTTAGGGTTGAGGGTCAAGGTTAAGTGTACTATAGACACATAAAACATTGCATATTTTGGATTAGGCTAACTCACCATACTTTGCACAACCATTGTTTTCAAAACTAGGTTATCTTGGGACATATTCATCACTACTCTTTTCAGTCATTGTCCTTTTTGTGAGAACCTCCAACTCAATAGTCTAGTTAGGAAGGCTCACTCGTCATTTTGACCTTGTCACTTAGTCCCCTTAGCAAGTCCTTTGATAACCAAAATTGAAACATAAGTTAGGCTTAGAGTGGTCAGACAAACCTTTCTCCAAATATTCTCCATATTAGTCCTCATTTTTCTCCTAGACTTAGCATTAATATTGTCCATCCTAGTCCTCATTTTTCCCCTAGAATTTGCATTAATATTGTTCATCTTAGTCCTCATTTTGAACTTAGACTTTACATTAATCATCTACTTAGTCAACATTATCATCTTAGTACTCATTTGGCACTTTGGCCTTGACAACCTTGTCATCTTGCATTAATCATTTCCTTAGGAAAATGTCATCATCATCTTGCATTGTCATCCTTTATTCCAAAAATACAAAAAAATTTACTGAGATAACTTTTCATCTTAGTCTTCATTGTCCTTTGGCATTAGTCATTTTCTTTAGACAATATTGTCATATTGCATCCCTTATTGTCAAAAATCCAAAAACATAGTCTTGCATTGTCATCCTTTATCCAAAAAATTAAAAAAACATAGGCTAGTGTCATCCTTGCATTTAGTTGTCATTCTCATCATTCTCATTTGAGGAATTCCCTTTTATGGTTGAGACTAGGCTTCAAGGAAAGAGAAGACAAACGAAAAACTTTGGACAAGATTCCAATCCCAACATCGATAATAACACTTATGACACAAACCAACATTGGAATTTTTTTGACCCATTTCACAACATTAACATGCAATCTTCCATGAACATGCCATCTTCATCACGAAATCCTTCTGAACCATTCATACAAAGAGACCAAAATGGATGAGTATACGTAGAAGACTTAGAAGCTACAGTGCAAAATCCTGATATAACGTCCTTTGTAGAAAAATTAGTATTACATGACCCTCAAAGATATCTTGCCATGTTTTTGGACCAAGGGGCTAAGTTACCACGGGGCTTTGACATAAATACTTTGGGACCTTCATCCGTCTACCCTCACCATCAATAGTCACTTAACGCAAATCTTGCCATTAATTCACAACAAACGTCCACTTATCACCCTTATCCTAACCTTGACAAGGGAAGCCAACTGTCCACTAGTTGATTCCAAACCTCCACGTCATGGGTATGTGCAGGATCATCATGGAAAAAATAGGCCCTAAAGTGGCAAAAAAATCAGAAAAATCAGTGTTAGGCAACTTGACATAAAAATTTGAATAAGTTATCTATATTATTTCAAAAATATGTAAAAATAGAATCTGTAAAAAATTGAATGTAGTTTCTAAACTACTAGGTTTATTTAAAAATAAATAAAATCTATTTGGTGAAAATTTGAAATTTCAATGCAATAGTACTTAAATTTCAAGGAAAAAATAAGAAGTAGGTGTCTGTCTAACCACCCTAACCATAATAAAATGATAATATTTTTTTATAATATTTTATATATAAGTAGAGCACTCATGTCCTGGATGTGATGCATATTTTTTTGTAATTTTTTTCCAAGTAAATAATTAATTATGAATAATTAATTACAACTTTTAAAAAATATAAAAAACTCGTATGTTTGACCACCTTAACTTGGTCAAAACATCATGAAATTTAATTTTTCTTTTTTTAATCCTATAGTATGTGAAGCATAGAATGTGACACATGTTTCAGATTCAAAAAATGTGATACCGTTTGAAAGTTATAGATGTTTTTCAATCAGTCTATCGATCAGGACTTTAGTTGTAATTCTAATAGAAAATGAATAATAATTATTTATTAAATTCAAATTAAAGCATAATTTATATTGGTGGAAAGCTAAGAATCTCCTCTAAAAACCTTTTTCGTTTCATCAATTTTGGGTAAAAAAAGTCGTCAGCTACATACCCTACAAATACCCATAATATTACCACTTTTTGGCCCATCATGATCCTACACATACCCTCATATTTTGGCCCTTCACCTATCAATCCCATCCAAGTCTACATGCCTTATCAACTATCTACCAATTCATGTCAGGTCCCCACATCATACCATATCAATCCAGTCCAAGTCTCCATGTCCTATTTCAATCAACCTTACACTAGTCCAGTCCAAGTCTCCATGTCATATCCTATGTCATCACCAACCAGTCCAGTCCAAGTCCCCATGTCATATCCTAGTCCTTCAAATACTAGTCTAGTCCAAGTCTCCATGTCATATCCTAGTCCTTCACATACTAGTCCAGTCCAAGTCCCCACGTCCTATCCTAGTCCTTCATTCATTAATCTTTTTCAAGTCACCCCCTCATAAGTCACATCTAGTCATGAAAATTCTATCATAGTCCAAATTCAAATCCCATTGTCTAAACTTAAGGATACATGTCAAAATGAAAGCCCAAAGCATGACATTATAACGTCACCCTCATGTCAAGAACAAGGTAGTCCATCCCATGACCCTGTCTTTTAGTCCATCCAAGAAGTCCTTCAAGACAATCATGACATCCAAAATACACCTACCCTTGACAAATATTTCAATCCCAATTATATTGTCCATGACAACCCCATCTTTGACCAAGACCCTACCATTGACCAAGAAGTACAAAATGATCCACTCCTTGATTTTTATGCCATTCATGATCAAACACTTGCCGACCCTATATAGGCCTTGACTATTGAAAATTTCCAAAATGAGACACTTGCCTCCATGACACACATAGATGATATTCCTCAAGAAAAAGATTATTCCATTATGGACATGTTTGCAAATGATCGAGCTATAGCTAAATTTACTGGACTCTATGACACTGACCATAATGATGGCTTCGACATTGAATTGGAAGCACCAATAAAATCACCTGAACCTGACATGTCACAAGATCAAACCAAATATATCAATCGAAAAGATGTCCAACATGTCAATGAAGCTAAGAAAGCTTATCAGCTAGGATCATTCGTCTTTATTAGAGCAAGCTTTCTCGTAGACAAAAATATTCCAAGTAACAATGTCCACATACATCATGATGGGTTAGCATCTTGCTTTCAAAACAATAAATACCCCATCACAAACAGAATCTGTCAAAGCATGCAATATCAAGGAAAGGGACTAGGCATACATGAGCAAGGCATTCAAGAACCAATACAACTTCAGGAAAATTATAGATATCAAGGTCTTGGCTATTCTTCAGTTAGCAAATCAAACGATGTCAGTGGAACCTCTTGATATTGGGGCCAACCTTGTCAGATACAAATGTCAAAATAGAGTCCATGAGAAATCCTTGTCATAAGGTTGCTACCAACACCCCCTCCACCCACACCATAAACTGTCATTCCATCATAAATAAACCTTCCCTTTGGAACCAACAAAAACAAAAGTCTTACAAAGTCAAAAATAAAATGTCAAAGGCCATCAAAACAAACAAAAAGACAAGTGGACAAATAAAATTAAAATGGATCCCAAAGAAAAGTGGATGAAGTAAAGAAAATATGTCAAAAGAAAAAGTTAATTACAATGTGGAGCCACAAGACAAGAGGACTCTGACATACAACAAATGTTCACCTCCTTCAAAATGGTCATCAAGCAAGGCATCTAAAGGTGTTGGTTCCAAATGCTATGCCTCCAAAATCTGTCATCCACCATACCAAGTTTGGAAATAAAAAGTGATTCATCCAAACATCCAAACAACCTTTCCGCGTCCACCATCATCCGCCATAATCCTACATCTCTCCTAAATTACAAACATCCCACGTCACAAATCTATCACATCTTGGTAATAACTCTTTACCACAAGGACTCTCATGGCACTCTATCGCGATGTGTGTATTCTGATAAGGCCAACTCTAGTATCAGAAAGGATCACAATGATATCAATCAGTTGTATGCAAGCACTACGATCCTAACAAGGCAACTACTTCATAAAGGACATTATTCTCATATCATGGCACTAGTCTCTACATCGACACCGTTAGCAACTTCAAAATAATCAATGGTCAGTTAAGGCATCAAGGTCATCCTAAAATATCAAAAATACAAAAAAAATGAAAAATCAAAAAAATCGTCACTCTGATGAAAACTTGGCAAATAGGCATCTTGGTGACACCAAGAAAGTAAAAGAACAAAAAAGTGGCCAAAAAAAAAATTAAAAAGAAAAATTTCGTCAAATGGTGAAAACCTGGCAAATAGGCACCCTAGATAAGTACCATGATGAAAACCTGGCAAACAGGCATCATGTATAAAATAAATTGTCTATGTGCACTTTTTCACTTGGGGGGCAAGTTGTCTCATTTCCCATTCCTTCCTGTTAACATTAACATTTGACCATTGGATCCATACCATTCCCACCTCCCTTGATCTTGACATAAAACAGACAAACATAAATCGTGCTTTGGGAAAACTCTTGACATGTCTATCCTTCGGTCATATACTATTCACGAAATGTCATGTCATTACTTTCATAACCTCATTATCCTTATGCGACATAGTCCTTGAATATCATATGACAATTCCCTTAGTCTCATGTATCCCGTCCTTTACCAATGCCACTTCTCATCCTTTCATGTCTGTCACCTATCTTGGCTTTCCCTTGTCAAACGGTCTAAGGATACTCCATCATCACTTTTAGTCCTAACCAAGTCATTCCAAATGCAATGAGTCTAATTCATACAAGCACATTATCCAAAACATTAATTGAATTTGTTCCTAGCCCTACTACAGACCTCGATACTTTCGTCACATTATCATCATCCTCACGTTGTTCTGAGATGCATCTTTCCCACGTCAAACAATGTTGTCATCACCTGTCAATTGGTATTCAGCTTGACTAGGGGCACAATCATGTTTTTCTTTGGATTCTCATGTGTAGGTATCAGTCACATGCATTTGTTGTGATCCTCTTAAACCATTCAAAAAGACCAAAAACATAAAAAAATATCCTGAAAAAAAGACAAAAACATCAAAAAATATCCTAAAGAAACACAAAAACATCACAAAAAGTCCTAAAAAAAGACAAAAACATTGTAAAATGTCTTTAAAAAAGACCTAAAAATCGAAAAGCATCCTGAAGAAACCCCGACAAAGTCAAAATGTCTAGAAAACACAAAAATAGAGTCATTCCTTGTCAAGTCCATTAAATCAATTATCTTTGTCATTTGTCCAAACTGCGTTGTCTCTGCACATTCGCTACGTAGGAAAGACTCAATTTCGAGTCCTCGAGACATTAGGTCTGTCCTTTTAAGTGTGTCAAAATAAAATCATGACACAATCTTTGGTGATCAAGACAAAGTCATTGGTCATGTCGAACTATAAGGTCTCTGAGTGTATGACGTATGCAAGGCCATCTATCGATGAGCCCCCGAGGCCGCACTAGGTCAGTCCATTAGGGTTAATGGCACTACATTGGCACACATGTCAAAAGTCTTCAAGTCAAAACAAATCATTTTTGAAATAGGAAAAATCCTAAAGCAAATTATGGCAATCATTTATTTGAACATGAAAATCACACTAGCATGTCAATATTGACATTTGGTCAACATAAGTCAAACTCAGCCAAACTTTAGTCAAACTTGGTCAAAACAGGTCAAATTATCACAACCAATCAAACTATCAACTCTTGGTTATCTTTCAGATGTGTCCTTATGAAGAATAGCCTCTGTCATTTATGCCTTAGGATTTATCTTTCCTAGGCATCATCACCATCATCTGACATTTTGAGCAATCCTCTTGACATCTAAGGATCACTCCTCATGACATCAGTATTCTTTAGATGTGTCCTTCTGAAGAACAATCTCTCTCATTTATGCCTTAGGATGTGTCCTTCTTGGGCATCGTCATTGTCATTTGACATTTTTTGATGGATCCTCTTGACATTTAAGGATCACTCCTCTCAACATCGGTATCTTTCAGATGTGTCCTTCTGAAGAACAAACTCGACCTTAGGATGTGTCCTTCCTAGGCATCGTCACTATCACTGGCATTCTGAGAGAGCCCTTTTGACATTTAGGGATCATTCCTCTCAACATCAACATTCTTGAGGATGTGTCCTTCCTGAATTTGGAAATCTTCAGCATTCGTCATCTTGGCATCGTCAAACCTAACATCATGACATTAAAACACTTGGTATTCAGACACACTTAGAAAAAAATTAGCACTTGTCTTTGGCTTTTTCATCATGTTACTAGTTTTTCAACAAGATCCTAACAACGGGATTTAGAAAAGCAGCGACATATCATGATTGTCTTATCTTGTCTTTGGATTTTTCATCATGTTACTAGTTTTTTAGTGAGGTCTTGACAACAGGATTTTGAAAAGCAGGGACCTCTCATAATGATTGACTTGTCTTATCTTTTTCAAACTATCATATTACTAGTTTCTCTACGATTTCCTAAGATCAAGATTTAGAGAAGTAGCGACGTATCATGATGGTTGGTTTTATTTTTCATCATGTTCCTAGTTTTTCGACGATGTCTTGATAATGGGATTTAGAGAAGCAATGACATATCATGATGGTTGGTTTGATTTTTCATCATCCTGCTAGTTTTTCGATGATGTCCTGATAATGGGATTGAGAGAAGCAATGATGTATCATGATGATTGTCTTGATTTGTCTTTTTTATGATCATGTTGCTAGTTCCTCAAGGATGTCCTAGCAATAGGATTTAGAGGAGCAATGACGTTTCATGATTTGTCTTTATTGTCTTGTCTTGTCTTTTTGGTAGTCATGGTGCTAGTTCCTCGAGGATGTCCTGATGACATGATTTAGAGGAGCAATGATGTTTCATGACTTGTCTTTCTTGTCTTTTTCTGCTCGTGGTTGATTGTGACAAAAAGATAGGCAATTGTGCTCTTAGTATGAATCATGATCATCCTCGTCTGTGACTATTTTTCTTATGTTATGGTACAACCTTGCACACCTTGATCTATGTCATATCATGGTGTTTGTTGGCCATTACAATAATCCACCCAATGATGATTAAGAGCAATAAATATTAAAGTCCTATGGTAATATGTTGAAGGATTTGGTCATGCATGTCCTTTTGTCTTGTCATCTTCTCTCACCAATCTCATATAGGCATTACATCCATATCATCATCCATATCTTTTGCACTAACATTCTTTGTCTCTTCATATTCTAGTCTTCTCATCAATTTTTAGAGCACACCCGTGTTCTTGGAACCCATCTCTCCTCTCGAGGGGGCTTACCGTAACCCTCCTCGTCATTTTTCCTCATTTTATTTTGCACTAGGGAATATTTTTGACTTATTTTCTTTGTCACAATGCGACATGCTACATTATGACAAAGAGGGGCAAAATGTAGACACATAAAAATGACCTAGGCCTGCAAGCTCTATTTTTCATCTTTTGTCCTAGCATAATTATGACATTTAATTATTTCCTTGGTCCACATTTGGCTATTAATTAAATAATTCATAATTATTTAATTAATTCAAGTTTGTTTATTCTTCATGATTATTAAATAAATAAATTTTATTTATTTATTTGATACATCACTAATGGTCTATTATCTTCTTAGAATTAAATAAATTTCTTAATTTATTTGATTCCTTATGTCTTCTCGATTATTAAATAAATAAATTTTATTTATTTATTTAATATGTCAATAATTCTCATAATTAAATGAATTTATTAATTTATTTAATTATCGGTCATAATCCTCTAAATTAGATGATTATCTTTAATTATTTAATTACCTAGTTTAACATTTCTCTCATTTTAAATAAATTAATTATTTAAAATGATTTCATTTTATTAACTGTCACTTCATTTTGGTAAATAATCTGAAAATTGATTATTTATTGTCACACAAAATCCATATTTTGAATTTATTTAATTCAAAATGGTAATCGTCTTCCAAAAATCAAGTAATTGAGAAAATTCTTAATTTTCCAAATTTGCTTTTCAGTTCAATCTTTATCTTCTTGATTTTTTGAATCTCACAAATCAAGAAGTCTTTATCTTCTTGATTTTCAAAAATCTTTATCTTTTTGACTAATTGTCACATTTATTCTCGACCGCCGATTCAATTTTCTCAAATGAAATCTTGGCCACTTACTTTAGGTTTTTTCCCTAACCCTAATTAGGGATTGTCACATGAAATCTCTTCCACTGATTTTAGGCTTTTTCAGCTTTCAATCTCGTTCGTCTATCCAAAATTGCATTTTCTATAAAATGCCAATTTTCTCACATTCTTGTGACCACTTCATTAATATAGACATTTATGCTTAGATTTTACTTTGCATTTAGCTTATTTTCTTTTATTATTTACTCATAGGCATGGTCATTTGTCATAGGCATTTAGTCATCAAATCCTTCAAAACTTGCATAGGGCTTGGTCACAATCATTTGCTCATACACACAGATTTGAGGGCAACAATCATACTCTACAAGCCAGAAGGTGCTATGGAGGTGAATCATGGAAGCAACAAATATTTGGTATAATCATTTATGTTTTAAACTTTCTTTGTATTCCATAGTTTCTTTGGGTTTTGTTTATTGATCTAATCTACTAAACCTATTTGAAAAATACCCATTGATACATGTACAAGGTATAGGGATTAGGATTTAGGATATTGGATATAGGTTATAGGGTAGAGGATTGAGGGTGTAGAGTTTATGGTTTAAGTATAGGGTTGAGGGTATAGAGTTGAGGGCTAATGTTTAGGTTTTAGGTTATAAGGTTGAGGATATAGGGTATTGAGGGTGTAGGGTTTAGGGTTTAAGGTATAGGGTTGAGGGTTGAGGGATAGTGTTTAAGGTTGAGGGTACAAGGTTAAGTGTATAGGGTTGAGGGTATTGGGTTTAGGATTGAGGGTTTAGGGTACAAGATTGAATGTAGTGTTTAGGTTTTAAGTTTATGGTTGAGGGAGAGAGAGGGAGAAGTAGAGAGGGAAGGAGAGAGAGAGAGAGGTAATAGAGAGAGAAGTAGAGAGTGAAGGAGGAAGGTGGAGAGATTGAGAGAGATAGGAGGGAGGGAGAGAGAGGTAGAGATGGATAGGTTAGAAAAAAGAAGTAGAGTGGGAAGGTGGGTGGAAGGAAGGGATAGAGAGAAAGGGGGAGATAGAGAATATTAGAGAGGGAAGGATAAAGGGAGGGAGAGAGAGACAAAGAGAGAGAGAGAGAGAAGTGAGACCCCATTTCTTTGAGGCATAAACACATTACATCACCGAAAGACCCCATTTCTTGGACCCATTTTTTCAAGTAGGTCACTATGTTTCCAATTTCACCGAATTGGTAACCTAACTTGGCTTGTTAAAAAAAATGGGTCAAAGAAATGGGGTTTCCCGTAATAAAAAATGGGTTCAAGAAATTGGGTCTCCTGGTGATAAAAAATGGGTCCAAGAAATGGGGTCTTCTGGTGATTTACAATCACCAGAAGACCCCATTTCTTGGATCCATTTTTTAAAATAGACCACTACATTGCTAAATTGGCTTGTTTGAAAAAATGGGTCCAAGAAATGGGTTCTCCCAGTGATTTAAATCACTAGGAGACCCCATTTTTACATGCCAAGTTAGGTTGCCAATTCGGTGAAATTGGCAACGTAGTGGCCTGTTTGAGAAAATGGGTCCAAGAAATGGGGTCTCTCGGTGATGTAAATCACCAGAAGACCCCATTTCTTGGACCCATCTTTTCAAACAGGCCAAGTTACATTGCCAGTTTCATCGAACTAGCAAGCTAGTGGGCCCACTAGCTTGCCAATTCGATGAAATTAGCAACGTAACTTTTCTTGTTTGAAAAAATGGGTCCAAGAAATGGGGTGGTCTCCTGATTATTTACATCACCAAGAGACCCCATTTCTTGGATCCATTTTTTCAAACAGGTCACTACGTTGCCAATTTTACCAAATTAGCAAGTTAGTGGGCCCACTAGGTTTCCATTTAAGTGAAATTGGCAACCTAACTTGGCCTGTTTGAAAAAATGGGTCCAAGAAATGGGGTCTCCCGATGATATACATCACCAAGAGACCCCATTTCTTGGACCTAATTTTTCAAACAGGCCACTAGCTTGCTAATTCAGTGAAATTGGCAACATAGTGAATTGTTTGAAAAAATGGGTCCAAGAAATGGGGTCTTTCGATGATGTAAATCATCAGGAGACCCGATTTCATCATCATGAGATCCCATTTCTTGGACCCATTTTTCTAAACAGGCCAAGTTAGGTTGCCAATTTCACCCAATTAGCAAACATTAGCTTGCTAATTCGGTGAAATTGGCAACCTAAATTGGCCTGTTTAAAAAAATGGGTCCAAGAAGTGGGGTCTCCTTGTGAGGTACCCCATTTCTTGGACCCATTTTTTCAAACAGGCCCACTAACTTTCCAAATTGATAAAATTGACATTCTTGGACCCATTTTTTCAAATAGGCCAAGTTAGGCTTCCAATTTCATCAAATTGGAAAGCTAGTGGGCCCACTAGCTTTCCAATTCGGTGAAACTAGGAACATAGTGACTTGTTTGAAAAATTGGGTCCAAGAAATGGGGTCTCCCAGCAATGTTTTCTCTCTCTCTCTCTCTCTCTCTCACACACACACACACACACACACACACACTCCATCTCCCTCTCTCTCTCAGGTCTATCCCACTCCCTATCTCCCTCTCTCTCTCTCTCAATGCTATACCTTATACCCTGAATGCTCATCCCTAAATCCTTAAACCCTTATTCTATCAACCTTTAAACCCTCAACCCTTAAACCCTTAATCGATCAACCCTTAAACCTTTAAAACCTTAATCCTTCATCCCTTAAACCCTCAATACTTAAACCCTTAGTCCCTCAACCCCTAAACCCTCAACCCTTAAACCATTAATCACTCAACCCTCAATTCTCAAACCTCTAGCCTATACATTGGACCCTCAACCTTAAACTATCAACCCTTTACCCTCAACCCTTTATCCTCAAGTTTATACCATCAACCCTCAACCCCTTAATCCCTCAAACCCTTAATCCCTCAACCATCTAACCTATACATTAAACCAATTCAACCCTCAATTCTCATACCTTTTCCCAATACATTGGACCCTAAACCCTAGACCTCAACCCTATACCCTCAACCTTATACCCTCAACCCTAATCGATCAACCCTTAAAGCCTTAATCCCTCAACCCTTAAACCCTCAACCCTGAAACACTTAATCGCTTAACCCTAAAATTTTTAATCCCTCAACCCTTAAATTCTTAATCCCTCATGGTGATGCATTGACAAGGTAGTGAGCTTAGTGCTCATTGTATGAAAAATATGCCTTCATAGAAATGGGGTCTGAACAATGAGCACTAAGCTTACTACCTTGTTAATACGTCAATGTGGTAACATTGACAAGGTAGTGCTTGTTGTATGAAAAAATGCCTCAAAGAAATGGGGTCTCACAATGATGTACATCATCGTGAGATTGCATTTATTTGAGGAATATTTTCATACAATGAGGGTTTAGGGTACAAGATTGAATGTAGGGATTAGGGTTTATTTTTATGGTTAAGGGATAATGTTCAGGGTATAGGTTATAAGTTTGAGGGTATAGGGATGAGGTTTGAGGGTGTAGGGTTTAGGGTATAGGGATTAGGATTTATGATATTTAATATAGGGTTTGGGATAATAAGATAGAGGGTGAGATGTAGAGAGAGATAGGGGAGATGTAAAGAGGGAAGGAGAGAGAGAAGTAGAGAGAAAAGGAGGAAAGTGGAGAGATTGAGCGAGAGAAGGGAGGGAGGGAGAGAGAGGTAGATAGGGATAGGCTATATAGAGAGTAGAGAGGGAAGGTGGGCGGGAGGAAGGAAGGGAGGGAAAGGGGGAGATAGATAATATTAGAGAGGGAAGGAGGAGGGAGGGAGAGAGATGAGATATAGGGAGGGAGGGAGGGAGGGAGGGAGGGAGAATGGTGCTTGATAGAGAGTAGAGAGGGAAGGAGAGAGTGAGCAAGAAAGATAGGAGAGAGAGAGGAGGAAGGTGGGGAGGAAGATGGGAGGAGGGAGGGAGAGGTAGAGATGGAGAAAGGGATATAGAGAGAAGTATATAGGGAAGGAGAGATAGTGAGGGAGAAGTAGATAGAGAGAATGGTGAGATAAAGAGTAGAGAGAGAGAGGAGGACGGTTAGGAGATTGAGAGAGAGGGAGAGACTAGGAGAGAGAGGGACAAAGAGAGGGACATAGAGGGAAGGAGGGAAGGAGATATAGAGATAGAGAGAAAGAGATAGAAATAATTATATATATAGGGATGGAGTGATATAGAAGGGGAAGGAGGGAGGGAGAATTAGAGAGATATCTATATAGAGAGAGGAGGGAGGGAAGTGCGATTGAGAGAATGAGATATGGAGAGACAAGAGGAGGAATGTGGAGAGATTAAGAGAGAGGAGGGAGGGAGAGA
>VDFB02075321.1:57451481-57486902 GCA_007258455.2 Sequoia sempervirens | reverse complement strand
AAAACTAGAATTTGAATTATAACTCCTAGAGATCTGAAACCACTCTCAAACATCCTAAAACTATATACATGAAATATAAGTTAATGTATAATAAAGTAAATATCCATGATATGTAAATGCATTCTGATGGGAGATGTTAACAAGAATGAGAAGGGTATTTTAGGAAGCTGTTTAAATTGTAGAGGTCATATTCGAGATCCCAAATGCTGCAAAGCTTCAATAGAAGTTGTGTCACTAGTGAAGACATCATTGGAGCATGATAGCATTCTGATGGGAGATGTCAACAACAATGAGAAGGGTATTTTAGAAAGCTATTCAAACTATAGAGGTCATATTCAAGATCCCAAATGCTGCAAAGCTTCAACAGAATCTGGGTCACCAGTGCAAACATCGGTGGGACATGATAGCATTCTGATGGGAGACGTCAACAACAATAAAAAGGGAATTTTAAAAGTTGTAACAACTGTGAAGGCTATATTATAGATCCTACATGCTTCCAAATTTCAACAAAAGTTGTGTCACCATTGAAAACATCAGTGGATCATGATAACATTTCAGCTGGGCATGTTTAATATCCAGAGCCAACATGCTGCAAATTTTTGAAAAAAGTTGTCACCAGATGAAAGATCGGCTTAAAATAAAAAGCCTTAAATAAGTTAGTAGGTAGCCAAACTTTTTTCACTGAAAATTTTAAATAAGTATAGATAAATAAAGCATGCCATTACTTTTTATGAATGTATGAAGATGAGTTGACTATAGGTTGGATTTATTTTGTTAGTTTAGTTTATTTATTCAAGTTTTTTTAGTTTATATATGTATGTTTGGTTTAAATTGTTAATTTTGTTTTCTATTTTTAGAATCAATCTTAGATTTTAGACACTTAAAGTAATAAAATTGAATGATATTTGTAAACTATTATTTTTCTTATGGTTTTTTAATTAATATTTCTTTACATTTTTATATTCATTCATCTTATAGATTGTAACAAGTGCCACATGATAGTGGCTAGTATTTGCTTATATAATGTTGTACTAACCAATACTATTTATTGATTGGGTTATATCTACTTATATAGTGTTGTAATTTCATGTCACTAAACTTGGGTTTTTTGTAATGATAAAAAAAATTGAGTTTACATATTGATTACCACATGCTCTGTAAAAGTAATTCCCAAGGCCACCATGATAAACCTCAAAACATATTCCCCTATGTTCACTCTCCTCTCCACTCTCACCTCCTCAAAATATATGTCATCCCATTGTGTTACTATTCTTTTCAACCTTACTTTACTACTAAGAACATATGGAACTCTAGTTCAAAGAAGAAAGATCAAATGCATAACATAAATGTGCAATAAAAAATTGTTAATCCTACCTAATAATGCTATTATTTCTATAGCATAAGTAGACATGTTTTTTCGTATGAAAATTCAAAGTCATGCCATAAATTATAATCAAATAAATTAACAACAAAATAATATAATGATAAGATATCTTCACAATGGTTTATTTAGGTATCTATATCTTTAAAATTCATGATTCGAGTTTTTACAGCTCTTACAAAAATTAAGGTTGTGTTACTATGAAGTTCCTACCAAATAATGACAAGATGGTTGTATACTTGCATTTTGAATTTGTATTTGATATTTAACAAGAAGAAAAAAGTATTTGTATTATCAAAATTGAATGGAAAGCTATTAAGATATAAGTTTTAATAACTATTTAAATTTTAAAACTATCTTCTAATTTAACAAACCATAACCATTTATTCACTAACTATGGTGTTAATATAAACTCTAAGAAAACATATATTTGTTTCCAAAATACAAATTAAAACATAAGTAAAATTTAATTATTTATTTTCCTATATCTATAATTGGGAGGCATGTAGCTTTAGAACTTGATAGAAATTGATAGCTTTATTGTCAAAGTTGGGTTGTTTGAAAATATAGATAGATAAAGGATTACAATTATTGAAAATAAAAATTTTAAACTCTAGTTAATAGATGATTTAGAGGTAGAAAACAATGTGTTATTTAGTAGATAGATGAGTTACGATGACATTGTGATTTAGATGTAAGTCATTGATAGTTTGTGATCAATAGACTCTTGTAAGCTTAATCTATAGAAGCGGGTGATCCCACAATACATGTTTAAAATTCCCTGAAGAAAAAAAATCATGTTTTTAGGGGTTCACTCAAAGGGACGGGGAGGGGGTTCACATGAACCCAAAAAAGAGGTTCACTTGAACATGCCCCTTCGAGTGAACCCTTTAGTGATGTCATCCCCTTTTTGGAACATTTTTCTTAATGAAAACAGAGGAAAATTTCAAAAATGGGGGCTTCGAGCGAACCCCCCTTTGCTTGGAGGGGTCCTGGGGGTTCACTCAAACTCCCCTTTTTTTCCCTTCTTCCTCTACTCTAGCAATTTTCTACAAAAAAAATTCATTTTTGAGCTTGGGTTGAAGACAAAAATAGAATCAACTTCATAGACCCAACTGGATGATGGTAGTCCTTCAAATGAGTTATCCATCAAATATAATTTTAATATATTTTGGTTTTATTATGTACTTTTTTAGTTTAATTAAACATAGGTTTTTCACTAAAAATTAAACTCTTTGTTTTGCACAGGTGAAAAAATAGAAGATTATCAAAAAAGAAAATTTGAAAATATTTATGCACTAGATATTAATGTCCATCCAACAAAAAAATTAAAATTTGATACATACAAAGAAATTATGTGTCAGCAAGTAAACCTATATCTAAATTGTAAGTGATTTGACTTCAAAACTTAATTAAGAAAAAATATTCAATAAAACACTATGAAACCAATTGCATGCACTAGATATCATAGTTATGAATTTAAATTAGAAAAAAATAGAATTTTATCCTTCATAGAAAAAAAATTATGTGTTAGCTAGTACATGTCACTCTTTATAAATGGTGTTTACTGTTAAAAACTAATTTTTCAAGGATATGGAAAAAGAAATACAATTTGATTCCAAAAAATTTAAAAAATATATATTTATAATCTACAAAAAAAATGTCACAAATCACCATATTGCATCATCTTCAAATTCCTCGTATTTTAACAAGTATAAGTGCCCGAAAGTGAAGATTTAGTTTAAAAAAATTAGTTCAATGTCCAATTTGGCCAAAAAGTGCAATTCACTATTGTGGGATCACCCAAGCATAGTCAATATTGATTTTGTCAAAATAAAAATTATTATAATTTAAAGAGTGTCCAATCGACACACTCTTTGAAATAGATATTGATTGTAGTAAGATAATTATTTGCATGCTTCTATAAAAAAATGTAGTGTTCCTATGTGCATACGATGAAACATTATTATTAAATACCTTTCTCAAATCTTCTTACTTTTAATCAAATAAGATAAATGCATTCCACAAACTCACACTATAAAGTTGTATGCAGCTCTCTAGCACTAGGTTGTATTTACACTTTTTGAGTATTTTAGAGAAGGATCTGAATGTTTCTAAAGAGGTTTGAACTCTTGTATTTCAATATTTTATTACACATTCTAATGAAGCTTCTAAATTAGCTACATTACAAGAAAAATCATTTTACTTTCCATTACTATCTAGATTACTAGGAGAAAATTCATGGTAAAAGGGTTGTTTCATAAATAAATTGTATTCCCCACCATCCAAAATGTAATAAATAAACCTTACAATTGATGTAGAAAAATTTTGAGATAAAAATTAATAAGCCTCTTTTGTATGGGGTTATTTGGACTATACATATTAAAAATAAAGAATTGAATTTTTTTGGTAACCATAAATAACCTACCTTTCTTGTTTTAAATTTGAAGATGGTTCTAGTGTTTGTAGAGATTGATTTATATAGCTTTTCAAAATCAATGTGATCTCCTTCTTATATATTTATATCACTAGATTCTGCATCTTCTAGATTATCCAACATGGGATTAATTTTATATCTTGTTAAATAATTCTCTTATTTGATCTTTACAATGATCTTAGGAGGCTTGGATGGGATGATTCAAAACATGGTTTTTTGGGAGTGATTCCTCACTTGCTCAATCTTTGTAGGTTCCAACACTTCAATTGGAGCTTTATTCCCAACCTCTATAAGATCCAAAAATCATGTTAGAAAAATGTCTCCCATCTTTCACTTTATCCTTTCAAATTTTAGTATTTTTAGGGGCTTATGCTTATAATATAATAATGAGAATTTGATTTATAAAATTTGTAAAAGACAAGGTTTATCTCAGTTTTGATAGCTTGCTTCAAAAATCCAAATTTTGATTCAAACAAAATGTATTATGGGAGGGGCTTGAACAAGTCTTTCATAATACAAATTTTGGCATAAATTCGCAATTCCCTGTTTAGGATTTGATTCATTTATGGTTTGGAATTTGTGAAGTATATTCCCAAATTTTTCCCAAAAACAAAGAATCCCAATATTCCTTAGGAAGGTTATACAACCTATGCCAATCAAGGGATTCCCAAATCTAAAAATTGATTTAGTCAAAATCCAAGTGTAGTTCCCCTTAGTTTGTTTTTAGTTGATTGATTGTTGTTTGTATCGTATTTGGATATTGTGATACTTGGCTTGATGTTGGATTCATTGCTATGATGATAGTTTTATGCTTCTTTTATTACTAGTGCTTTATGCTTATGCTATGTCTAGTATATAGATTTAATGGATTATGCAAATTAACCTTGTTATGTGCATCATGCAAATATCTTATGATTGTTTTTACCTTGTTGTTAGCATTTGATTATTGTGTGTTGATTTATTTGGGTGAAAGGGAATAGTGTCACATCACTCGCTTCTTAGTGCCCTGCGATGCTACGACTTTCCTCTCATGTTGTGTTTGCTTGTATGACTATGAACATGTTCAACTATTTCGGTTTGCCATAGGTTGTAGATACCAGGCATCGACTCCACCTAAATTGCTAGGTTTGAGCGTGCCTTAAACCTAATGGAAATCGTTGATGGAGATAGCATTTGGTCCCTCTTTGAGCCTTCATCCTTGATGAGGATGAGCATCCATTGTCACCTTGGTAGTGTTGTTTGTTTGTGATTTGGTTTGTCTCTTTTGTCATGGTCTTGTTTTCCATCTTCGTTGTGAGGATAGCTAATGCTTGGTATTTTGTCCAATTGATTTTAAGTTTGTCGATTAGTGATTTGATTAATTATTGCATTAAAATAAAGTTATTGAAATTAAAAGACATTGTGATAATTAAAATTAAAAGCTTTTATATAATTATGGTATTGATAAAATAAAATATTATTAATGTTTTATTTGGTTTAAATAAATTTAAGTTATGATTTAATAAAGAGATATAAAAATAAAAATAGTAATTAAACAGTGGTGCAAAAAGAATTAAAAAGGTAAGTTAAAATTAATAAATTAAATATTCAAAAGTGTATTTATTGTGTGTAATTAAATAAATATATTTTTTTATTAATAAGCATGTTGAAGAGTTGTAGTAAACAATTGTTGGGAATTAAATAAATTAATTTAAAGAAAGGAGTTGCATGCAACAACATATATGGTGAAGTGGTTAATAAATTGGTTAATTTGCTAAAGAAAGGGGCTTTTTACAATATCTGAAAATAAATCTTGTTTTCTCTTCCCGTGAATAAGTTTCTTGTTCTTGAAGGATTTCCTCCTGTTTTATTTTGGGGGTTTTGGAATTTGAGTCTTTTCGCAATGTTTTTGGAATTCCAAAAGTGTGGGAAGCTGTGAATTGGAAGTAGAGAGCTCTGCATCAATCTTCAGCACAACTAAACGACCTTAATCAAGTTCCACTACTTCTTGATTTTCACCTCTGTTTAATCTTGCATTGAAATAATTTATAAAAGAATATTTCTAAAATAATTTCTTGGAATATCTCTGTAAAACATTTTGTGCGTATTTTCAAATAATTGTAAACCACTATTGTGGGATCACCCAAGCATAGTCAAATGATAAGTGGAAAGTGAGGTTGTGTGCACTTAAATAATAAAAATATAGGAAACACTAAGAAACAAAAATGTGTTAAAAATAATCAAAGTAAAGGGGGTTGCACACTGGACTAGATGTGCTCCACCAAATCTAGAAATGTATTCAATTATTCATATTACTTTGTCTACCACATATTCTCTCACTAGTATTATGTTGCATAGGTAGTTGTCGTTGCACCAAAAGATCAACCTATCAATGCTTGATACAACTTCTAGATTTATACAAGATCCAAGATCCATAGGAGGCGGTTAAGCCATGTCACAAACTCAAGCATTGCGCTACACAACACAAGGAGACCCAGGGTGAAAATCTTGCAACAATTCCCCCTAGTGCAAGCGAGGGGTTCAAACTTGTGACCTCGGCTTTGATACCAATTATTGCATAGGCAGTTGTCATTGCACTAAAAGATTGACCTATCAATGCTCAATACAACTGCAAGATTTATACAAGATCCAAGATCCACAGGAGGAAGTTAAGCCATGTCACGAACCTAAGCACTGTGCTACACAACACTAGGAGACCAAGGACGAAACTCTTGCAATATATTAGTGCATACAAAGGTAGCCTTTCTTCCCATTTTCACCTCATTTGTAATAAAAGAAATCCATGGATCACATAGTTTTCTACCTAATTATTGTTAATTGGTTCAATCTATGTTTCTTTTGTAATTTGTATAAACATAATGATAATGCAAATGAGTCATTTTATTTGGGTAGGTTAATTTTTTCCATTTTTTATGACTAAATTCTTTCCTTAATATGTTTGATGTCCAAGTCATGTCATCTAGAGACCTCGACTCTGATATCAATTGTTACACAGGTAGCTTCTATTGTGAAAAAATATTGACCTATTAATGCTTGATACAACCGCCAAATTTATACAATATCTAATATCTATAGGAGGTGGTTAAGCCATGTCATGAACCAAAGCACCGCACTGCACAACACAAGGAGACCATGGGTAAAACTCTTGCAACATATTAGTTCATACAAATGTAGCCTTTCTTCTCATTTTCGCCTCATTTTTAGTAAAATAAATACATGGATCTCATAGTTTTCTACCTAATTATTGTTAATGGTTTCAATATATCTTTCTTTTGTAATCTATATCAACATAATAATAATGCAAATGAGTCATTTTATTTCACTAGTTAATTGTTTCCATTTTTACGACTAAATTCTTTCCTTAATATTTTTGATCTCTGATTCATGTCATCTAGAGACAAAAGAAGCATCCATTTGTGGTTTATGAATCATTATACCATTTTTTTAGAACTTACAAGGAGACATTGATGAAGGCCAAAGAAAAGACAATAGTGGATTTGGAGTTCCTTTTTAATATCAATTACCATTGGTGCAACGACTGTGCCATTAAAACATAAATTTACATACAATGAGCTACAATGAAATATTTGATTCCTTCATAGTTTAGAGGATCCAACTTTTCATGGAATGAAACTTGATAGCATATAGTTATAATATTTATTTGGTAGGAAGGGAATTGGACCATAAATAATAAACTTAGGAAGTGTGATAATATTAGACTTAATTAAGTTCCTTAATGTTTATTCATATGGTTCCCCCAAAGGAATATATGTTGTTTTTGGCTTATAGGTGGTGTACATCATCTTGGGTGCAATTTTTGTGCATTCTCCTAATTATTTAATGAGGTAGAATTGCTTATTGTGTGGCTAAGTGGAAGTGATTTGATATTTGATTGGTTGAATTTTTTGTTTTTCATGTGTGTTTGTGAGGTAGGAGGTGGTATTTTGGGTTTTTGGTATAAGGGATTTGTGAATTGCAAGTTTTGTGGTTGTGATTGGGGTGATGTACATGAATATGTGGAGATTGGATAATTTTGAGGTATGGATAGGTTGGATTGATTTCATTGGTAAGTTATTTTTCATGGTATGGACTCATGAATAAATGAAGGTTGGCCCAAGTTGGATTGATATGGTTGGTACCTGTTGGTTGTGATGGTATGGACTCATGAGAAAATGAAGGTTGGTCCAAGTTGGATTGATCCAATTAGTAGGTTGGTTGTGATGGTATGTTCCTATTTAAAGGATAAGGACATATTTCATCTAATGTGTATCTCTTTTTTGAACGCCTAGTTTGAAGATTAGAAAATTGTTGTTGGAGGTCCTCGAGTTGTTGAGTTAAAGCATCTAGTGATTGGTTTCCTAATATGGATCCCATTTTTGGTTGTAAAAGGGGAGGCGGAAGGGGAAGGTTTTTTTGGTTGTATTGTTGATACTTATTTTGGTAATGGTATGTTTGGTGGTTAAGATTTTTTTGGTGGTGAGAACCCATGTTTTGTTGTGAAAGTGGACGTGGAGGGGGAAGGTAGTTTTGGTTGTGTTGTTGATGGTTATTTTGGTTTATGGATTTGGATTGAGAATGATGCTTTTGAAAAGAGATATAACAAAAAAAATGTGACACCAAGAACATTAACAACCTCTACACTTTCTTGTTTACTTGTTTTGAATTTTGATTATTTGGTGCAATAAGAAAATAAATAAAAAATAAAGAAACTTTTCATATAGCTCAATTTAGATATTCTTTTCCCTTTTGGTTTCAAATAAGAAAGGATATTTAAACAATAAAGCACATAAGACACATTAGCAAGCCTACTTCAAGTGGGATATGGACGAAATTGTTAGGGTTAGAAAGGCAGATATCTAATAATTAAATGCAGATTTAAGTAATAAAAAAGAGAAACTAAAAACACATAGAATAAATTATCACACCAAGAATTTAACATGGTTCACCCAATTTGGGCTACATCCACCAAACCACAGCCATCTAAATATTTTACTATCAAGTGCAAAAAACTATTACAATCTTGTGAATAATCACATTTTTCATCATACTATAACACCCATCCGAACCCCCTTTTAACAAGCTTAGAAGCTTCCAGATTTTGGGTTCTACAAAGTTTGATTTTTCTTTTTTCGTTATTTTTTCCTTTTTCGGTGATGACGTGAAAAAGTAGGAGGAAAATTTTTCTCGGGGGCTGCTGCCCCTGGATCCCCACCCAGGTCCCAGCCCAGCCCTGGATCTCGGCAAGGATACATGCCAAGGTGTACAGTATACCATGGGCTATACAGTATAGCATGATCAGTTGCCACATACCAACATAAATATCTCAACTAGGATTTACAAGCTCAACTAGGGGTATCCTCTATATACCATGGGGGTACGTGAGGCCTAAATCCATAGATGAAAGGAAATAATGCAAAACAACTAGGAGGAAAGGGTAACCCACTCTCCACCTTCACTTCTCTAAGGTATAAAGTCCTTAGAGGCTTAACCCAGATTAACAATATTTCACTTCCAAGAGGCATGTCTTTCGATTCACTCCCTGCTCTTTATAATCCATTGAAACATTGAAGTTGAGGTCATCCCCTAGAGTGATCACTTCTCTAGGAATGCCTCATAAAAAGAAAAAGCAAGATCACTTATTTTTGGTGCACTCAGGGTCATCACTAGGACGCAAGAGGAGAGCATATGTATGTAGATCTTGGGGATTACAAGACAAGGAGATTATTATAATCCCAAATCTAAATGTGTATGATCAATTTCAAGACCAATTTTAATATGTGAAAGACACACCAAGAAATATGATATAAAGAATTAAATGATTCTTATGATATTAAATATTATGATTACATGGAATGCAAATGAGATAGTTTAGAAAAAATGCACTAAGATTTAATGCTTTCCAATTATTTTTGAAACCCCTTGATCTAATATGATGAACTCCAAGCTATATTTTATCCTCCTCAAATCAAGTGTGACAATGAAAAAAATTAAGCAAGATTGATGAGTTCCTTTGTTCCTAGGTTTGGTTATCTAATTTGAGAATGTAGAAAATATATCATACTAGTTTTTGTTGGTCTATGAAGACCTAAGTTATTACAATAAGCATATCAGTTGTGTATAGATATTGGTGAAATTGAATCTATTGAAAGATAAATTTTGTCAAGAATGTGGATTTGACATTATTTTTTCATTAATATATGGTCACACTTGAATAGTTGGTCCCATCCATTGAGGCATTCTACATCCAGATTTAAGTGTGGCATACTATGATGGTGCATATCTCCCCCCGAGATTTAGATGCAACATAATACTCTAATGGTATGTCTTCTAGGGATTGGAACCTGAGGGTTAGTAAATGATCAGACATAACCGAGTTTACCATAGCTCAAAATATTTTGTCCTTTATTATGTTTTCATAATTTTATTTTGTTTGAAAGAAATCAACTCACTACATGGTTGTGATCAATGAAAGTTTCTTGTACAAGCCTTCTAGTTAGATACTGCTAACTTTGTAGAGAGATTAAAATTATTTTAACCTACATATAAACCAAATAAAAAGAAGAAAATAGACATGGAAGCTCAAGACTAAGATTATATCTAACAACTAGAACAAAATAAGGTGTTAAGAATATATCACAGAACGATAATTTTACTTGTAATTGTATACTCAAAGAAAAGGGCCAAACTGGAACCCTACCAATTTCAGAAAAAATATAAATCATGAGATGGCTAGAATATGGTTACAAAAATATGAAACAATTTTGTTCAAAATTTATATAAGTTTGATAAATTGATGGTGAATGATGGACCATTTAGGACCTTAGTCATTGTTATATTTTCTTGGAATACCATTTTTTTATAAAAAAATCATGGTATGCACACATTTATAGTTGGTTTTTTAAAGAAATAGAATAGTAATTAAGTAGCACTCATCATCCAAAATATTGATCTCATTAGATATTGATATATGTATACATTATTTAGTTTATCTTTGAAGTATGTTGTATGTGGAAACAAAGAGTTCAGATTTCCAAGTGAGCCCAAGGCAGGATACCTACGATGTAATTTTGTATGCATGTCCGGCTTGGTGGTTTTACCCTTCTTGCATAGCCTAGATTAATTGCATGGAAGCTCTATCATCCTTCGTCAAACTATTCTAGGCTTAGGTTGAGCCATTGTTTTTACTCGATAGCCCGTACCTTTAAAATACTTTATCATCCTCTATTCATCGCAACAATTAAGCACTATTGCTTGGTGTTATCTTTCTTAGAAGAATGCAGTTTATATTTGCTATCATATGTGCTTTATTTCTAGTGCTTCAAATGCAGTGAAATATTGTGAAAACCAGTGCACTCATATATGCGTAACACCTTATTACTTTGTGGATGTGATCCGTCTCCATCATCGTCATTTAGTGAATGCAACATCAGTGTATACTTTGGAGCTAACTCCAGTAGCAATTTCAGGCCTTTATCCTTACCAACCTCTGTGTCTGCAGGGAGCAGTGTATAATTAACTATTCTATCTATTGGAATAGTTAGACCTTCAGATGTTATGCAGCCCCTGTGCAGATTACAATCTCTTCATGATTTTCATATGTATCCTCCCCAATTGAGTGTGTTTTTCCAAGTCGAAGGAAGCTATAAAAAAAAAACCCTAGTCTTTTCCTACCCCAACAATATCCTTGTGAATGTAACTCCATCAAATATTTTCAGAGTTAGCATCAAGTGAGAAGGCCCTTTCAAACTTGGACGGATAACACTCTCTCTCTCCTGCATCTTTATTTGATAGAAAATAGTAGGAGTAGAATACTACGTTAACGAAATAGCTACTCAATCCCTCAAGATACTTAATTTAGTTATGTGTCCAACATCAAGAAACTCTGATCTTGTTTAATCTGGATATGTCTTAGGAAAGGTAAATGTGGTAAAGTTGTCATTTGATTCTAGAATTAAATATTACAAGTAAGCTAATCAATTGTGTAGGGAAATAAATATATTTAGCTAAAAGACATTGTATTCAAGTTAGTGTTTATAAGTTATCTTGTAAGTGAATTGAATTTGTTTGATACATAGACAATTGAAGAGGAGATTAACAAGGCAATAATAGAATTAGTTCTAATTAAAAGGTTAGTTTCGATTAATGATTTTGTGTAGTAGCTAAATGAGTGGATTGACACAAATAAACACATTTCTTTATGTAATGTTTAAGTAATTTAGAAGATGGATATTTTGGAATCAATAATGGAAGGTTAGTGCATATGGGAAAAGAATAATTATGAAGATTACTTTAGTCCCTATAATGTTAAGTTTAGACAAATCTTCTATTAGAAATAATTGTTGCTTGTTTTGGAAGTTATGTTTAAAATAAATAAGAGTACCTCTAGTGAATAAATGAAGGTATGTTTCCTTGTAAGCTATATAATAGCTGAGTTTAATTTTTGGAAAGCCTATTTGATTGGACTAAGTAAACCCCTTTTAAATGCTTTCGTGATTGATATATAGATCAAATGTAGTTGGTTATCTTAAATGTTCTTTGTAATTTTGTGGTGTCAGTGACTTTAACGAGTTATTTTAGTGGTTCTACGAAGTTACCTCTTTTAGATTTTAATGTGATGATAGGGTAATGTGTTTTGTCAGGTGAATGGCAGTAATGTTTTATTGATAGCAGTTGATGTTGTGGTTGTTGTTTTATTTTGTTTAAGTTGTTTATTAGCCAAGTTGTATGTTGTGTGGTTATAGTAGTCAGTTATCCTGTGAGGAGGAAATAGAGGTCTCCCTCGAATGCCCAATGGTTGATGTTACTATTGGTACTTGTGGTGGATTCTTGATAATTTTATTCTGGTATGTCTTCCCTTTGAGGTATCTCGATTATGGAGTTTTCACTTGTTGAACTTGTGTTGTGATTTATTTGGAAGAACGTATTGTTTTGACTTAAATCGTAAATGGAGGATTAGAAATAGTTCTTTGGGATCTTGTTATTGTTGGCTTTTCTTTGATGGGGAACCCTTGTGTTAGCATTTTGAGAGTCTTCCAGAGGTTAGAGGGAATATGGTTTCTTCTTGCAAGAGCTGGTATGGGGGTCTGGCGACCTAGGAGGATCCGCCTTGGATAACCCATATCAAACCTAAAGTATTTATTCGAGTTTTATGTTGTTTCATTTGTAAGTGGGTGGTTTCATGATTTTTTAATTTTGATGTTGGTTTACCTTTACACTTGGATTGTGTTATGTGGCATGAGCCTTGCACTTGAATGTGGTTTTTGTTACTCTAAAGTTCTAGCATGAGATGGTGCATGCCTCACTTGATGTTGTTATTTTGTTGGATTTGGTATCTTGTGCAGGTTGGCTTGTCATTTGTGATTTTGAGATATTGCTGTTAGTTGGGGGAGTGGCTTCCAATGGGGGCCGACACATAAAGGAGTGCCTAGATAATCCATGTGGAAGTTGTGTAAACAAGTGATAACTTAATTAATTAATTAATTAATTAGGGGGTTGGGTAGTATCCACACATTAATTCAGATAATGTTGCCTCACTCATGGGCCAAGTGATCGTTTAGGTTTGGGATGGGTGAGGGGCCGAAGATCAGTAGAGGCTACCAGGATAACCCAGGATGGGGGCCGGGGCCTAGGAAGATCTACCTAGATAACCTATGACGAATTATGTGATGACACTCCACCCTTTAAAAACCTTGTATGCTTTTGTGCCCCTCTTGTTGTTGTTGAGCCCCTAGAAGCAAATGTTGGCATGTGTATGTTGATGCTTTGTTATGTTGTTTTGTGTTGGTTATTTCTTATGATGAATACATCTTGTATTGGTTGGTTCTTGTGTTGGAGGTTACCTTAAGTGATTGATGATCTTGTTGTGAAGTCTTGTAATCCATGTTTTGGTTGATGGTTTTGTTGGGGGTCCTTCTTGTTTTCTCATAGCACAGGGGGTGGGCCTTCAAGTCCACGTGGTCGGGTGGAATGTGCTATGCACCCCATTGGGTCCTCAGTCTTTGATTGAGTTGTGCAGAGATGTACAAGTTGCAGTGACATGAGAGTTGTACCAGTATTGAATCTTGATATGAAACTTTGTATTCATATGTTTTTGATGTATTCATCCCATACTATTGTACTCTTCCTAGTTCATGTTGGGAAGCAACATTGTAATATTGTAATCCTTGAGTAATTTATTTTCATGTTATTAATATAATTTCCATGTTTATGTTATTATCTTATGGTTACTGGGGTATGCTTATCCTTCTTGTTATGTAATGGATGTTGATATGAAAAGTAATGCAGTCATGTAACCTCAAGGGACTTGCTATATGTTGTACATGTATAGATACATTTAAAGTGTTGAATTTTAATATCATGTTGTATGTTAGTTTCTTACAAAAAAAATTGTGCCATAAATATTAGATATGTTAGTTTCCCGTTAGTTTCCTTTGGGGTTGCATGGTGGGGCATTAAAAATAAAATGATAATACTTTTTTATAAGCTTTTAGATATAAGTAGAGGACTCATGTACCGATGTGATGCATATTTTTTTATAATTTTTTTCCAAGTAAATAATTAATTATGAATTTTTTATTACAAATTTTAAAAAATATAAAAAACTCGTATGTTTGACCACCTTAACTTGGTCAAAACTTCATGAAATTCATTTAAAAAAAAAATCTTGTAGTATGCAAAACATAGACTGTGACGCATGTTTTAGATTCAAAAAATGTGATACCATTTGAAAGCTATAAATTTTTTTCAATCAACTTATCAACAAGGAATTTAGTCATAATTCAAATAGAAAATGAATAATAATTATTTATTAAATTCAAAATAAAACATAATTTATATTTGTGGAAATTTGAGAATCTCTTTTAAAAACCCTTTTTGTTTCATCAATTTTGGATTAAAAAAAAGTCATTAGCCACATACCCATCATATCACCACTTTTTGGCTCATCATGATCCTGTGCATGCCCCTAGATTCTATAGTTTCTTTTAACCACAATTTTTCTCATGAATTGACATATTTTGGTTCGCATTAGTTAATGTCTTAGATTGAGAGCTTATGGTCAATGATCTTGAATCACATCTAATTCACATCAGGTCACATATCAGTTTGAGGGATATTCATTTTATTGCTAATGTTCCTAAATCTTCAAGGTACTTGCTCCTATAGATTAGTTTTAGTCACAATTTGGCATTAGCATCGAGATACAAATAGATTCCATATTATTTTATCATTTATTTCCATCTTATGGGGGGATATTTGTAATGTATATATGTGATGGATGGTGTACTTGGGGGGTATCATATCATGGATTACTCCAACTTTCATCAACTAATGGTATTGCATATGTACATGGGTACCTAACATGGCCTAGTAGTTGAGACACATTCATGCTCTCATGCATTCATGCATCCTAAGGGGGGTGTTGGAGTAATAGGATAATCATCTAATTAATTATATCATATTAATTAATTAATTAGATCACCTATTACTTTATTCACTTAAGTTAAAATTAGGAATTTCATATTTAATTATTCAATTGGATAATAAAATCACATGTCTCATTGCATAGGATGATGACACTTGTCATAGGCTGATTTAATCCTTACCTAGGGTTTAGTTCTAGGGTTTCTATATCCTTCTCATAAGAATTGATTTGAAATTTTTTAATTCTCATTTAGGTTATTCACATAAATACAATTCATAGGCTTATTGAGCACAATCAAGCTTTTTTTATCTTTTAAATTGCAATAGGTTATTGCTTGTAGGTGATTTTTGGGTCTTGTGGGTTGGATCAACATCTACATAAATTTCTCATTTGTAAATGTTAATAGAAAATCATTTTGTATTCTTAAAACAAAAACATGTGCATCTTTGAAGTGCTTGCAACTTAATAGTTGAGACAATGATTATGGAAACATCAACCTATACTAATGTATTTAGGAGAATTTGTAGCTAACTATTGTTCACTATGTGGATGCAAATGTGTTAGTTATATCTATGTTACAAGTGGATATGGCTATTTGAAGATGTTGATCAAAATATTATCATTATGTGTAGTTTAGACAACTTATTTGGTAGATGATGCTTGGTGTTGGTTAACAAAGGAAATGCATATGGCTAGTTTTTTAATATAAAGCATATCAGTCTTTACAACAACTGTTCACAAAATAGATGATACTAAAGTGATAAGAAACATATACATGTCTAGTATTATAACTATAATACTATTTTTTCTACTATTAATAATACCTTTATTAGAAGTTATTTTTAATTAAAATATTTAAAACTTAAATTTATAATTATTTGATACTATTTAAATTATTATTTTTGATCCATTTAAGAGAGAATTTATTAATAAAAAATGAAAATTTACAGATGAGGCCAACCATGGCCAAGATGAAAAAGTTGCACGTACATAATCATTCAAATAGTCACACTATTGAAAGAAGGAAAAAGGAACCTCTTAATGTGTTGTCATTGATGTCAACAATGATTGTTGATATTTACTCTAATATGATATTTTAGTTTGCATTCACACACATGATAAGATCTACCTATGTAGTAATAATATGTTATTTATGACTATTATGTGCATCTATGTTCAATATTTCAGTTGGTTTGGATGTACAGTTTGAAAGTTATAAGTGATAGTAGTTCAACATGTAGTTTTGGCTATATACAATGCATTTGGGTATGAGTAATCCTATCTGTGTTCCTCTAGTGTTGAGAGTTAAACTTTGCAATTTTGGGAGATTTCTTATAGGTGTTAGTACACTATATATTCTAGATGGCATGTGGTTATATGATCAGATGGATTGTTGGTGTTGATTAGTTTGCATATTTTGTGATTAGGTCTAATTCCTAGCCAACCTAATGCTTGATATATGCTACAGTGATTAAATGTGTATTATACATGTTAGTGAGATCTATTTTTGGTCCATGTTAACCTAAATAAAATATTGCATGTTTGGGTTAAGTTCGAAGATTTTTTTGATTCAAGTGTGGAGCCAATAAAACATTTTTTATTTATATAGGGCTACATCTAATTAGAGCAATCTAATTGATGTATGTGGATGTATTGGGTATATGTGTAAGACATTTTGATATTGTAGGAGTGACATAGCATATGATGTGATGTGAATATGAAAATATTATATTTACATGATCAAATCTATAGTAGAGTTGTTGTGAATGTTGAGTTCGAATGTAAAGCAGAGTAGTGTTTTAAATTTTGTATCTAATCAAGTGCATAGAGTCAGTATATTTAGCCTCAAAGGAACTGAATCCAACACAAGGAATGTGTATTTTATATCAATTCACATCCAAGCTATGTGGCCATTCCTATCTTGTATATTTTTGTGGTTGTGAGCCCTATTGGATAGTGTGTCCTAGAAGTGACTCTCAATATCTTATAACCAATTATAATATATTGTGAGCTAATCATCATTGTGGTTTTTCCCTTTTTGGATTTTCCACGTAAAAATATTGTTTTTGATGTGTCATGTGATCTTGTGGTTGTTCCATACTTTCATTCTTTGTTACAGTTAGATATGTTTTGTTAATTGGATGGATTATGATCAAATGGTTTAATGGAATACTGATTCACCCCCTCTCTTAGTATTCTGGGTGTTCAAAAATTGGTATTAGAGCTTGGTTCCTTTTATGAAGCCTAACAACTTGAGGAAGATATTGGAGGTTGAACACATGTGGCTAATAAAAGTATCCTATTCCTCCAAAAAAAATTGTAATTATATACATTGAAGATGGCCGCATGATTGACAAAGAAGAACTTAAAGTTTCTCTTGAAGATCTTGACAAGGTTGAACGTGAGAACAAAGATATGAAGGAAAATGTTAAGGAAGCAAATGAATGCATAAAAAAATTAAGAGAAAAAATCAAGAAGTTTAGAGAAATACATAGGGATTTCAATGAACAATTGAAGCAAGAAAATGAAGATATCACTGGATTGAAAGTACAAGTGGAAGAAAAGAAAAGGATTGAGGAATTCCTAAATGTAATGGTAAAAAGAAAGACTAATGAATGCACAAGACTAAAACAAGAAGTGGTAAATTTGAGATAAAATTTGGAAAAAGTAAGAGTTCATGAGGACAAATTCAAAACAAGTTCTACAATGCTTGATGAACTAATTATAGGGTAGAAACCATCTAAAGATAAAGGTGGTTTGGGACTTGAAGAAGGAGAAAGCTAAAAGGCTAATTAGACTCCAAACAAGTTTGACAATCAAAATAAGACTCGATGCAAAGGAAAACAAATCAAGAATCAAAGAAGCAATACAGGAAGACCCCTTATCAAACAAAAAAATGCTGGAAAGTACCCATCTTTTAATTGTATTTGATTTTCTTGCAATAAATTTGGACATAAGACAATAGAATATAGAAGTAGAGTGAATAAAAATGTCGGATCCTTCTTCGTAAAATGTTTTACATGCAAGAAATTTGGACATAGAGCTATTGATTGTATAAATAAAATGAGGAATTGATATAATGTTGGTAGAATGGTTCAATATTTCAATGGTTACTGCTATACATGCAATATATTTGGACACAAAGCTAACTAGTGCAGATCCAAATCAAATAGAGGTTAGTTTGGTTAGAATAGTGTTGTATGCTACAATTACAAAAAACCTGGACACATCTCAAAATTTTGCAAAAGTAAGAATGAAAGATAGACTAATCTAGGAAAGATGTGAAGAAAATTGATCTTATTAAAGTAAAGAAGGAAATGGAGAATATTTGGAGAAAGAAAGAGGAATCTAAGAACAATGATGAATTAGGAACCAAAAATGTATCTGTGCCTTCCTCTGGTGTAGATAATTCTTTTGGAAATTAAACCTAGGCATGGGCTTAGGGGGAGCAATAAAAGAAAAATCAAACTATGACAACCCTAGAAATATGAGGTGTAGTGAGGTGAAGATATATGGTATGCTTAACCTTTTGGAAAAGAAACTCGCAAAAAAAATGCAAATATGATGAAATGTGGAGCATTTTAGGGTTTATAGTGTATCAGTGAAGGGTTTATCAACTTTATGGAAATTGAATCATTTAATGCAAAATTAGGGAAAATCGGAAAGGTTTAGAGTGAGCTTCTAAGTTGATTTTAATCACATTTGTGCATTTGAAGAAAGCAAAACAAGTTGAAGGAGATTTGAAGGCGATTCAAGGCAATTTGGTGTAAACCCTAGATCTCGTTGTTCACATGAAAGGCATTTACAACTTTTTATGCTTTGTGGATTTGAAATATAATTTTTTTATAAGCATTTGAGTTTGAATCAAGATTAAAATGGCTACCCCAACCATTTTTAACACTACTAAGAGGCCTAGACAAAAATTCAAGAAGTACCCAATGAAAATATTTGATAATGACCCTGATGGTGCCTTCTCAATATTCCATATAGGGTTTTACCTATAGAATATACTAGGGATTACAGACATGGAAAATTGGATGAGTACAACCACCTGAGACTCATAGAACTTTGGTCCAGTGAGCTTAATGGAGATAACCTCATGGTGAAACCAAAATGTATTAACTTAGTGTGGAAGAAGCTAGATTTTTGGAACTGGTTTCCTAACTACAATAGTGATGTTGATGCTAAGTATTTAAGGCTAGCATCAAGAGCAGGATGCAAGATAAATTCATATGGACCAACATGCCTGGACTAATAACAAAGGAAGTGATCAATGCCATTACAAGGATGCATGATAGCAGACCTATATTGGTACTTAAATTTGTGAAAAATGAAGTTGTTATGAAAATCACTAGTGCCACTTATGATAAAAGGGCTTTGAAAACAAAACCTATCCAGAATTATGCTATAAAATATCCTTCTATGGTGATAGGTCACAAGATCTACTTGACAAATAGGGAAAATTCACTATTGGCTTCAACTATTCATGTTGTAGATAAAATGGTGGTGAATGGAAAGGATTTTGATATGTGTGAGTTGCTCCAACATCAACTTCTTGAGAATTTTAAGTTTGAAAATCTAGTTGTATGTTTAAATTTTTACTTCTTAAAAGAGCTTCCCAAAAGAAAAGGTGTTGTATGGGATAGAAGTAGACCAATAGCACATAAAATTCTTGATTATATGCACAACTTAGGCAACTAGAAAGCTCGATATGATGATTTGACTACATTCTTTATATTTTTTTAAGAGAATATGCATGAAAGGGAGAGAATTCCCTGAAACCTTGTAGAGAAATATGCAAAGGAAATTACTTTCCTTGTTACAACTGATTAGTGTATCATTGAGGTTGTTGAACCAAGAATAGTGTGGATTGAATCTCTTGGCTATGAAGTTTCTAAGAATGAGGTTGAAGAATATGTGAATTTTTGTGCTTTAAAGTCCTAAGGACCCCTCTCAACCACGACATGGGACATATGAAGAAAAATCATCAGGTGTACATTTGAAATTCAAGAATCCAAAAATCAAAAGGAATGCAAGGAAAAAAATATAAGAATGGGCTAGAAGAACAAATCAAGGACACCAGAGCAAGAGAAACTATCATGGAAGGTGAGTCCTCTAAACCAAGAAGATCTAGAAGAACAACTTCCATCCCTACCTCTATATTACCTAAGTCCTCTGGAGTTGTTGCAACTAAGCCTAGTACTTTGGTAGTTGAAGAAGTCATTACACCCACTGAACCTAGCACAATGACAAGAAAAAGGAAGAATGTTGTCATGCCCTAGTACACGTAGGAAAAAAACACAAATTAGTAAAAAAATCATTTTAAACAAGCAACTATTGCCTTACTAAGCTTGACAAGTTGGCATTATATAACATCAGATGGACACACCTAATTTTTTTTAAATTTGCACAAGAATTAAATATCATTTTCCACCAAACATGTACGTACATAGAGTATGTGCAGGATCATGATGGGCCAAAAAGTGGCAATATGATGGGTATGTGGCTGACGACTATAATTTTACCCAAAATTGATGAAACGAAAAAGTTTTTAAAAGGAGATTCTCAGCTTTCCACTGATATAAATTATGCTTTACTTTGCGTTTAATAAGTAATTATTATTCATTTTCTATTCAAATTATGACTAAAATCATGATTGATAGGTTGATTGAAAAACATCTATAGCTTTCAAACGGTGTCATATTTTTTTAATCCAAGACATGTGTCACATTCTATGCTTCGTATATTATAGGAGTAAAAAAAGAAAAATTGAATTTCATGAAGTTTTGACCAAGTTAAGGTGGTTAGACATACAAGTTTTTATATTTTCTAAAAGTTGTAATAAAAAATTCATAATTAATTATTTACTTGGAAAAAAATTACAAAAAAATATGCATCACATCGGGGCATGAGTCCTCTACTTAAATCGAAAATCTTATAAAAAAATATTATCATTTTATTGTGGTTAGGGTGGTAAGAAAAACACCCACTTCTTATTTTTTCCCTGAAATTTAAGTACCACTGCATTGAAATTTCAAATTTTCTCCAAATATATATATATATATTTAAAACAAACCTAGTAGTTTAGAAACTACCTTCAATTTTCTATAGATTCCATTCTTACATATTTTTGAAATAATATAGATAACTTATTCAAATTTTTACGTTAAGTTGCCTAACTCTGATTTTTCTAAATGTTTTGCCCCTTAAGGGCCTTTTTTTCCATGATGATCCTGCACATACCCCATGGTCAAGAATTACATGCATAGGAAATGTTGCTTGAGCAACCTTGAAACTCAATACGTCCCTTGAGGTGAGGTGTGCAGATTATGACTTATATTTGAATGACACTTTGACTAACCACATGAGGGAAATGTCATTGGGTCTCAAATCCAACCACCACTTTTAGTACTCTTGACTCTCTTGATGGATTATTATTAAATCACAAATTCTGACCTTCTTTGAAAAATCTCTAGATGATCATCTTAAAACATACTTGCGTTAGGGTGAGGTTCATATTTTGAGTTATTGACATCAACCCTAACTATGGTTCACCTCTAGTATATTTTATTTTTGTTTCGCAATAAATCCTTAAATCGTTATTGTAAGGTCGCCGAGGAGGTACACTAAATGACGATAATTAATTTACAAGTACAATGTATATTAACCTATGCTATTTTTTTTAATTTCATTAGCTCTTTTGTTTGATATGGCTTCCAATTGCAAATAATAATTTACTGTAATTTTTTTAATCTAAACTTTTAAATCATATCCCAAATAATGCACTAAGCCCCAAGATTTCATATATATATTTTTTTGTTTATTGATTTTAATTATTATATATATATATAATAATTAAAATCAATAAACACAAGAACTTTTAATTATAATTTATTAATGAAATCGTAAACACATTAACTTCTCTCTTTCTTTTAACTAAAGTTGGTTAATAGAATTATTATTAATAAATAAACAAAAAATATATATTTTACTTTAATGATACTATCAGTAATTTAATCACATTTACCTTAATTACTATTTTAATTATATCTTACTAATTAAATGAAAGAACTAATGGCTAAAATAATTGATAAATATTTGCACCATGCTACTTTACCAATCTTTTTAATATCCTACTAACTTTATTAATGAAATTATAATAAATAGTTTGGTGGGATCACTTTAGATATCTACTAGGGAATCATGTTTTTTTTTTCTTTTATCTCACTTTAGGCTAAGAATATTACTTGAGGATAAAAATGATAAAACTTAAGGGATGTAATTCCTCCTATTACTTCAAATATCTCCCAAGTAATTTAGTTTTGAATTTTACCAACTTAAGATTCTCATGGGATCTTCTTTTTTGGCTATTCTTTCAAGGAAAGAATGCTTGGGTGTAAGTAATTACGTGGAGAGGCATAACCCTACAATGGCAGCATGGTGCTTATAGGAGGCCAACACAATTCATGAAAGAAAAACAAAAAAAAACATATATTTAACAATATTTATTTATTTAAAAAAAGTAAAAAGCAACACAATAATTATTTAAAAAAATCCACAGCCACAGTCTTATTCTTATCAAAACAAAAGAAAACAAAAAGGCAAAGAGAGTTACTAATATATATTTATTTAAAAAAAATAAAAAAGCACAAGACATATTAGAAATATTTATTTAAAAAAATCCACCATCACATTCTTGTTCTTATCCAAAACATTATCCAAATTGTCAAGTTTCTACTTTAATTGAATTGAATAAATCAATTTTAAATAGTTCTCTCCAATTAAGAATTTGGTTAATAATATTTATTTATTTAAAAAAATAAAAAAGAAAGAAAGTTATTATTAATAAAATATTGATAATAATATAATATTGAACCTAACTCTAACCCCAACTACAAATTTAAATAGGTAACCTTAATTCCTAATGGTATTTCAATTTTTTTAAGAAATAAATAAAATAGGTCTCCAAAATGATATATCTGGGCATATATTATATGGACTAATATTTAAGATATATACTAGTTTATACCAATGAAATGGTTGCTAAGGAGGATTAAGACTTGACCAACACAAGTTGCTATCCCATCTTCCCTTCACATGTCCTACCTTAGTATCGAATGAGAACCTAGAAACAAAAATTGTAGTGCATTCAACCCGATTTATATTGAAATGATCCAAGAAGCTATTGTATGGTTTAAATAACCCTTAGTGATGGAGATACTCTGATCATTAATGTTTTAAAACTAAAATTTTTCTGCTTTCCAGCGGCTAATGGTAATAAGGTTTCGATGAGGTTTTAGAGTATTTTTATTAAAATGGTTGGTAATAGCAAGGTTAATGGCAGGCCAAAAAAAAATTCAATCAAACCAAATCTAGCAAAATGAAACTTTTGCAGGTACCAATGAGAATGAATGGGTAGAACCACAAGATTTTTTTAGTCTTTTTAAGATTTGATTTCTTTTCAAATGTCAGTGGGTTTTAGAACTGACAACATTCATTATAGAATTGCTATGAATGAAGAGACCTATAAAAGTGTAACAACAACTATTTTGCATCTGTATCAATGCAAGATGATTAAACAAATCCCAGTTGTCCATCATCTTCTCCATTTTTTTTCCCGTTATTTATTTTCCTGACTGACCTCTTTGCCACAATTTTTGCTCCTCCAGACTCTACTTCACCGGTATTGACCTTCCACTTCTCCCATTGGTGAGCTATAGCCTACTAATAAGGTTTTTCGATGAGGAAGAGTATGCTTATTAAAATTAACGTCACATACATGATTTTATTAATGTACACATTTAATTTTTAAAAATACGGTATTCTTTACCCTACATAACTAAGAATATATTAACAATTTTACAATGTTTCCTAACATCCATTTTAAAAAGCACTTAGTGCCACATTTCTCCTGGAGTTGGGGATAGCGATGCATTAATAATATTTTAATGTAAATCTTCCCTAGTTCCCGACGCTTGGGAGTTTCTTGCAATATTTTATACAACCCTAGCTTTCTCCCTTACTCTTTTCGTTGCAACTCTTTACTATTTTAGGTATCACATGAGAGAAAAAGGAGGCACTTGGGGAATTGTAGTTTTGTTGAAGGGAAACCAATGGATCAATCTTAGTCATGAGCATATTATAGGGGAGCTCAAGGGCAGGGTCCCTTAGAGGTGGATGTGTCTGCTATTGCGGGGAAGGAGGAATTACTAGCCTCCATTGGCTATGACCTTCCTAAACAACAAAAAACCTATATTTCTTTCAATATTGCTTATTCATTGTAATTTTCATAGTTTATTAATGAATGAGATTTTTATTCCAAGAGTTCTAATCAAACAATTGTTTACTATTATAGACAAGTACCCTTATCTATTTATGTGTAATAGAATGTCTAAATTTTTGTGTGGAATGTTTTGAAAGCTATTTACCATATAACTGAGCATTTTGTATCTTACAAATGTTCTTAATTTGACTGCAGAGAAAAGATATGAAATTTCAAAGTAAAGAATTACACAGTACATATTTTTTTTTTCCCAAAACCATTATGAGATTTACACACGGTATTAACCATCTACAATAGTAAATAGGGTATTATCTAAAAAGAAATTTAACCCAAGGATCACATCTATTCGAGTGATCCCACAATATTGGTTTACAATTTTTGGCCAAACTGGACACTGAACTGATTTTTTCTAACTAAATCTTCACTTTTGGACACCTATAGCAGCTAAATCTAGAGCTACATGCCTCCCAATTATAGACATAGGAAAAGAAATAATTAAATTTTACTTATGTTTTAATTTGTATTTTACGAAAAAAAGAATGTTTTCTTAGAGTTTATATTACCATAGTTAATGAATAAATGGTTAAGGTTTGTTAAATTAGAAGATAGTTTTAAAATTTAAATAGTTATTAAAACTTATACCTTAATAGCTTTCCATTCAATTTTGATGATACAAATACTTTTTTCTTCTTGTTAAATATCAAATACATATTCAAAATGCAAGTACACAAATGTCCTGCCATTATTTGGTAGGAACTTCATAGCAAGATGACCTTATTTTTTGTAAGGGTTGTCAAAACTCCAATTGTGAATTTTTAAGAGACGAATACCTAAATAAACCATTGTGAATATATCTTATCATTGTATGTTATTTTATTTTGAATTTATTTGATCATAATTTATGGAATGGCATGGAATTTTCATACGAAAAAACATGTCTACTTCTACTATATAATTAATAGCACTATTAGGTGAGATTAACAATTTTTTATTGCACATCTATGTTCTGCATTTGATCTTTCTTCTTTGAACTAGAGTTCCATATGTTCTTGGTAGTAAAGTAAGATTGAAAATAATAGTAAGACAATGGGAAGACAAAGATTTTGAGGAGGTGAGAGTGCAGAGGAGAGTGAACATAGGGGAATTTGTTTTGAGGTTTATCATGGTGGCCTTGGGAATTACTTTTATAGAGCATGTGGTAATCAATATGTAAACTCAATTTTTTTATCATTACAAAAAACCCAAGTTTAGTGACATGAAAGTTGTTTTGTGTGTTGTCTATTCTCTTGGATGTGGATTCAAAATACTTAGATGCATAGATTTCTCTTATAGGTTATGTGGAAATTGTCTTTAATTGACTACAAATTTCCAAATAGTGGTATCAGAGCTTTGGTTGTGGTTGTATAACCGTGGGTTGAGAAAAATCTTGTTTAAGTTTGAATCTATGCATTGCATGTGAGAATCAAAGACATGCAAGATATGAGGGCTTTGCAAATTGTTTATTACAGATTTGAGGGTTTTGGGTTTGCTATTATGATGGGTTGTTTGCAAATTTGGGGTGTGAGAAATTTTGGGTGAAATGAGTTTCTTGGTTTTGCATTCAAATGGGGGTTTTGTGGGGGGAAATTTACATAAGACCTCCTGGAACAAAACAGACCTCAAATTTGGATTTGGATTGGCCAAAAGACGTAGTTTGATATATAACTTGACCTATTTCTATTACTGAAAAAATTTGCAATTTTTTTTTTTTGTAAAATCTCCATTTTTGCAGGTCATACAGATAAATTTTATTCTCAGAAAAAAAATCCTATCATTGAAAAATTGTCATGCAAAATTTTTAAAAAATAAAAATTGGGGGACTGAAAAAGGTTTATTGAAAAAACAAATTTTGAAATAAGCTTTTGAGGGGGTGGGGGAGAGGGTCAGACCCCTACCCCCATCATAGTCGTACTCTGCTTTGTAGAGCTTCCACTAGAAGGATTGCTGACTATAGGGATGTACGGGCTATGGCCCAACCATCTCTTTCGGCCGGCAGGGTACCACCGGTAGGCCCTGACAACTGGGGCTCGTCATCCCCTACGTGGGGTTAAAACAAAAAATAAAAAAAATTATCATAAATTTTCATTGTTTTCTTCATAAATCAGTGGATGAAATTTTTTTAAAAGGGGTTGATGAATTTTAAAGTTTTAAAATTTAAAATTTTTGAAATTTCTTTCGGGTCCACCACCCAAGGTGCAGCGCAGCCCGGTTGGGGCCGCCGCCTAGCCAAGAAAGGTGGCTAAATTGCCTCAAGTGCAAACTGCAGTTTTACTTTTGAGGGGCATAACTTCCACCCAAGTTGTTCATTTTTTAGCTTCTTGGACTTGTTGGAAAGCTAACTTAGAGCTCTACACTGTGGTTTCATAATTTTTTCTAGATTTTGTAGTTTTGATAGTGTTTTACTTGGTCAAAGTTAGGTGTTCTATTTGAGCTTCAAGAGGTGATATTGGGTGCATACAGAGTTGGATTTTGGACTTTGAATAGTCGACAAAAAGATTGTTCAGAGAAATACATAGTGGATCAGGTTTGGAGTTATTTTGGCATGGTTTATTTTCTATTTTCCTTATCTGAGTTGTTTATGGGTTTCTTTAACTATGGTAATACTGTGAGTTTATGGATGATCAGATCTTGGAGATTTGATGTTGGATTCATTGTATGCTCAGTTGTACATCTCAAATTATTCTCTCATTTGACATGGTTATCAGTATATGGTTGGATTTGTATGTTGCATTGTTGTATCTACAAGTTGTGCAATATTGTAGGTGGTCTATACTCACATGTTGCATTTATGATTGGACATGGGTTGTCTCTGCCTATTGATATTTCAATATTGATGTGCATGTTCAATTTTGGTGGCTTGGTTTAGTCACTTGATTTGCTAGTTTTGTTGTCATGTTGAGCAGATGAGATGGTATTGCTAGGTATAGTCATGATATGAGATCTATGTAGTTGACTATGATTATGCAGATATGTGGACATGGTTGGGTTGAGTAGTTGATACATTTGGTGGTGATCATGGTGTCAAGGATGTTTCTTGTACATTAGATACTTTGGCATGTCATAATAATTTATGCAGGTGCATTATTGGTGGTGTTGGATTGGTTTTTGACTTTGGTTGTGGTGGTGTATCTTGTTGGTATGAGGATCATTGTTTTACTTTTCCTTTTGGGAGATCTTGTTACATTTGAGTTCTTTGATTGTGTGAGGGACTTTTGTTTGATCTTCATGAGGAGATTGTTATCATGATGTCATGGATAGCTTGATTACACTTTTTAGTGGGAGCTTTTGACAGTGATGGTTTGGTGGTAATGAATATGTTTATAATGGTTTGGCAGTTGTAGGTATCTTCTTGGCTTTGATATTTTGGTTCTACTTGTTATGTTATTGACATTTCAGTTGTGTGTGTAGACTGGATGAGCTTCATGGAGAGGATGGTTGTCACGATGCCATGTGTGACTCAGTATCATAGTTCAGTGGGAGTTGCTGGAAGTGATGTGGATTCACCATTTGATGGTGGATGGTCTTCTGCAATGATTGTTGGTGTCATGGATCTCTTGGATTCTACTTTTATGTAGTGATGGTTCATTGGAATCTTTGGTTTCATTGATAGGGGATGGTTTTATTGATATTGATTACATATGTTGGTTCTTGGTTTAGGATGTTATTGTATTATGTCATGGTTTACTCTTGATCATATGTTAGATTTTTGGTATGGTACTTGTTCTCTTGAGACTAGGATATATGCTTTGTTGTATGAGATCTCCTATTAGGAGATGGTTAGATGAATGTTGTCATGGTTATGTTCCTGATTCGCAATTGGATATATGACATTGATCTTGTGTGGTTCTCTTGACCATATTGGGTACATTTATCATTTGTTTGATTACTTCAAGATGGTGCTATGTTGCATTTGGATTTTGGCATGGATTGGTTGGTTACATGCACTCATGGATACTTGGAGACATAGGTGAGGCTTGAGTTGTCTTGTGATAAGAGACATGTGTTGTGATGGTTACTCAAGTGATAAGTTTTCAGCAGGAAGTCCAAGGATCCTACACCTTGGTTGGACATGAGTTCAACATGGACCTATGAGGAGAGTGTTCTTGGATGAGTCATGATGACTTGGATGTCTTGGAGGAGCATTCTCATTCCCCACTCTTGGTCTACTCGACAGTTTCACTTGAGAGGTATTGCTCATTGTTTCTTTCAGGTGCTTTATGTTTATGCTTTATCTTCTCATGCATATGGATCTTGAGCTATGGATATATGGTTTTGGAGGGTTCATTTGAGGAGTGTTGGCATGTTTATCTCCTAATTCGTTGTGATTACATTCATTGATGTTGAGTTTAGATATATTGGGCTTATTTCCTTCATTGGGAATGGATTTAGTTTGATCATCTTTGGTGATGAGAGGCTTACATCCATGTTGATTACATGATACATATGTTATCTTTGATCTTGGTGATTGAATAGTTGGGTGTTGTTATGGCTTTTCTTTTGGGGTGTTGTGGAGGAGATCATACTTGACACAGTTGGCATTTAGAAGTGTATGTAGGAGATTTTTCTTATAGGTTATTGATATACAGGTTTGCATATCATTGTGGATGATTCCTTGGTTATACATGATGTAGTTTACACTTTCTATATGATGCTATTAGTAGACTTCGTATGCCTTGATCTTTTTTAGATTTGCATTACCCATGTAGTGGGAGCTCTTGGATGTGTATGTCATTCTTTGACAAGTTTTGCACATGGAGTTTATGTTTGCAGTTTATGGGTGTATATGTTTATGGCATGAGTTTAATATGTTTTGTATACCTTGGAGGTATGGATAGTTGGATATATTGGCACTTATTGTGGGTGTTATTTCAGCTATGGGTTTGTGTATCTTGACAGCTACTAGTGCATATTGATACCTTTAGATTGAGTGTTTGTGTTTGGGATATCAGTTGAGCAGGACTTATGCTTCATTGTGACAGATTGTATGGCTTCTCTATTGGTTGGCTTCTTATCTTTGTGCATTGGCATGATGGAGGACGAGATCATTCATCCTTGGGATGGTGGTCACCTTGATTCTTGTTGCAAGTATCTTGATGGAGCACATGGAGCATTTTGATTCCATGATGGTATATGTGGTTATATGGATTGTTCATTTGATTCATGTTTTGAGATTACTTGTTCCCCTTATGCAATGTATACAACAAGTGGGAGAATGTTAGGAAAATGGTGTGTTGTACACCTTGCATAATATATTTAATGTAATTATTCTTTGGGCCACTTAATGTTGCATGTATTATTGGTGCATGTAACATTGGGACATAAGTTGTAAAAATATATTTATTTAATATTGTGGAAAATAAATAAATAAAGTACCCAATATTAAATAATTACATTTTTACAACTTAACTTATGTCCCAATGTTACATGCAACATTAAGTGGCCCCAAGAATAATTACATTAAATATATTATGCAAGGTGTACAAAACGCCTTTTTCCTAACATTGTGAACTTTTATATGTTTCAATCTCCCTTTTTTATTTCTTATAATTTATAAATTTTATTTGACATTGAAATATGATGTGGAATGCATGCATGGGGGGTGGTTATAAAGGACAGGTATGAGATGGGTTAATTATTATTTCTAAATCTAATGTGAGGTAAACTAAGTGCAGCTTTATTGTTACTATCATCAAATTTGTGGCATCTTTTCTTTTGTTCAAGCGCGCATATTTGAATTCCATTGATCAACAAGCCTCTAGCATGACTATATTTTTGTTTTCACTAGATAAAGATATCTCAAAATTCTTGGATTTTTTTCTTTATTCTTTTTCTTTCTTGAATGATGCATTAAACTCTAATCTTCATTCAACCATGGCCAACTTGGAGAAGCATAATGCATGATTTTCTAATTGGAAACTATGCTTTTGAACTAGTTAAGGGTTCATAATAAGTTGAAAATGGGTCAATCATATGGCAATCCAACATATCAATGCATGCTTGATTAATAGAAATATTTCCCCTGCACTTCAAAAGCTCTCAATTTACAAAAAAACTAGGAAAAATAGAATGTGATATATACAAATATCAATAAAATGATCAAAACACTTAGTAGGCGAGGGAATGTAATTAAGAGGGATCTTCACATGAAGAAGAACCAGAGAAGGAACTTTAGTATCAACCATGCAGAGTAATGCCCATGCTAGAGCATAAACATTCTCAAATAATTTTTTTCCCATGAGCACATAAATTTTATTTGTGCAAGGTTCATTGATTTCTTTATTTTTTAAAGTTGTAATAGAAATCAGTATTTACTTTTTAGAAGTTTGAGATGTCCACACTTTCGATGATGCTCAATTTCTACTCTTTAAATTTCTTATAAAAATTTGAGGTAATAAAATAGAGGACGACTTCCATGGCATTCCAAAGAGTTATATCATGCCAATGATCCCTAATTATACTTAAATACAACTAATAATTTTATTGGAAAAGTGAAGAATTGTACAGTTACATCAAAAATTTATGGTAGGCATTCATGAATTTAGAGCATAAGAATGTGTTTAATATGGTGACTTTGAATTGTTCTAATGTAATATAATTTTCTTCACAATTTATCATATATTTAACAAAGTTTTATTGATCAATATTTATTTAAGCAATTAGTTGTGGCCCAAGGGAGCTTAAAGCTACATTTTTTTTAATAAGATCAATACATTAGGACTAACCCTACAAATGGAATTTATATTTTTCATAGTGTTTGGATTACCCCAAATACCCACTTTGCATGAAATCCCTTAGTTTAGAGGAGTAATTCAGTGGGAGTATTGTCTGCAGTGGTTTAAAGCGAATTGGTTACGATTTATTGGGATTTACCAGATTCGTTTACCATACTGGCATGGAAACATAGGTTTTATAGGTTGTGCCTTCTTTTATAGGTTTTGAAGAACTGTGGTCTCATCGAATGCCATGATTGTCGGATACGCACCAAATGCGTTTGAAAAAAGGATTGAGAAACTTGCAACCAAATGCCATTCGCAGGTTTAAAGCCGGACTCCCCGATCTTTGCCAGCAACCTCACAGCCTGTGCGAAAATGGGAGCTTTGGACATCCATTATAGGATAAATGATGGAGGAATTTTTTCAGATGTTGTAGCTGCAACTGCCCTGAGAGATATGTATGCAAAACAGTTGAAGCACAGACAAGGGACGTGATCTATTTGACAGAATGCCTCCAAAAATTACTTACAGAATGACATGATTGTAAGATATGCAAAAATGGGGAAGCATACACAAGACACCTAAACTGTTTGACAGGATGCCTCAAACGCACTGTTCTCATGGAACGCCCTGATTGCACGATATTAACAAAATGGGTTTGTTGAAATGCTTGAGAAACTTCCAACCAAATGCAATTGACAGGTGTAAAACCAGACTCTACAACCTTTGGTACCGTCCTCCCAGTCTATGCCAAATGGGATCTTTGGAACAAGTAGCGGACATCCATCAAAGCATATAGTGTAGAGGCATTTTGTAGAGGTAGTTGCAACTGCTTGGTAGACATGTATGAAAAATGTAGTAACTCATCTTACAACCACTCTTGTCGTACCATTTTCTCTCTTCTTTCTCATGTTGAAGTTAAATTAATGAAATCACAAATATAAACAAGTATTGTCTATTGATACACTACAAAAGATTAACTTTTGAACTTCAACTTTCTTACTACTTGCATCAATAGAATAGTTGTATGATCAATTCATAATCAATCTCACAATTAAACCTAAAATTTTATTCTTAATGGTCCATTAAGCCTTTAGTTATACACCATGCTTTGATTCCATATAGAACAGTCCAATAGACTTGGCAAAAATTAGACTATTTATTTAATTGAACTTCTTAAAAATTTCCCCACATTATATAAAGGAATGTAGTCTTACGACATCAATAAACCCCTATGAAAATTCATCAAAAAATTTTCTTAGATCAACATACTTGGCTTCTTAGGTTTGATAACAATATTGATATTAGGTATTAATGTTTAGGTCTAAAAAAGTCCTTATTTTATCTTAACATAGGGTGACATCTAAGAGATGGGTCTTAATATGACTAGGTTTAGTATGGTTTGAACCATCAAATTTTAATAGAATTAGTATGGGAACATGTGGCCAACTCCAATTGGCACATTCTCACATTCATTAAATCCTAATCATATTTGACATACTTTAATTATGCTTATGTATGTGAAAGTGTTTTATACAACCCAGTTTAATTAGGTGTCTAGATCCAAAAATTTAATGGCCTTAGATGTGTGGGCTCAATGGATGCAAGAGTCCTATAAAAAATTACACCCACATGGCATGCACTCAATTGCTAGGTTTCTTGACTCTCAACATCTTAGGCACAAGCATATTATCAATCCTAATTTATTTGGGAGCCTGGTTTTGCAACTTAAATGATTTATCTCGAGAGTTGCATAGACCTTTGTCACCTACTGAATTTGACAAATTTGTGCACTCGAGTTTGAACTTACTAACAATTATCTTCCAACCCTCATCTATCTATGAACACGTGTGAAGATTCGCTCTAGTAGATGAAAGGATACAAATTCAATTGGGGGCATCAATAGTAAGAAAATCCACTAGTACTTGCCACAAATGTGGGAAATTCATTAATTTTGACATGCTTAGGATTTTAATTCTGAAAGTATTATGCAATTATGAATAATAGCATACCATGGACATGTTAATTCTTGAAAATTTTAACTTGTTAGAGTGCTCAATTTCAATCTTGGCATTGTTTAATTTTTTTGATAAATATGCATATTTATAAATTTGATTTTGCTCAAGATCTCAGGATTGAATTTGAGAATTCTTTATTGCTAAAAATCCTAGTGGATGTGAGGCTCCTTGTAATTTTAGCTTAGTATAATTTTAATTCTAGTGTCCATTAGAGATATACTCTAAGACATCCATGATCAAGATTTTTCTTAAAGAATTGATGGTTAGTAGTGTAGACATGCTATTTTTGTTACTTGTGGCATTTCTTTAGCATAGATATTCTATTTCATGGAGGTATTTGCAGATTTGTGTGTTTAGATTAACATTTCTAATGAGTATTTGAAGTGGTCTTACATGCAGATTTAAGGTCCTCACAAGTAGCTATTAAGACTTAGAAAATAAATTAGGCTTTACTATTACAAAGGAAGGTAGTCTCGAAGGATAGATTTGATGGAGATATTCTTGTGAAGGGATTCTAAGACTTATTATAACTAATTCAAGATTGAAAACCTCATATACCTTCTAAGTCTAATTTACTTAGAATTGTTGGAACTACATAATCAAAGCTTTATGTGTGAAAAAATATGGACTTGAAGTATTATCCATGTTTGCTAATTGATGTATAAGGACTTGAAGTATTGAATAACCAAATATATATGTTGTGTAACACATGTTGAAATGGTTGTGGTGCAATTTGCATTATGGAACAAGTCAAACCATTGTGCATCATGTAAATCAAAAAATATCATAATATGATGAAGGCTTCTAGCCTAAAACTCAAAAACCATCAACTATATTTACATCCATGGATAATAAAGCTAGAAAGTGCAATAAAATGTGATTCTAGGTGATTAAAACTAAAATAGACCTTATAAAAGAAGGTACATCATATAAAGTTAATGAAAACCATATTGGATGATAATATTTACATTATCTAAAGCAACCCATGTTGAAAGGGTGGTGCTGCAATTTGTATAATACATACTTTTCCTAGCACATTCAAGGAGAAATGGGAGTACAATGGTCCCCTGGTATGTAACTTTTCCATAACTGCTACTTGCACTATGCATATTACAATTTCAATGTTTCTTGTTTCTATTTATTCTATGAATTCGTGGTTTAGCTAAAGAGAATGAGTGACAGGAGAAGGCTTCTATCACTAAAAGTTGAAAAATTGCATGTGTGATTTTGGGATTAGACGCCATGATGCAATCTACGCTTCTCAACGCATTCCTTTCTAGTGATCAAAATAGAAGCAAGTGTCTGGATTTAGTGGATTCCTTCCACGCTATGCGCCTTCATTTCCTCTCTCATACTCTTTTCTCTTCTTTACCTACTAAAACGTCTCTACCCCACTAGAATATGGTCTTCATATTTTTTTTGTCCTTATTATAGGGGTCTTTCCACTTTCTATCTGTTGACACTCTGATCTGTTACGTTCGTTTGGTTTCTGCCAGTTACATGTACCAAGATCTGGTAATAAATGTGATTTTCAGAATAAAAATTGTAATTGAGCACTCTTAGTGGTGTGATTTCCAGGTTTAATATGCGTTTCATTTTATAAGTTTTTTGATTGATGATAATTTTGATTGCCAGGTTTAATTTGTGTTTCATTTTATAAGTTTTTTGATCGATGATAATTTTGGGGGTTGTATGTGTAAATTGTGTTTTTGTTTTATGAAGTTAAATGAAATTGTGGAGACATCTATGGATTTAAGTTGGGAAATGTTTAAAGCAATAATATTTACATTTGGTGGTTCTTGATGATTTTTATCACATTTAAAAAAAATTTGTGGACATATACAAGTTGTATTCAAATGATGGAGTACACTTGTATGTAATATTTATTGCACTTGTGTATTTATTTTACTTTCAGTAAAAAATATTTAAGCTAGCACTTGCACCCCAATGACGTGCAATACTTATGCCAATAGGCTGAGCCCACATTATTTACGGCCGTGGAAGTAGTGGATTGTGTGAAGAACGCAATGATCTATCTCACCTATCCCTCTCCACCTCTCCCTCCCCCCTCCTATCTCCCTCTTGCTCTCTCCTTATCTCTCTATTTCTCTCTATATCACATATCCCT
>VDFB02075321.1:57207220-57451381 GCA_007258455.2 Sequoia sempervirens | reverse complement strand
AAACCATAATCCCTATACCCTATAAACTTAACCTTAAACCTTCAACCCAATACCCTCAACCCTATACCTAATATCCTAAACCGTAATCCATATACCCTATAAAATTAACCTTATACCTTCAAACCTATACCTTAAACCATAAACCCTACACCCTCAATCCTCATCCCTATACCCTATACACTTAACCATCATCTCTCTCCCTCCCTCCCTCCTCTCTCTCTATCTCACCTCTATCTCTCTTCCTCCTTCCCTCTTTCCCTCTCTAATGCCTTTACCTAATACACTTAACCTTGTACCCTCAACCCTCAACCCTATACCAAATATCCTAAACCCTAATCCCTATACCATATACCCAATATCATAAACCCTAATTCCTATACCCTATATACTTAACCCTACACCCTAAACCCTGAACATTATCACTCAAACCTCAAACCTATAACTTAGACCCTAAATATTACACCTTCAACCCTCATCCCTATACCATATACCATTAACCTTATACCATAAACCCTTAACATTATCCCTTAACCCTATACTTAAACCCTAAACTCTACACTCTCAAACCTTAACCATATACCTTATACCCTAAAGGCTACACCCTAAATCCTATACCCAATATCCTAAAACCTTATCCCTATACCCTATACATTTTAACCTTATAACCTCAACCCTCAACCCTCAACCCTACATTCAACCTTGTAACCTAAACCCTCAACCCTATATTGAATATCCCAAACCCTAATCCCTATACCATATACCTTCAACCCTAAACACTATCCCTCAACCCTCAACCCTATACCTTAGACCCTCAACCCTAAACCCTCATCCATCATACCTATAACCTATACCCTCAACCTTATACCCTCAAAACTATAACCAATATCCTATACCCTAATCCCTATACCTTATGCACTTAACCTTATACCCTTGAAACCCTAAACACTATCCCTAAACCCTACACCCTCAACCCTCATCCTTATACCCTAAACATTATCCCTCAACCCTTAACTATATAATTAAACTCTAAACCTTGAACCCTCAACCCTAAACCCAATACCCTCAACCCTATACCCAATACCTTAAACCCTAATCCTTATACCCTATATAATTAACCCTATTCCCTCAACCCTAAACACTATACCTCAACCCTCAACCATATACCTTAAACCCTAAACCCTACACCTTCAACCCTCATCCCTATACCCTATACCCTCAACCTTATACCTAAACCTTAAACATCATCCCTCAACCCTATAATTAAACCTTAAACCCTACATTCAACCTTGTATGCTAAACCCTAAACCCTAAACCCTCAATCCTAAACCCAATACCCTCAACCCTATACCCAATATTATAAACTGGAATCCTTATACCCTATACAGTTAGTTATATACCCTCAACCTTGAACAATATCCCTCCACCCTCAACCCTATGCCTTAAACCCTAAACCCTACACCCTTAACCCTCATCCCAATACCCTATACCCTAAACCTTAAACACCCTAAACCCTAAACATTATCCCTCAACTCTATACTTAAAAAACAAACCCTACACTCTCAAGCCTTAACCCTATACCTTATATCCTAAACCCTACACCCTAAACCCTATACATAATATCCTAAACTCTAATCCCTATACCCTATACACTTAACCATATACCCTCAACCTTGAAAATTATACCTCAACCCTTGACCCTCAAACTTATACATAAATCATAAACCATAAACCCTCAACCCTATACCCTCAACCATATACCTAGTATCCTAAACCCTAATCCATATACCCTATACATTTAACCTTATACCCACAACCCTATACTTTAAACCCTAAACCCTAAACCCTCATCCCTCATCCCTATACCCTATACCCTCAACTTTATACCTAATATCCTAAACCCTACACCCTATACCCTATACACTTAACCCTATAACCTCAACTATATACCTTAAAAACTAAACCTTACACCCTCAACCCTCGAGAAAGAGGGGGAGGGAGGGATTGGGGAGAGAGTGAGAGAGGTTGGGAGGGAAAGGGGAGATAAATATAAGTATGAAGGGAAGGAGACGTAGAGAGACATGAGAGATAAAGAGTAGATAAGGAAGGAAAGATGGAGGGAGAGGTAGGGAGGGAGAGAGATGGACATGAGAGTGAGGTGAGATAGAGAGCAATAGAGAGAGTGTAGTAGGGAGTGATGGAGGGATATGCAGGTAGAGAGGGATAGGTGAGATAGAGAGAAGTAGAGAGAGATAGCTCGTGAAGGAGCGAGGGTGGGTGAGAGAGGGGAGGAAGGGAGAGGTAAAAAAATGGATAGGTGAGACAAAGATAAGTAGAGAGAGAATGGTGATATAGAGAAGGAGAGGGGATTCTGAGAAAGAGGGAAAGAAGAATAATTGAGATAAGGAAGAGTGAGAGAGAGAAAGGGGTGAGGAGGGAGAGAGAGTGAGAGAGAGAGAGAGAGGTAGACGGAGGGAGAGGGGAGATAGAGAGTAGATAGGGGAAAAGGTAGGGAGGGAGACATCGAGAGAGAGATAGAGGGGTATGTATAGGATCATGATGGGCCAAAAAGTGGCGATATGCTAGGTATGTGTGGGGTATGTGGCTGACAAATTTTTTTTTACCCAAAATTGATGAAACAAAAAGGGTTTTTAAAGGATATTCTCAGCTTTCCACCAATATAAATCATACTTTACTTTGAATTTAATATGTGGTTGCTGAAATTTGCAAATGGTTAGTTTAAAATAAAGCAACATTTCAACATCCCTATGGAATAATAAACCATGTTAAGCATGCCATAAATGAAACAATGGAAACCAAATAAAAGCATATAAAAACATGAAATTAATCCTATCCCATAGTGGATTGGTGCTATTGTTGAAAATAGCCCTTTCCCAATCCTTGATTGATAAGCTAGTGATGAAATTGTTATGGATACGGAGATGATAAATGGACAAGATCAGTTCTCAAAGAGAATGACCTTGCATCAAGTTGTGGAGGATTTTCTTGAGGATGAAGCCTCTATTTAAAGATTTTCAAATGCTAAGAGTTGAAGAGGGACCAATGTGGGACTAAGAAACAGGCCAATAGGAAGAGGCCACTTGTCATCATGTGATAGGCTGATGCATGTGCAAGATTTGGGAAGTGTGCCCATGAGGGGGGAAATTTGAATTCAAATTTGGTAATAAATTTAGAGAGGGGGACAAGAAAAAGAGCAATAAATTCAATGTTGGAGGGACAAATCAACTTGTCATGATTTTCAAATTTGAGGGCCATGTTGAAGTAAAATGAGAGTTTTAATAAATCAATAAATTGATTTATTTGTGCAAGTGGGTGGGTTAGGTTAGGCTAATTGGGATTAGGTTAGCTTAATGATGATTAGGCTAGTTTAATGGTGCTTAGATGATTTTGACTTTTAGGACTTAAATATTTTATTAAAAAGGTTGATGATAATGTTTATTTGATTTTAAATAAATGACCTTAGGAGATTAATGAGATTACCTAATGAATGGATGAAGGTGAACCCGATTAACTGAATAAGCAGATGCACGTGAAGCTTGATTTAATTGATGAATGCATAATGCTAATTTTGCATGTCTACATTTTTCCCCTCTTTGAAGCAATGTACTTGTTGCATTGGTTCAAATAATAAACTTTCCGCGATCAAAATAAAAAAATTCTGACTTTTCGGATGCCCCAGTGGAAAGAAGTATAGTGGTACATTGCCTCCTCGAGAGATCGAGTGAAAAAGATTCAATTTGAGGGTCGATCTCATGATACATAGGTTCAAAATGGATGGTTATGGACAATGATGCAAATGAGATGATCTTAAGATGCTTAGAATAACAAATCTATATTATCCTAAACAACTTAAATGATGATATGATATGAGATGGATGAGATTCATGATGTGATATGTTGTAATTATGCAATGGATGATTTATGAGATGCTTGGACTAAAAGATCTATATTATGATGGTGATGAAAATGCAATGCATGTGAAATGATCGATGTTTCCTATTATGTATGGTATGAATGATATGTGGTATGCTGATGGTTTGTGGATGCAGGATGGATGCATGATGGATGCATGATGGATGCCTTGGTGATGATGATGTTAGTGCAGAAATGAGACACTGACAAGAGGATCCCACAAGTCCATGATCTGATGAGACTTTATTAGAGATGATGATGATTATAGATGATGATGATGATGATAAATGATGATGATTTGCTTATCAAGGATTGGGATTTTAAAAGGGAATCTTATGTTTGATAACACACGTAGGTACGATGCATCAAGGTATAAAGAACCATGATGGCATTGTGCCTAGTGCGATGGACTTTGACTCAACAAACAGATAGGAGTATTCTTGTTCACACTTGACATACATAAACCTTGCTAGGACGTACCTAACAAAGCAAGTATTCGCCGAGTTATTTTACAAGAACGTCCAACAAGCACAGCAAGCAAAAGATAATGATCATTGCCCCATTCCTATCTCTCTAAATCCTTTGTTCGGATATCATCGAGAGGTCCTTGGAATGAGCGCAATAAGATAAATCAAAAGAAAAGATCAAGTACACAAACTTGTCAATGTTCTTCATACCTCTAGCCAAAAGGGATTTTTTTTTATAGGATAAGAATCCAAGGTGATATCAAAAATGATGCCCATTCTTGGAACGATATATCCGAGGACATGCATTGTATAGGATGATAATGATTTGATAAGTTGATTGATAGGCTATTGATATAAGGTTGATTGACATGTTTGCAATTGATCAAGAGTTTGATTTTATTTTAAAGGTTTGTTGTTTGCTTTTTATTTTACGATTGAAGCTTGCTTTTGATGATTGTTGTACTTGTTTCTGTTTGTGTTTCCAAAAGGATGGAGATGACGATCAGTTTATTATGGATGATTGATTATTGCGGGTGAATGCGAGATGAGATGGATGGATTTTTTCAAATATTTGGATGTTTTTGATATTTTGAAATGTTTTGAGGTTGTTTTTGGTGTTTTTGAAATTTTTACAAATGTTTTTGGATTTTTGAATTTTGCGATGTTTTGGGCTTTTGTGTCTTTTGAATGTTTTTGGATTTTGATGTTTTTCGAATGTTTTTGTATTTTGATGTCTTGGGGGCTGATCAGGGATTAGCCTTGCCTACGTTTAAGCTCAAAGACGACGTAGTTCGGATTTCAATGTTTTTGACATTTTTTTACTTTTTGAGTGTTTTTGGATTTTTTCAATGTTTTGGATGTTTTTGGATTTTTCTGATTTTTTGATGTTTTTGGATTTTTGTATGATTTTGACGATTGGGATATGGACATGTGTGATGATATCAGTGCTCTTTTTGGTATATTTTTGAAAACCAAGCTAAGGTTGATTAATCAAATCGATTGATTGATGATGATGATAACATTGTTGAGGATACACAACAATGCAAGGATAGTGTTAAGCAACACAAGGATTGAGATGTCGATCGGATTCATGATGATAACATTGTTGAGGATGCACAACAATGCAAGGATAGGGTTAGGCAACACAAGGATAGCTTGAGATAATGATTTTTTGAATGGATTGATCATAATTGATGAAGCTTGATTTTGGAACAAAAGTTGTTTGAATGTTTTGATGTGACGTTTGAAGGGTGTGTTAGATGCGAATGATATTGATTGTTTGGATTGATGAAAGATGAAAGATGAAGCTTGATAAGGAAATTTTTCTCATCAAAATATGCCATGGGCTAGTGATTTGGATTTTGGATCACAAATGTTTTGACCAATTTGATTCTACATTTTCCAATGTTTAGATCACCACATAAGTTGGAGGATATAGATCAAGATTTATTCTCGAAGAAAGATGTACATATCTTCCCCCAATGTCTAGCAATGTATGGAATGTCATGGATGATGTTTGGATAGGTTTATGGATGGATGGATATGGTAAGCTCGCAAAAGATTTCAAGGATTATCTTGTGATAAGATAAGGTGTTTAAATGATAGAATGCTTTATTGGATAATGTTTCATAGCTTAGATAATGATGCATAGGATAGGATCAGTGAAAGTGACCCACGTCAAGATGTTTACCATAAGCCAGCGCAAAGTGTGCCCCAAACTTTCATCAAGATCACGATAACTTGGACGACAAATGCAGATGGATGAAAATCAATTGGCTCAATGGTTTATGGATGAATGGATTTATTATGGATGATATGGATGGATTGTTGGATTTATTATGGATGGGATGAGATGCTTCCACTTGAACTGGCACACATAGATGCTCGATTCTACTCATGATGCCTGTGTGCCAGGTTTTCATCATGGTCTTGCCCAAAGCACCGCCCATGCGGTTTTCACTAGAGGACGATTTTTTTTCTTTACTATTTTCAATCCTTTTTCTTATTTTTTTGGATTTTCATGATTTTTTTGTATTTTTCTGAAAGATTTTAAGCTCATGCTGAACCACAAGGTGTTGCTGATGTAGATGCCCCTGTCATGATGTGCCATTGATATCCTTCCTGAAGGAGCTACTTTGCTAAGATACATGCACTTGAATGCAACTTTTGGGATTCTTGATCTGCTTCATTGATACCGGAGTTGACTTTGTCTTTATGCGCACATTGCGATAGATTGCCTTCTGAATCCTTATGATGAAGGGTTGTTGCCAATACACGGTCAATGTAAGAATTGGATATTATGCATGGAAGCGTGGATGGAGTGTGTTTAGGGATAAGAGATGGATTGGTTGATAGTTTGGAACCTTTTGACTCTCCAAACATGGGAAGATGAGCAATGATGGGTGGATACGAAAGTGTGCGTGGAATTAGAACCAACTGCTTGATATACCGTGTATGTTGCTTGAAAATCCTACATTTGCTTTTGTGGACGTCTTTGATGGATACTTTTCCCTCTTTTATTTTGCCCCACAGTTTCTTTGACTGGTGGAGTTTGATAGGGATGATCATTCTTTGTATTCTTTGGTATCCATTTGTATTTGATTTGTCCATTATGCTTCTTAGCTTCTTTTGCTTTGATAACGTTCTTCGTACTTTTATTCAAATCTTTCTTTCGAAGTTGGTCCCAATTCGTGGATGGGGTGATGGGTGGATGAAGATACATGGCGTGGCTGGTTGTAGTATTGATACTAGTTTCATCATAAGGACTCTTTGTGCTCCTTATGTTGATGTTTGCTTGAGACATAGTTGACCCCAGTATAGTAGTACTAATACCTTCATACTTTGATTCTACATGTTCTAAGAGCTCATGTTTAGAGTGTATTCTCTGATAAATGGCTATTACAGATGACGTTATTTCCATTTGTTGCTTTGCTAATTCTGGGATATCTTGTTTTATCTGACTTGTCTCCTTGAGCGGATAATGCTGGATATCTTTATTCATGATGTCCTCAGTTTGAGTTTGGGACATATTTGATCTTGATGTTGATAACTTAGTTTGACTGTATGAGTTGATAATCTGCTCTTTGTGTGTAATAGAATTTTATTCTAGATGAAGATCATCTACGTGTCCATCCATAGAAAGCATCTCATGGGTAGATGAAGGAGTATGTGCTACATGGATATGATCATCTTGCATAGATAGGAGAGTGTCCATTAGATTATTGTAGTATCTTGAAGATACAAATTCTTGATCTTGAATTATTCCAGAGTTGCTTTCAACATGCTTTGGATCAAGTTCTTGACATGGGTCATTTTGAAAGGATGGATTGCTTACAAAGGTTTCTTGGATGTCATCATTAGACATAGTGAATGGTTCAATATCCTCAAGTGTCAAGTTCGGGGTTCACTTAGTATCTATAACCATGAGGTCGAAGGATGTCAATATGTCTTGGAAAGGACCATGGCTAGACCTCGGTAAAAGATTTTGATCATGCCTTGGAATCAATTCTTGAGATATGTCCTCTAGCTCATAAGGTGATGTAGAGACATTTTCAACATGATCATAGGTGAAAGGATCTTGTATTATGTCAATAGGATCAAATAATCATAACACTCCTTGAAATAGATCACTAAAAAGTGGTTCTTGATGTATGGTGAGTTGATCATCGGATGGGGTGGAAACATCTTCAAGGTGCTCATCGATGGAGAGATCTTGATCATTGTTTCCAACAATTGTGGTGGAGGGATTGTGAATGTCTTCAACCATAGAGTCAAGTGATGTTGATATTGCTTGAATTGGATCATTGTCGAGTATTGTTGGTGGATTTTGATCATGATTCAAAAGTGTCTCTTGACCTATGTTGATTTGATCTTCGGATGAAGTAGACATAGCTTCAAGGTGCTCAATGATGGATTGATCTTGATCCTTGTTCTCAATAGTTGTCATTTTTTGTGTTTGTGCTTCTATTTGTTGGGAACTTTGAGAGGCTTGTTGCACTTTTTGAGCTTGTCTTGCTTGTTGCATGGCTATATATTATTAGATGGCCCTTTGGTAGGCTTGGTGAGCTTTTAGCACAATGTCATATTGTCTTGCTAAGTTTGGTTTCGATGGTAGTGGTGGTGGATTTGGAATTGTGTTGGATGTAGTGACAAGTGGTTGAGATACACTTGGAGTGATCATGGTAGTGAGGGGTTGAGATATGATGGGTGTGATGGGGGTGGTTGGAAGAATGGTCAGAATGACCAAGGTGATAGGTCCTTGGGAGACCACATTTTTATTTTTTGGCATCAATGTTTTTGTTTGATTAGATACCATGTATTGGTGTGATGTCGATGGTATATTCAAAGGTTTTGATGTGCTGGCTTGATTGGTGTTAGGTGGATTGATTTGGATGGAGTGATTGGTGCTAGGTAAAGGGGGAAGCCCTAAACCCAAGAATGATGTTGATATGGGTGATGGTGGTGGAGATTTCCCTTGGTGTAATGACTCAACTATCTTGGTAAGTGTAGCACTTTGATCTATCCAAATTTGTTCTTGATTTCGATCTTGACTCCTTTGAGATAGTTGATTTGGTTTTTGTTCATGCAGATTTGTAGTGTGTACTTGTGTTTGATTTGGGATGACACTTAGATCTAGCATGATAGGTTGAAATTGACCATTGCTCATGTTTGGAATATTTGTATGATTTTCAAATGTATCTATCCCAAAGTTTGTCAGATTCATGTTTCAAGAACTTGTACATGGTACATTCTCCTTTGGCTTGTAGAGATTTGGTGGGATGACTTTGTTCATTTAAAGGCTCATGCATTGATGGTTCGGTTGGTAGATTTGTAAGTTTGGACTTGGATTTAAATCTGCCATTAGAAAAGGTGTTCCAAAATTTTGACTAGGCATACTCACATTTGTTGTGCCATTGACATTTATCGAAGGTAATGATCCCATGTATGGTTTGTATAGATGTGAATGTTGATAATCAATAGGTGCTATAAGACTTTGATAGCTTTTTGTCTTGGATTACTCATGATGTGTGGATCAAGTTTGTATTCCATGTTGTCCTTGTGTTTTGACCTTGCTGTGAAAGTGACCTCTAAGATTCTTAGGATTAATGACGAGATGAAGGATGAAAGGTGTAAATGATATGTGTGATGAACATTTAGGAACTTTGGATCAATGCTAGACTTAGGGTTTGATTTTGATTGGTTGATTTGGATGATGAACTTGTAAACCCTAAGATGTTGGATGTGATCTTAGGATGAACTTGTCTATATAATAAATTATTATTATTCATTTTCTATTTGAATTACGACTAAAGTCCTGATTGATATGCTTATTGAAAAACATCTATAGCTTTCAAATGGTATCACATTTTTTGAATCCAAAACATGTGTCACATTCTATGATTTGTATACTATAAGATTAAAAAAAAATTAATTTCATGAAGTTTTGAACAAGTTAAAGTGGTCAGACATATGATTTTTTATATTTTTTAAAATTTGTAATAAAAAATTCATAATTAATTATTTACTTGGAAAGAAATTACAAAAAAATATGCATCACATCAGGACATGAGTCCTCTACTTACAAATAAAATCTTCTAAAAAAATATTATCATTTTATGGTGGTTAGGGCGGTTAGACAAACAACTACTTCTTATTTTTTCCCTAAAATTTAAGTACTACTCCATTGAAATTTCAAATTTTCACCAAATAAATTTTTAAAAAATAAAAATCAACCTACTAGTTTAGAAACTAAATTCAATTTTCTACAAAATCTATTCTTACATATTTTTGAAAAAATATAGATAACTTATTCAAATTTTTATGTCAAGTTGCCTAACTCTGATTTTTTTGAATTTTTTGCCACTTAAGGGCCTTTTTTTTCCATGATGATCTCACACATACCCAGAGGGGAGATAAAGATAATTAGAGAAGGAAGGAGCTCGGTAGAGAGAGAGTAGAGAGGGAATGAGGGAGGGAGGGAGAGAAGTGAGATAGAGAGGTGTAGAGAGAGTGGTAGGGAGTTATGGATGGAGAGGTAGGTAAAGAGGGATTAGGGAGATATAGAGTAGAGAGGGAAGGAGAGGGAGAGGTATGGATGGAGAGAGTGGGAGGTGAAATATAGAGAGTAATAGAGAGAGAGAGGTAGACTATGATGGATGGAGAGGTAGGTAGAGAGGGGAGGGGAGATATAGATAAGTAGAGAGAGAGGGAGAGAGGGAGGGAGATATAGTGAGGGAGAGAGAGTTGGGATGGAGAGAAATAGAGAGTGGTAGGAGAGGTAGGTAGAGAGAGGGAGAGAGGAGATAAAGATAAGTAGAGAGGGAATGAGAGGTAGAGAGAAGTAGAGAGGGAATGATGGAGGGAGGGAGAGGTAGGGAGGGAGAGAAATGTGAGATAGAGAGGTGTAGAGGAGAGTGGTAGGGTGTGATGGATGCAGAGGTAGGTAGAGAGAGGGATTTGGAGATAGAGAGTAGATAGGGAAGAATAGAGGGAGAGATTATGGAGGGAGAGAGAGGTGAGGTAGAGAGAAATAGAGAGTGGTATGGAGTGATGGAGGGAGAGGTAGGTAGAGAGAGAGAGAGTAGGATGGAGGGAGGGAGATAGAGATAAGTAGAGAGGGAAGGAGGGAGGGAGAGATAGAAAAGTGAGATAGAGAGAATTAGAGGGGAAAAGAGAGAGAGAGAGGGAGAGAGAGTCAGATAAAGGGATGGAGATAGTGAGAGAGAGGTCTAGAGTGTAAGGGATAAAAAAATGAGTGAGATAGAGAGATAAATAATACAACTTGTTGATTACAAAAATTTGACCTCCTGATTATTGAAGTTTGACATGTTGACTGCTGAAATTTGACTAATTTTGAAGTTTGTGAGATCTTCCAAAAACTAGAGTTTGTATTGTAACTCCTAGAGATCCGAAACCACTCTTAAACATCCTAAAACTATATGTACATGAAATATAACTTAAAGTATAAGAAAGTAAACATCCATATGTAAATGTCACTTATACTTAAATTTTTATTTCATGTATATAGTTTCCTTGAAAGATAACAAGAAGAAAGAAAAATAAAGAGAATTAAAATAAATTCATTGTAGACCAAAATGTGAGTGCGTTATAATGTGCTCGCATTTGTCTATGCATTCAAATAATGTGTGTTATAACGCACTCGCATTATATATTTCTTTGGGAATCCCCAAGCCTTGGGCTTGGTATTTTCCTTGGAATACCAACCCAAAGGTTTGGAGGGCCTTCCCAATGACTGGAGATGTTTCTTTTGTAAATTATATAATATTCCACATATCAAGTCTGTGCTCACCATTAGGATTGCACGTGTTTCAATGTCAAACAAATCGAACACCTAGGTAATGTTAGGATCTCTCTTAGCTATCCAATGATGTAATTTTTTTCACTTTTTGACAATGTTAAGCCTTTCATCTATAATTTCTTTTGTTTGTGTCTCTTTTTTTGGCTAAAAGTAGTATTTGATTTTCTTTTGTTATAAATTAACCATTCATCAAAATTTCAAATAAATTACATTTTTAGAAACTAGAATCCATTCTACAATTTTTTTTTTTTTTAAATCAATATGTTATGTTTTTTTCTTTATGTTGGTTAGGTGGACAATAATATGATAAGCTCTATAAGTGGTACTATATGAAAAGGTTATATAATTAGAACTAATATATTATACTACTATGGGTTTAATCTTTGTCTAATTATAACTTATGCATTTTTAAATAAACCTTGAATGAAATGAATAGACTTTCATTCCTTATTTTATATTAGTTTACATATATGTTTATGGACATATGTCAACTCATGTGAATTTAATGTGTTTCTTATGTGCTGATAAATTGTTTGTTAGGATTAATGTGTCTCACCTTTGCAAGTCCTAGGATTTGATTTATTGATTTATTAATTATTTTATGCATAATTTTATTTTCTTGTACTATGTCATGTCACTTTGTTGAGGTGGCATCCTACATGGAGGTGACTAGGATGACATGAAAGGTAATTATGTGGAGATAGGTATCCCACTTGGTGGAACCAAATTTGAAGCTAAAATGGTGGAATACATCATGTTGTAAGATTTCTTATGACTGATTATGATAGATTTATTGATTGGCTTATTTAATGATAGATTATGACAATGTAAGAGTCAAGTATGAAAAATTAATTATAGGTTGGCCCCATTTGATTGAGGTGTCAATGTGTGCAAAGGGTTTGCATAGATGCAAGGTACATTTCATGTTCAAAGGGATTGTGCACGTTAAGAAGGTGTTGGAATTGAAGAAGACTATGATAGGTGGATCCTAGTTATGACCCGATGCTTTACATGCAAGGATATTACATGTATGTAGGCACTATACATGTCAAGGAGGGTTGTTTTAGCATTGGATGTATCTTCATCAAATGTATTGTAAATTATATATTGGGTACTTGTGTCTTTGTATGTAGAGGATGAAACTATTTACAAGTACCATTATGTTGTCGAATTATTTTCAAAAACTTTTCATTGATTGAAGAATCATTTTTATCAACTTAGCTATGGAGATTGTATTGTAAAAATATTCAATTGTTGATAATACAAAGGGTTGTTATTTTGGATTGTGGGTTTTTTCACCTGAAAGGTTTTTCCCCATGTATATCTAGTGTTATGGTATATTATTTTGTTGCATGTTTATTTGTTATATGTATTTACATCTAATAATTGTAAATTTTAAGGGTTTGTAAGAGTTTTCTTGTAATATTTCCCCCACTTAAAATGGTCTAAGAATTTTCTTCCACTTACTTGACTTCCTTTCATTGACCCTAAAACAATACAAAAAAAAAATAGTTTAATAGATACCTTTGGTGTAATGTAACTAGATTAACTAGCCAGGGTCATAAAACCTTCAAATAGTATGTTTTAGATCAAAAACTAGGGTTAAGTGAAGGACTCTACAAAGGCATAGGTAGAAGATAATTTTTCTCTTAAACTAGCTTATCCCACTCATTGTAAGTTGGTCACTAGAATTATAAAACCTATGGACCAATTTTTAAAGAGTAGTATTTTTATTACTCTAGCTTGGAAGGAGATAGTGAGTATGCTCTACCAAAATAAGTATATCATTGTATCATAGGGTTAGCTAACTTTATGTAATAGCACATAGGTGATAGATTTCAAGACGAGGGCCCAATTTTGAGTGGTGGCATAGAGTTATCCTCATGATGATGGATGGAAAAGATATGAAGTCGACACTTCTAATATAGATGAAATATCTTTAATCAATTAAATTAATAAATAAAATATGTTTGATCATTTAAATTAATACTTGTAAAAAGAAAAGTTAATGGTAACTAAAAGATAGTTGTTACACTTATTTAACCATGAGAAAAGAGCAATACCAATAAAAAAATTGGTACATATTTGAATAACCTATGAGATGGCTTGAGGTCTTCTTCACTACTAATAAATTTTTACTAAGGGTAAATCCACTAGCCATCAAAACCTTTAATATTTTCATTGATAAAATATGGGATTCCAACGATAATATTTTATATACATAGGATAAAACAAATCACAAATAACATGAATGTTATCATTATACATCTAGAAATACAAAACATAAAAAATGCAAGTATAGGCTATGTGGACGAGTACTCTTAGATCTGCATCAATAGACTAAAGCTTATAGAAGAATGGATAATGTTAGTTAGATGTGAAACCATGTAGAAACTTCCTTAGTTCTGAGCTATCTTTAATTGTCTTTGGAGATTGGAGACTGCTAACTCCCCACTTTGGTGCTTGGCCATGCCCCAATATGATAGAGAGGAGAGGAATCAATATTTTAAACATTTTAAGAAATGGGAAACTCCTTCCAATATACTCATTAAATAATTTAAGATATTAGCCTTTATGACAAATCTAAAAACTCTTCATAGGGGTGATTCTAACTTTCAAACATGGCCATGGGCCCCACTGCAACTTCAAATGGAGATTTAGTTTGTTTCCTATTTGTCAATAACACATGACTAACTATGATGTCTAATGCTTGCAATTACTTCCCATGGACTTCTTTTCTAGATTTCAATTTACATATTTTTTAGTCCATCTCCTATCTACCTCAAATACATAACAAAGTTAAATGTAGATTCAAATATATAATATAAATTCAGTTATTGTTCTAAATTGTGATATATTTATGAGTAAAAATAAAAGTGAAGAGTGAAAATATAACTTCAATTATCATAAAAAATTATGAATTAAAACTATGAAAAAGTAAAATATACTTGAATTGATCCAAAAGTTTTTTTACATTATTTATATTCATTTTGTCTGCAATTCATATTATTAGCCGATAGGCTATTTATGTGGGGGAATCCCACCGGGATTTCCCCCAGTCTGACGTTGAAAAACAGTCTGACACCAAAAATCAATGACAACTTATTTTTCGTTAGCAAAGCATGGCCAACGCGTCCCCCAGCGGCTCAGGCTCGGATTTCAAGTTTAGCGCGTGGTTTTCTGAGTTTGAGGGAGGTGCGGCTTCTGCGGATGAGCTTTTCTGAATGGCCAGATTCGGCCTATGAAGCTTAGTGCTCATCTGGAGAAACCCCAAGCTCTGCACCAGCTCATTGATTTGGAAGATGAGGGCGAAGATCCGGAGGAGGATGATAGTGCGGGTAGGTGTTGAGAGCATGGGTTGTGCCGTGACAAGTCTCGGCAGAGGCAGACCGGGTCGTTGTCGCCTCTCAGAAGCTAATCACAATGGCATCTGCCTGGGTCTAAAGCAGAACCCTATAAATTGGAAGAGAATGAAGATGATGAAAAGGCTAAAATTGGCAAAGCCACTGTCGTGGCTTCGTCTAAGAAGGGGAAATCTGGGTCGAAGAGATGGATGAGTCTTAAGGAATTTTTGTAGAGGAGTAAGAGCGAGGGAAGAGGCCATACCCGAGAGAATTTGTCATCCAGCAAGGCGTCTGCCAAGAAAACACCTCAGGAAGGCTCAGGCTCGTCTTCTGCAAAGAAGGGTGAAAAATTTAAGGCCAAGAACAAGAATGCTTCTAATTTTTTTCCCAAATTCTGGAAACCAGAGCAACAGAAGTGTTAATGGCCCTAGCGCTAGGAGGGTTCCAGCCTCTGCACATGAGCTTCATTATACTACGAATAGAGCGCAGGCATAGGAGCTGCAGTGTAAGACGTATTTTCCTTCCCGGCAGGGGCTGTTTGGGTGCCTGGGTTTTAGTTCAAAGAGCTACACCACCATTAACGGATTCGCAAGATCTCTGCATCCGACTCTCTCATAAATTATTGCTGCCTGTCTATGTCTGTCAATATTCTTCTGTCTTTGTATGATTTTTCTATCTAGTACTAGACGCTACAGACCTAAAGCTGCTTTATTCCTCTGCATTCCATTATTATTTTTCATATGGGATTGAAAGAGATATTCATGTTTTATGTTCCCTATAAATTTGTCACTGCAAAACTTGTTTTACTTTAGAAAACTAAGTTAAATGAGTTTTTAAAATTGGTTGTTGAGAGAGTTATACAACTTAGTGTAAAAAGACGCGCCATGGCAAAGCAGAGTAGAACAAAGCTACCATGGCTATGACCAGTGGTTGTAATTAAAAGATTAGAAGGCACTTTTTACAGGATCTTGGGATCTTGGCTAGCTAGATTCCTATAAAAGGGAAAAACTGAAACTAGGATATACCCACATCAACTTATGTTAAAAAGTAAGGCTCTGAAGACACAGAATTAGATGATAGTTAATAGGGTATTTCATTCCACATTGGTAATGCTTCTGGTTGTATAATTTGGTGAGAGCCCTATGGTAGTATTTTTTTGCTAAAATTTTTGATGTAGAGAAACATTACATTCTGAAGTTACGGTGGATAAATCTTGCAATTCAAGTTAAAGTATTAATAGTTATATTATTAAATAGAATAATGAATGTGGGGTTTTCACAGTCCAAGATTAGTTTGGCATTGCTATTGATATAAATCTTGCAATTCAAATTAAAGTATTAACGGTTATATTATTAAATAGAATAATGAATGTGGGGCTTTCACTGTCTAGGATTAGTTTGGCGTTAGCCGATCTGTTTGCAGATATGTTTGGCGTTGCTATTGATATTACATGATATTGATATTGATGATCCATTCTGTTCTTTATGGCCTCTTTAGTTGACACTGCAGGAGCACTAGAGCGGTAATTCATGTAGTCTAGCTAGGATTGTGATATAGCAGGTGGAAAGCGGTAGTTTTCATACTGAAGCTGGTTCGGGAGCATGCAATTCATGTGTGACCATGGAGCGCCACCATCAAGACCCTAAAACATAGTCTGACACTCATGAGATAGAGAGTGAGAGAGAAATAGGTGGGATGGAGGGAGGGATAGGTAGAGATGGATATGTGATACAGAGAGAAATAGAGAGGAAAGGAGAGAGCAAGAGGGAGAGAGAAGGGGGGAGGGAGGAAGGGAGAGGTAGAGAGGGATAGGTGAGATAGAGAAAGAGAGAGAGCAGGGTAAAAAAATAGAGAGGGAAGGATAGAGAAAGAGAAAGAGAGGAGGAAAAGAGTAGAGAGGGAAGGATAGAGAAAGAGGGAGAGGAGGGAAAAGTATAGAGGGAAGGATAGAGAAAGAGGGAGAGAGAGAGAGGAGGGTAATGGGATGGAGGGAGGTAGAGAGGGATAAGTGAGATAGAGATAGGGAGGGAGGGAGAGAGAGGTGGGATAGAAAGAAGCAGAGAAGGAAAGAGAGAGCTAGAGAGAGTGAGAGAGAGAGAGGGAGGGAGGGAGAGATAAAGAGGGATAGCGGAGATATAGAGAATTAGAGGGGGAAGTAGAGATAGGTAGAGAGGAATAAGTGAGAGAGGGAGAGAAGTAGAGAGGGAAGGAGAGAGTGAGAGAGAAACAGGTGGGATGGAGGGAGGGATAGGTAGAGAGGGATATGTGATATAGAGAGAAATAGAGAGAGAAGGAGAGAGCAAGAGGGAGAGAGGAGGGGGGGAGGGAGAGGTGGAGAGGGATAGGTGAGATAGATCACTACGTTCTTCACACCATCCACTACTTCCACGACCGTAAATAATGTGGGCTCAGCCTATCGGCGTAAGTATTGCACGTCATTGGGGTGCAACTGCTAGTTTAAATATTTTTTACTGAAAGTAAAATAAATACACAAGTGCAATAAATATTACATACAAGTGTACTCCATTATTTGAGTACAACTTGTATATGTCCACAATTTTTTTTAAATGTTATAAAAATCATCGAAAAACCACCAAATGTAAATATTATTGCTTTAAACATTTCCCAACTTAAATCCACAATGTCTCCACAATTTCATTTAACTTCATAAAACAAAAACACAATTTACACATACGACCCCCAAAATTATCATCGATCAAAAAACTTATAAAATGAAACGCAAATTAAACCTGGCAATCAAAATTATCATCGATCAAAAAACTTATAAAATGAAACGCATATTAAACCTGACAATCACACCACTAAGAGTGCTCAGTTACAATTTTTATTCTGAAAATCACATTTATTACCAGAACTTGGTATATGTTACTGGCAAAAACCAAACGAACGTAACAGATGAAAGTGTCAACAGACAGAAAGTGGAAAGAACCCTATAATAAGGACATAAAAAATACGAAGACCATATTCTAGTGGGGTAGAGACGTTTTAGCAGGTAAAGAAGAGAAAAGAGTATGAGAGAGGAAATGAAGGCGGATAGCGTGGAAGGAATCCACCAAATCCAGACGCTTGCTTCTATTTTGATCGCTAGAAAGGAATGCGTTGAGAAGTGTAGATTGCATCATGGTGTCTAATCCCAAAATCACGCATGCAAGTTTCCAACTTTTAGTGACAGAAGCCTTCTCCTATCACTCATTCTCTTTAGCTAAACCACGAATTCATAGAATAAATAGAAACAAGAAACATTGAAATTGTAATATGCATAGTGCAAGTAGCAGTTATGGAAAAGTTACATACCAACGGACCATTGTACTCCCATTTCTCCTTGAATGTGCTAGGCAAAGTATGTATTATACAAATTGCAGCACCACCCTTTCAACATGGGTTGTTTTAGATAATGTAAACATTATGATCCAATATGGTTTTCATTAACTTTATATGATGTACCTTCTTTTATAAGGTCTATTTTAGTTTTAATCACCTAGAATCACATTTTATTGCACTTTCTAGCTTTATTATTCATGGATGTAAATATAGTTGATGGTTTTTGAGTTTTAGGCTAAAAGCCTTCATAATATTATATAATTTTTTGATTTACATGATGCACAATGGTTTGACTTGTTCCATAATACAAATTGCAGCACGACCATTTCAACATGTGTTACACAACACATATATTTGGTTATTCAATACTTCAAGTCCTTATACATCAATTAGCAAACATGGATAATACTTCAAGTCCATATTTTTTCACACATAAAGCTTTGATTATGTAGTTCCAACAATTCTAAGTAAATTAGACTTAGAAGGTATATGAGGTTTTCAATCTTGAATTAGTTATAATAAGTCTTAGAGTCCCTTCATGAGAATATCTCCATCAAATCTATCCTTCGAGACTACCTTCCTTTGTAATAGTAAAGCCTAATTTACTTTCTAAGTCTTAATAACTACTAACCATCACTTCTTTAAGAAAATTCTTGATCATGGATGTCTTAGAGTAAATATCTAATGGACACATGTCCCCAAGACAAAAGAAGCCTTGGAAAGAGTCCTAAGTCAAGATAAAACCCTATTCAATGTTACTCTATCAAGTGAGATCTAAGCCATTGATTGACCAAATTTAATTATGCAGTGATGCCTATCATCTAAGTGGAAATCTAAATCTTGCCCTTGTAAAAAACTAGAATTAAAATTATACTAAGCTAAAATTCCAAGGAGCCTCACATGCACTAGGATTTTTAGCAATAAAGAATTCTCAAATTCAAACCCGAGACCTTGAGCAAAATCAAATTTATAAATACGCATATTTATCAAAAAAATTAAACAATGCCAAGATTGAAATTGAGCGCTCTAACAAGTTAAAATTTTCAAGAATTCTCATGTCCATGGTATGCTATTATTCATAATTGCATAATACTTTTGGAATTAAAATCCTAAGCATGTCAGAATTAATGAAGTTCCCACATTTGTGGCAAGTACTAGTGGATTTTCCTACTATTGATGCCCCCAATGTAATTTGTATCCTTTGATCTACTAGAGTGAATCTTCACACATGTGTTCATAGATAGATGAGGGTTGGAAGATAATTGTTAGTAAGTTCAAACTCGAGTGCACAAATTTGTCAAAGTCAGTAGGTGACATAGGTCTATGGAACTCTAGAGATAAATCATTTAAGTTGCAAAACCAAGCTCCTAAATAAATTAGGATTGATAATATGCTTGTGCCTAAGATGTTGAGAGTCAAGAAACCTAGCAATTGAGTGCATGTCATGTGTGTGTAATTTTTTATAGGACTCTTGCATCCATTGAGCCCACACATCTAAGGCCATTAAATTTTTGGATCTAGACACCTAATTAAACTAGGTTGTATAAAACACTTTCACATACATAAGTATAATTAAACTATGTCAAATATGATTAGGATTTAATGAATGTGAGAATGTGCCAATTGGAGTTGGCCACATGTTCCCATACTAATTCTATTAAAATTTGATGGTTCAAACCATACTAAACCTTGTCATATTAAGACCCATCTCTTAGATGTCACCCTATGTTAAGATAAAATAAGGACTTTTTTAGACCTAAACATGAATACCTAATATCAATATTGTTATCAAACCTAAGAAGCCAAGTATGTTGATCCAAGAGAATTTTCTGATGAATTTTCATAGGGTTTTATTGATGTCGTAAGACTACATTCCTTTATATAATGTGGGGAAATTTTTAAGAAGTTCAATTAAATAGATAGTCTAATTTTTTCCAAGTCTATTGGACTGTTCTATATGGAATCAAAGCATGGTTTATAACTAAAGGCTTAATGGACCATTAAGAATAAAACTTTAGGTTTAATTGTGAGATTGATTATGCATTGATCATACAACTATTCTATTGATGCAAGTAATAAGAAAGTTTAAGTTCAAAAGTTAATCTTTTGTAGTGTATCAATAGACAATACTTGTTTATATTTGTGATTTCATTAATTTAACTTCAACATAAAAAAGAAGAGAGAAAATGGTACGACAAGAGTGGTTCTAAGATGAGTTACTACATTTTTCATACATGTCTACCAAGCAGTTGCAACTACCTCTACAAAATGCCTCTACACTATATGCTTTGATGGATGTCCACACCTTGTTCCAAAGATCCCATTTGGCATAGACTGGGAGGATGGTAGCAAAGGTTGTAGAGTCTGGTTTTACACCTGTCAATTGCATTTGGTTGGAAGTTTCTCAAGCATTTCAACAAACCCATTTTGTTAATATCGTGCAATCAGGGCGTTCCATGAGAACAGTGCGTTTGAGGCATCCTGTCAAACAGTTTAGGTGTCTTGTGTATGCTTCCCCATTTTAGCATGATAGCATTCTGATGGGAGACGTTAACAAGAATGAGAAGGGTATTTTAGGAAGCTGTTCAAACCGTAGAGGTCATATTCGAGATCCCAAATGCTGCAAAGCTTCAACAGAAGCTGTATCACCAGTGAAAACATCAGTGGAGCATGATAGCATTCTGATGGGAGACATTAACAAGAATAAGAAGGGTATTTTAGGAAGCTGTTCAAACTGTAGAGGTCATATTCGAGATCCCAAATGCTGCAAAGCTTCAGCACAAGCTACGTCAAAAGTGAAAACATCGGTGGAGCATGATAGCATTCTGATGGGAGACATCAACAACAATAACAAGGGTATTTTAAAAAGTTGTCCAAACTGTAGAGGTCATATTATAGATCCTACATGCTGCCAAGTTTCAACAAAAGCTGTGACAGCTGGGTATATTTAATATCCAGAGCTAGCATGCTGCAAATTTTTGAAAAGAGCTGTCACCATATCCGCTTATATTAAAAAGCCTTAAATAAGTTAGAAGGTATAGATAAATAAAACATGCCATTACGTTTTATGAACGGATGAGTTGAATACAAGTTTGATTTATTTTTATTTTATTTGTTTAGTTTATTTATTTAAGTTTTTTTTTGGTTTATATATATGTATATTTGGTTAAAAAATGTTAATTTTATTTTCTATTTTTAGGATCAATATTAGATTATTGACATTTAAAATAATAAAATTGAATGACATTTGTAAACTATTTTTCATCTTTATAATTTTCTAATTAATAGTATTTTATAAATTTATATCTAGAAATATTTATTGACTAATCAATAGATGAATCATAGATACCATCTAAAGGAAGATTAAATTACGTTTTTAGATTTTTAGTTAGTGTTGACCTAGATCCCAACTTTGATTTATGCTAGACACAACTTTGACTAGTATAATTAAAGTTGGGTTTGTTCATTACAATAAATATTTGTTAAATATTTGATGATTAAATGATTTATTTATATAGAGTCTTTTTAGTTTGATAGTAAATAAAAAATAATAATTATTAACTAATTCTAAAATAAAACAAAATAATTACAAAATATTTTTAATGTATATAACCTTTGTAATTTGATTGGGTAATTTTTAGTTTAATAATTTTACAATATAAATATTATCATGTACTACAACTTCCTATATTATATTGTGGCAAATGGTTGATGGTACACTTGTAGAGCTCTCTACACACTAAAAAGGATCTAAATTACAAGTAATAATATAATAATAAATATTATTATTTCATAGAGCAATAGCAATAGTAAAAAAAAGTTGACAACCATTTCATATTAATTAATATGAAGGAAATTGAATTGAAAAGTATTTTTTAGAAAGGAAAAATCTAATAGGAATTCTTCTTTCTAATTTTGACATGATTAATTCCATATTCATAAGATTGTGAATATTTCTTTACATTTTGGGGTAAATAAAATATAATACTTTCTTGCAAGTCATTTTAATGTTTCCTTGTCAAACATTGTTTTTTAAGGAACAATATAAAGTCCAAGAAGTGTTAACATCTTAATACAATTTACATCTTAAGGTATTTACCATTTATTGTATTGGAGCAATAAAATGTTAAGATTACAAATGTAAATCTCTGTGTGTGTGTATAACCAAGATTTTTCCATCTAAAAATTTGAAAAAACATTTCATTCCTTATATGAAAGGTACTTACAATCTATTGTACCAAGATTTTTCCATCTAAAAAATTAAAAAATATTTCATTCCTTATATCAAAGGTATTTACAATAAATTGTATTGGAGCAATAAAATAGCATAGTTTGCAAAAAATGATTACTTTGTTGTAGGTAAATCTTATGAAATTGTAATTCTTAGGAAAGGATGAAAGATACAAAGGCTAAAGGTATTGAAGATTATAACTTGTTGTACCTTTACAACAAAAAGAAAAACTAAGGGATTTCATGCAAAGTGGGTATTTGGGGTAATCCAAACACTATGAAAAATATAAATTCCATTTGTAGGGTTAGTCCTAATGTATTGATCTTATTAAAAAAAATGTAGCTCTAAGCTCCCTTGGGCCACAACTAATTGCTTAAATAAATATTGATCAATAAAACTTTATTAAATGTATGATAAATTGTGAAGAAAATTATATTATATTAGAACAATTCAAAGTCACCATATTAAACACATTATTATGCTCTAAATTCATGAATGCATACCATAAATTTTTGATGTAACTGCACAATTCTTCACTTTTCCAATTAAATTATTAGTTGTATTTTAGTATAATTAGGGATCATTGGCATGATATAACTCTTTGGAATGCCATGGGTGTTGTCCTCTATTTTATTAACTCAAATTTTTATAATAAATTTAAAGAGTAGAAATTGAGCATCATCGAAAGTGTGGACATCTCAAACTTCTAAAGAGTAAATAATGATTTCTATTACAACTTTAAAAAATAAAGAAATCAATGAACCTTGCACAGATAAAATTTATGTGCTCATGGGAAAAAAATTATTTGAGAATGTTTATGCTCTAGCGTGGGCATTACTCTGCATGGTTGATACTAAAGTTCCTTCTATTGTTCTTCTTCATGTGAAGGTCCCTCTTAATTACATTCCCTCACCTACTAAGTGTTTTGATCATTTTATTGATATTTGTATACATCACATTCTATTTTTCCTAGTTTTTTTGTAAATTGAGAGCTTTTGAAGTGTAGGGGAAATATTTCTATTAATCAAGCATGCACTGATATGTTGGATTGCCACATGATTGACCCATTTTCAACTTATTATGAACCCTTAACTAGTTCAAAAGCATAGATTCCAATTAGAAAATCATGCATTATGCTTCTCCAAGTTGGCCATGGTTGAATGAAGATTAGAGTTTAATGAATCATTCAAGAAAGAAAAAGAATAAAGAAAAAAATCCAAGAATTTTGAGATATCTTTATCTAGTGAAAACAAAAATATAGTCATGCTAGAGGCTTGTTGATCAATTGAATTCAAATGTGTGCGCTTGAACAAAAGAAAAGATGCCATAAATTTTTTGATAGTAACAATAAAGCTACACTTAGTTTCCCTCACATTTGATTTAGAAATAATAATTAACCCATCTCATACCTATCCTTTATAACTACCCCCCATGCATGCATTCCACATCATATTTCAATGTCAGATAAAATTTATAAATTATAAGAAATAAAAAAAGGAGATTGAAACATATAAAAGCTCACAATGTTAGGAAAAAGGTGTTTTGTACACCTTGCATAATATATTTAATCTAATTATTCTTGGGGCCACTTAATGTTGCATGTAACATTGGGACATAAGTTAAGTTGTAAAAATGTAATTATTTAATATTGTGTACTTTATTTATTTATTTTCCACAATATTAAATAAATATATTTTTACAACTTAACTTATGTCCCAATGTTACATACACCAATGTTACATGCAACATTAAGTGGCCTGAAGAATAATTACATTAAATATATTATGCAAGGTGTACAACACACCTTTTTCCTAACATTCTCCCACTTGTTGTATACATTGCATAAGGGGAACAAGTAACATCAAAACATGAATCAAATGAACAATCCATATAGCCACATATACCATCATGGAATCAAAATGCTCCATGTACTCCATCAAGATACTTGCAATAAGAATCAAAGTGACCACCATCCCAAGCATGAATGATCTCATCCTCCATCATTCCAATGCACAAAGATAAGAAGCCATCCAATAGAGAAGCCATACAATCTATCACAACGAGGCATAAGTCCTGGTCAACTGATATCCCAAACACAAACACTCAATCCAAAGGTATCAATATGCACCAGTAGTTGTCAAGATACACAAACCGATAGCTGAAATAACACCCACAATAATTGCCAATACATCCAAATGTCCATACCTCCAAGGTATACAAAACATATTAAACTCATGCCATAAACATATACACCCATAAACTACAATCATAAACTCCATGTGCAAAACTTGTCGAAGAATGAAATACACATCCAAGAGCTCCCACTACATGGGTAATGCAAATCTAAAAAAGATCAAGGCATACCAAGTCTACCAATAGTATCATATATAAAGTGTAAACTACATCATGTAGAACCAAGGAATCATCCACAATGATATGCAAACCTGTATATCAATAACCTGTAAGAAAAATCTCCTACATACACTTCTAAATGCCAATTGTGTCAAGTATGATCTCCTCCACAACACCCCAAAAGAAAAGCCATAACCACACCCAACCATTCAATCACCAAGATCAAACATAACATATGTATCATGTAATCAACATGGACGTAAGCCTCTCATCACCAAAGAAGATCAAACTAAATCCATTCCCAATGAAGGAAATAAGCCCAATATATCTAAACTCAACATCAATGAATGTAATCACAACACATTAGGAGATAAACATGCCAACACTCCTCAAATGAACCCTCCAAGACCATATATCCATAACTCAAGATCCATATGCATGAGAAGATAAAGCATAAACATAAAGCAGCTGAATGAAACAATGAGCAATACCTCTCAAGTGAAACTGCTGAGTAGACCAAGAGTGGGGAATGACAATGCTCCTCCAAGACATCCAAGTCATCATGAATCATCCAAGAATGCTCTCCTCATAGGTCCATGTTGAACTCATGTCCAACCAAGGTGTAGGATCCTTGGACTTCCTGCTGAAAACTTATCACTTGAGTAACCATCACAACACATGTCTCTTATCACAAGACAACTCAAGCCTCACCTATGTCTCCAAGTATCCATGAGTACCTGTAACCAACCAATCCATGCCAAAATCCAAATGCAACATAGCACCATCATGAAGTAATCAAACAAATGATAAATGTACCCAATATGGTCAAGAGAACCACACAAGATCAATGTCATATATCCAATTGCGAATCAGGAACATAACCATGACAACATTCATCTAACCATCTCCTAATAGGAGATCTCATACAACAAATCATACATCCTAGTCTCAAGAGAACAAGTACCATACCAAAACTCTAACATATGATCAAGAGTAAACCATGACATAATACAATAACATCCTAAACCAAGAACCAACATATGTAATCAATATCAATAAAACCATCCCCTATCAATGAAACCAAAGATGCCAATGAACTATCACTACATAAAAGTAGAATCCAAGAGATCCATGACACCAACAATCATTGCAGAAGACCATCCACCATCAAATGGTGAATCCACATCACTTCCAACAACTCCCACTGAACTGTGATATTGAGTCACACATGGCATCCTGACAACCATCCTCTCCATGAAAATCATCCGGTCTACACACACAACTGAAATGTCAATAACATAACAAGTAGAACCAAAATATCAAAGCCAAGAAGATACCTACAACTGCCAAACCATTATAAACATATTCATTACCACCAAACCATCACTGTCAAAAGCTCCCATTGAAAAGTGTAATCAAGCTATCCATGACATCATGATAACAATCTCCTCATGAAGATCAAACAAAAGTCCCTCACATAATCAAAGAACTCAAATGTAACAAGAGCTCCCAAAAGGAAAAGTAAAACCATGATCCTCATACCAAGAAGATACACCACCACAACCAAAGTCAAGAACCAATCCAACACCACGAATAATGCACCTGCATAAATTAACATGACATGCCAAAGTATCTAATGTACAAGAAACATCCTTGACACCATGATCACCACCAAATGTATCAACTACTCAACCCAACCATGTCCACATATTTGCATAATCATAGTCAACTACATAGATCTCATATCATGACTATACCTAGCAATACCATCTCATCTCCTCAACATGACAACAAAACTAGCAAATCAAGTGACTAAACCAAGCCACCAAAACTGAACATGCACATCAATATTGAAATATCAATAAGCAAAGACAACCCATGTCCAATCATAAATGCAACATGTAAGTATAGACCACCTACAATATTGCACAACTTGTAGATACAACAATGCAACATACAAATCCAACCATATACTGATAACCATGTCAAATGAGAGAATAATTTGAGATGTACAACTGAGCATACAATGAATCCAACATCACATCTCCAAGATATGATCATCCATAAACTTACAGTATCACCATAGTCAAAGAAACCCATAAACAACTCAGATAAGGAAAATAGAAAATAAACCATGCCAAAATAACTCCAAACCTGATCCACTATGTATTTCTCTGAACAATCTTTTTGTTGACTATTCAAAGTCCAAAATCCAACTCTATATGCACTCGATATCACCTCTTGAAGCTCAAATAGAACACCTAACTTTGACCAAGTAAAACACTATCAAAACTAAAAAATCTAGAAAAAATTATAAAACCACAGTATAGAGCTCTAACTTAGCTTTCCAACGAGTCCAATAAGTTGAAAAATGAACAACTTGGGTGGAAGTTATGCCCCTCAGAAGTAAAACTGCAGTTTGCACTTGAGGCAATTTAGCCACCTTACTTGGCTAGGCGGCGGCCCCACCCGGGCGGCGCTGCACCTTGGGTGGTGGACCCGAAAGAAATTTCAAAATAATTAATTTTTAAAACTTTAAAATTCATCAACCCCTTTTAAAAAAATTTCATCCACGGATTTATGAAGAAAACAATGAAAATTTATGATAATTTTTTTTAATTTTTTGTTTTAACCCCACGTAGGGGATGGCGGGGCCCACCTGTCAGGGTAGGCCTTCTAGTGGAAGCTCTGCAAAGCAGAGTACAACTACGATGGGGGTGGGGGTCTGACCCTCCCCCCCACCCCCTCAAAAAAAAAAAAAAGCTTATTTGAAAATTTGTTTTTTCAATAAACCTTTTCAGCCCCAATTTTTAAAAAAAAAAAAATTGCATGACAATTTTTCAATGACAGGATTTTTTTTCTGAGAATAAAATTTATCTGTATGACCTGCAAAAATGGAGATTTTACAAAAAAAAAAAATTGCAAATTTTTTCAGTAATAGAAATAGGTCAAGTTATATATCAAACTACGTCTTTTGGCCAATCCAAATCCAAATTTGAGGTCTGTTTTGTTCTAGGAGGTCTTATGTAAATTTTCCCCCACAAAACTCCCATTTGAATGCAAAACCAAGAAACTCATTTCACCCAAAATTTCTCACACCCCAAATTTGTAAACAACCCATCATAATAGCAAACCCAAAACCCTCAAATCTGTAATAAAAAATTTGCAAAGCCCTCATATCTTGCATGTCTTTGATTCTCACATGTAATGCATAGATTCAAACTTAAACAAGATTTTTCTCAACCAACGGTTATACAACCACAACCAAAGCTCTAATACCACTTGTTGGAAATTTGTAGTCAATTAAAGACAATTTCCACATAACCTATAAGAGAAATCTATGCATCTAAGTATTTTGAATCCACATGCAAGAGAATAGACAACACACAAAACAACTTTCATGTCACTAAACTTGGGTTTTTTGTAATGATAAAAAAAATTGAGTTTACATATTGATTACCACATGCTCTATAAAAGTAATTCCCAAGGCCACCATGATAAACCTCAAAACAAATTCCCCTATGTTCACTCTCCTCTGCATTCTCACCTCCTCAAAATCTTTGTCTTCCCATTGTCTTACTATTATATTCAATCTTTCATTACTACCAAGAACATATGGAACTCTAGTTCAAAGAAGAAAGATCAAATGCAGAACATAGATGTGCAATAAAAAACTGTTAATCTCACCTAATAGTGCTGGGTAAAAGCACAAAGTTGTGTCACACTTTCAGCCAACTTATCAGCACAACCGAATTTAAGTATTTCTAACTAAAAATCAATTTTGGTCAAACATATGATCTAGTAAGATTCATTCTAGCTAAGTTATATGCTTCCACAACTTTTTCAACTAAAATTGTTGGCTAAAAATGTATGGAACATCACTTTGAGTCCAATTTACCAAAAAAATTAAATTATTTGAAAAACTTGAAGTTTCAATAACTCTTGCTAATGTAAACAACATTTTAAAAAAATATAAAAATACCCTTTTGTAGATCCATAAGTGTAGTTTTCAAAAATATATTTATTTTAATAGTTTAATTATTTTATTTTTATTATTTTATTTTTACTAAAAGTAGGTTTTCAGCACAAAATATGAGGTTGATTACTATGCCAAGGAAAAATACTAAAACTTATTAAAAAAATTGAAAAAAATATGATGCACTAGATAAAATAATCTATTTTAAGATGGTATAATTTTGTTTCCATTTTAGATAAATATTTAATATGAAAGTTGACGTCCGATGAAAACAGTTGTTTTTTTATTCACGCACATTTTAATATTTATTTAAAAATATATATTTATCAAAATTGGAAAAAAATATATCCATGCACAAAAATTTCAAGTTATAAATACACAAAAAAAAATTTGAAAGAAAAAAAATAAAATTTACTATAAAAAGTTTGACGTCCCATGCAACTTCATTTTTCAACATTTTATCAACAAATAAATTATAGTTTTAATTTATTAAAAACTAGTTTAAAATAATTTTTTATATTTAAAAAAAAATACAAACAAAAAATATACTAAAAAATACATATTTTACTAGTTTACATCATTTCAAAATTCAAAACATATATGCCACTTTTTAGTGATTCAAGTTTAAAAATTTGATCAGCGTTAGCCGTTTCCTTTATAAAGTGTGACACGGCTTTGTGCTTTAACCCTGCTATTAGTTATATAGTAGAAGTAGACATGTTTTTTCATATGAAAATTCCATGTCATTCCATAAATTATGATCAAATAAATTCAAAATAAAATAACATACAATGATAAGATATATTCACAATGGTGTTTTTAGGTATTCGTCTCTTAAAAATTCACAATTGGAGTTTTGACAACCCTTACAAAAAATAAGGTCGTCTTGCTATGAAGTTCCTACCAAATAATGGCAGGACATTTGTGTACTCGCATTTTGAATATGTATTTGATATTTAACAAGAAGAAAAAAGTATTTGTATCATCAAAATTGAATGGAAAGCTATTAAGGTATAAGTTTTAATAACTATTTAAATTTTAAAACTATCTTCAAATTTAACAAACCTTAACCATTTATTCATTAACTATGGTAATATAAACTCTAAGAAAACCTTTTTTTTTCCTAAAATACAAATTAAAACATAAGTAAAATTTAATTATTTCTTTTCCTATGTCTATAATTGGGAGGCATGTAGCTCTAGATTTAGCTGCTATAGGTGTCCAAAAGTGAAGATTTAGTTAGAAAAAATCAGTTCAGTGTCCAGTTTGGCCAAAAATTGTAAACCAATATTGTGGGATCACTCGAATAGATGTGATCCTTGGGTTTAATTTCTTTTCAAATAATACCCTATTTACTATTGTAGATGGTTAATACCGTGTGTAAATCTCATAATGATTTTGGGAAAAGAAAAAATATGTACTGTGTAATTCTTTACTTCTCTGAAATTTCATATCTTTTCTCTACAGTCAAATTAAGAACATTTGTAAGATAAAAAATGCTCAGTTATATGGTAAATAGCTTTCAAAACATTCCACACAAAAATTTAGACATTTTATTACACATAAATAGATAAGGGTACTTGTCTATAATAGTAAACAATTGTTTGATTAGAACTCTTGGAATAAAAATCTCATTCATTAATAAACTATGAAAATTACAATGAATAAGCAATATTGAAAGAAATATAAGTTTTTTGTTGTTAAGGAAGGTCATAGCCAATGGAGGCTAGTAATTCCTCCTTCCCTGCAATAGCAGACACATCCACCTCTAAGGGACCCTGCCCTTGAGCTCCCCTATAATATGCTTATGAGTAAGATTGATCCATTGGTTTCCCTTCAACAAAACTACAATTCCCCAAGCGCCTCCTTTTTCTGTCATGTGATACCTAGAACAGTAAAGAGTTGCAACAAAAAGAGTAAGGGAGAAAGCTAGGGTTGTATAAAATATTGCAAGAAACTCCCAAGCATCGGGAACTAGGGAAGATTTACATTAAAATATTATTAATGCTTCGCTATCCCCAACTCCAGGAGAAATGTGGCACTAAGTACTTTTTAAAATGGATGTTAGGAAACATTGTAAAATTGTTAATATATTCTTAGTTATGTAGGGTAAAGAATACCATATTTTTAAAAATTAAATGTGTACATTAATAAAATCATGTATGTGATGTTAATTTTAATAAGCATACTCTTGCTCATCGAAAAACATTATTAGCAGGCTATAGCTCACCAATGGGAGAAGTGGAAGGTCAATACCGGTGAAGTAGAGTCTGGAGGAGCAAAAATTGTGGCAAAGAGGTCAGTCAGAAAAATAAATAATGGGAAAAAAAATGGAGAAGATGATGGACAACTGAGATTCGTTTAATCGTCTTGCATTGATACAGATGCAAAATAGTTGTTGTTACACTTTTGTAGGTCTCTTCATTCATAGCAATTCTATAATGAATGTTGTCAGTTCTAAAACCCATTGACATTTGAAAATAAATCAAATCTTAAAAAGACTACAAAAATATTGTGGTTCTACCCATTCATTCTCATTGGTACTTGCAAAAGTTTCATTTTGCTAGATTTGGTTTGAGTGAAATTTTTTTTTGGTCTACCATTAACCTTGCTATTACCAACCATTTTAATAAAAATACTCTAAAACCTCATCAAAACCTTATTACCATTAGTGGCGGGAAAGAAGCAAAAGTTTAGTTTCTTGGATCATTTCAATATAAATCGGGTTGAATGCACCACAATTTGTGTTTCTAGGTTCTCATTCGATACTAAGGTAGGACGTGTGAAGGGAAGATGGGATAGCAACTTGTGTTGGTCAAGTCTTAATCCTCCTTAGCAACCATTTCATTGGTATAAACTAGTATATATCTTAAATATTAGTCCATATAATATACGCCCAGATGTATCATTTTGGAGACCTATTTTATTTATTTCTTAAAAAGATTGAAATACCATTAGGGATTAAGGTTACCTATTTAATTTTGTAGTTGGGGTTAGAGTTAGGTTCAATATTATATTATTATCAATATTTTATTAATAATAACTTTCTTTCTTTTTTATTTTTTAAATAAATAAATATTATTAACCAAATTCTTAATTGGAGAGAACTATTTAAAATTGATTTATTCAATTCAATTAAAGTAGAAACTTGACAATTTGGATAATGTTTTGGATAAGAACAAGAATGTGATGGTGGATTTTTTTAAATAAATATTTCTAATATGTCTTGTGCTTTTTTATATTTTTTAAATAAATATATATTAATAACTCTCTTTGCGTTTTTGTTTTCTTTTGTTTTGATAAGGATAAGACTGTGGCTATGGATTTTTTTAAATAATTATTGTGTTGATTTTTACTTTTTTTAAATAAATAAATATTGTTAAAAGTATGTTGTTTTTTGTTTTTCTTTCATGAATTGTGCTGGCCTCCTATAAGCACCATGCTGCCATTGTAGGGTTATGCCTCTCCACGTAATTACTTACACCCAAGCATTCTTTCCTTGAAAGAATAGCCAAAAAAAGAAGATCCCATGAGAATCTTAAGTTGGTAAAATTCAAAACTAAATTACTTGGGAGATATTTGTAGTAATAGGAGGAATTAAATCCCTTAAGTTTTATCATTTTTATCCTCAAATAATATTCTTAGCCAAAAGTGAGATAAAAGAAAAAAAAAACATGATTCCCTAGTAGATATCTAAAGTGAGTCCACCAAACTATTTATTATAATTTCATTAATAAAGTTAGCAGGATATTAAAAAGATTGGTAAAGTAGCATGGTGCAAATATTTATTAATTATTTTAGCCATTAGTTCTTTCATTTAATTACTAAGATATAATTAAAATAGTAATGAAGGTAAATGTGATTAAATTACTGATAGTATCATTAAAGTAAAATATTATTTGTTTTTGTTTATTTATTAACAATAATTCTATTAACCAACTTTAGTTAAAAGAAAGAGAGAAGTTAATATGTTTATGATTTCATTAATAAATTATAATTATAAGTTCTTGTGTTTATTGATTTTAATTGTTATATATATATATATAATAATTAAAGCAATAAACAAAAATATATATATATATGTATATATATATATATGATATATGCATATATATATATATGCATATATATATATATATATATATATATATATGCATATATATATATATATGCATATATATACATATGCATATATATATATATATGCATATATATATATATATGCATATATATACATATATATGAAATCTTGGGGCTTAGTGCATTATTTGGGATATGATTTAAAAGTTTAGATTAAAAAATTACCGTAAATTATTATTTGCAATTGGAAGCCATATCAAACAAAAGAGGTAATGAAATTAAAAAAAATAGCATAGGTTAATATACATTGTACTTGTAAATTAATTATCTTCATTTAGTGTACCTCCTCGGCAGCCTTACAATAACGATTTAAGGATTTATTGCGAAACAAAAATAAAATATACTAGAGGTGAACTATAGTTAGGGTTGATGTCAATAACTCAAAATATGAACCTCACCCTAACACAAGTATGTTTTAAGACGATCATCTAGAGATTTTTCAAAGAAGGTCAAAATTTGTGATTTAATAATAATCCATCAAGAGAGTCAAGAGTACTAAAAGTGGTGGTTGGATTTGAGACCCAATGACATTTCCCTCATGTGGTTAATCAAAGTGTCATTCAAATATAAGTCATAATCTGCACACCTCACCTCAAGGGACGTATTGAGTTTCAAGGTTGCTCAAGCAAAATTTCCTATGCATGTAATTCTTGACCATGGGGTATGTGCAGGATCCTCATGGAAAAAAAGGCCCTTAAGTGGCAAAATATTTAGAAAAATCAGAGTTAGGCAACTTGACGTAAAAATTTGAATAATTTATCTATATTATTTCAAAAATATGTAAGAATAGAATCTATAGAAAATTGAAGGTAGTTTTTAAACTACTAGGTTTGTTTAAAATATATATATATATATTTGGTGAAAATTTGAAATTTCAATGTAGTGGTACTTAAATTTCAGGGAAAAAATAAGAAGTGGGTGTTTGTCTGACCACCCTAACCACAATAAAATAATAATAATTTTTATAATATTTTAGATATAAGTAGGGGACTCATGCCCCAATGTGATGCATATTTTTTGTAATTTTTTTCCAAGTAAATAATTAATTATGAATTTTTTATTACAACTTTTTAGAAAATATAAAAACTTGTATGTCTGACCACCTTAACTTGGTCAAAACTTCATGAAATTCAATTTTTTCTTTTTTTAATCCTATAATATACGAAGCATAGAATGTGACACATGTTTTGGATTAAAAAAATATGACACCGTTTGAAAGCTATAGATGTTTTTCAGTCAACCTATCAATCATGACTTTAGTCGCAATTTGAATAGAAAATGAATAATAATTACTTATTAAATGCAAAGTAAAGCATAATTTATATTGGTGGAAAGCTGAGAATCTCCTTTTAAAACATTTTTCATTTCATCAATTTTGGGTAAAAAAATAGTCATAAACCACATACCCATCATATTGCCACTTTTTGGCCCATCATGATCCTGCACATACTCTATGTACGTACATCTTTGGTGGAAAATGATATTTAATTCTTGTGCAAATTTTTAAAAAATTAGGTGTGTCCATCTAATGTTATATAATGCCAACTTGTCAAGCTTAGTAAGTCACTAGTTGCTTGTTTTAAAATAATTTTTTTTGCTAAGTTGTGTTTTTTTCCTACATGTACTAGGGCATGACAACATTCTTCCTTTTTCTTGTCATTGTGCTAGGTTCAATGGGTACAATGACTTCTTCAGTTACCAGAGTACTAGGCTTAGTTGCAACAACTCCGGAGGACTTAGGTAATGCAGAGGTAGGGATGGAACTTGTTCTTCTAGATCTTCTTGGTCGAGAGAACTCACCTTCCATGATAGTTTCTCTTGCTCTGGTGTCCTTGATTTGTTCTTCTAGCCCATTCTTCTATTTTTTTTGTTGCATTCCTTTTGATTTCTGGTTTCTTGAATTTCAAATGTACATCTGATGATTTTTCTTCATATGTCCCATGTCTTGGTTGAGAGGGGTCCTCAGGAATTTAAAGCACAAAAATTCACATATTCTTCAACCTCATTCTTAGAAACTTCATAGCCAAGAGATTCAATCCACACTATTCTTGGTTCAACAACCTCAATGATACACTAATTAGTTGTAACAAGGAAAGTAATTTCCTTTGCATATTTCTCTACAATGTTTCAAGGAATTCTCTCCCTTTCATGCATATTCTTTTGAAAAACTATAAATAATGTAGTCGAAGCATCATATTGAGGTTTCTAGTTGCCTAAGTTGTGCATATAATCAATAATTTTATGTGCTATTGGTCTACTTCTATCCCATACAACACCTTTTCTTCTGGGAAGCTCTTTTAAGAAGTAAAAATTTAAACATACAACTAGATTTTTAAACTTAAAATTCTCAAGAAGTTGACGGTGGAGCAACTCACACATATCAAAATCATTTCCATTCACCACCATTTTATCTACAACATGAATAGTTGAAGCCAATAGTGAATTTTCCCTGTTTGTCAAGTAGATCTTGTGACCTATCACCATAGAAGGATATTTTATAGCATAATTCTAGATAGGTTTTGTTTTCAAAACCCTTTTATCATAAGTGGCACTAGTGATTTCCATAACAGCTTCATTTTTCACAAATTTAAGTACCAATATAGGTCTGCTATCATGCATCCTTGTAATGGCATTGATCACTTCCTTTGTTATTAGTCTAGGCATGTTGGTCCATATGAATTTATCATGCATCTTGCTCTTGATGCTAGCCTTAAATACTTAGCATCAACATCACTATTGTAGTTAGGAAACCAGTTCCAAAAATCTAGCTTCTTCCGCACTAAGTTAATACATTTTGGTTTCACCATGAGGTCATCTCCATTAAGCTCATTGGAGAAAAGTTCTGTGAGTCTCAGGTGGTTGTACTCATCCAATTTTCCATGTCTGTAATCCCTAGCATATTCTATAGGTAAAACCCTATATAGAATATTTGAGAAGGCACCATCAGGGTCATCATCAAATATTTTCATTGGGTACTTCTTTAATTTTGGTCTAGGCCTCTTAGTAATGTTAACATTGGTTGGGGTAGCCATTTTAATCTTGATTCAAACTCAAATTCTTATAAAAAAATTATATTTCAAATCCACAAAGCATAAAAAGTTGTAAATACCTTTCATGTGAACAACGAGATCTAGGGTTTACACCAAATTGACTTGAATCGCCTTCAAATCTCCTTCAACTCACTTTGCTTTCTTCAAATGCACAAATGTGATTAAAATCAACTTAGAATCTCACTCTAAACCTTTCCGATTTTCCCTAATTTTGCATTAAATGATTCAATTTCCATAAAGTTGATAAACCCTTCACTGATACACTATAAACCCTAAAATGCTCCACATTTCATCATATTTGCATATTTTTTTCTAGTTTCTTTTTCCAAAAGGTTAAGCATATGATTTTATACCATATATCTTCACCTCACTACACCTCATATTTCTAGGGTTATTATAGTTTGATTTTTCTTTTATTGCTCCCCCTAAGCCCATGCCTAGGTTTAATTTCCAAAAGAATTAACTATACCAGAGGGAGGCACAGATACATTTGTGGTTCCTGATTCATCATTGTTCTTAGATTCCTCTTTCTTTCTCCAAATATTCTCCATTTCCTTCTTTACTTTAATAAGATCAATTTTCTTCGCATCTTTCCTAGATTAGTCTATCTTTCATTCTTACTTTTGCAAAATTTTGAGATGTGTCTAGGTTTTTTGTAATTGTAGCATACAATACTTTTCTAACCAAACTAACGTCTATTTAATTTGGATCTGCACTAGTTAGCTTTGTGTCCAAATATATTGCATGTATAGCAGTAACCATTGAAATATTGAACCATTCTACCATCATTATATCAATTCCTCATTTTATTTATACAATCAATAGCTCTATGTCAAAATTTCTTGCATGTAAAACATTTTCCAAAGAAGGATCCAACATTTTCATTCACTCTACTTCTATATTCTATCGTCTTATGTCCAAATTTATTGCAAGAAAATCAAATTCAATTAAAAGATGGGTACTTTCCAGCATTTTGTTGTTTGATAAGGGTTCTTCCTGTATTGCGTCTTTGATTCTTGATTTGTTTTCCATTGCGTTGAGTCTTATTTTGATTGTCAAACTTGTTTGGAGTCTGATTAGCCTTTTAGCTTCTCCTTCTTCAAGTCCCAAACCACCTTTATCTTTAGGTGGTTTCTACCCTATAATTAGTTCATCAAGCATTATAGAACTTGTTTTGAATTTGTCCTCATGAACTCTTACTTTTTCCAAATTTTATCTCAAATTTACCACTTCTTGTTCCAGTCTTGTGCATTCATTAGTCTTTCCTTTTACCATTACATTTAGGCATTCCTCAATCCTTTTCTTTTCTTCCACTTGTACTTTTAATCCAGTGATATCTTCATTTTCTTGCTTCAATTGTTCATTGAATTCCCTATGTATTTCTCTGAACTTCTTGATTTTTTCTCTTAATTTTTTTATGCATTCATTTGCTTCCTTAAGATTTTCCTTCATATCTTTGTTCTCATGTTCAACCTTGTCAAGATCTTCAAGAGAAACTTTAAGTTCTTCTTTGTCAATCATGCAGCTGTCTTCAATGTATGTAATTACAATTTTTTTTGGAGGAATAGGATACTTTTTATCAGCCACATGTGTTCAACCTCCAATATCTTCCTCAAGTTGTTAGGCTTCATAAAAGGAACCAAGCTCTAATACCAATTTTTGAACACCCAGAATACTAAGAGGGGGGGTGAATCAGTATTCCAATAAACCATTTGAAAATAATCCATCCAATTAACAAAATATATCTAACTGTAACAAAGAATGAAAGCATGGAACAACCACAACATCACATGACACATAAAAACCAATATTTTTACGTGGAAAATCCAAAAAGGGAAAAACCATGACGATGATTAGCTCACAATATATTATAATCGGTTATAAGATATTGAGAGTCACTGCTAGGACACACTATCCAATAGGGCTCACAACCACAAAAATATACAAGATAGGAATGGCCACACAGCTTGGATGTGAACTGATATAAAATGCACATTCCTTGTGTTGGATTCAATTCCTTTGAGGCTCAATATACTGACTCTATGCACTTGATCAGATACAAAATTTAAAACACTAGTCTGCTTTACATTCAAACTCAACATTCACAACAACTCTACTATAGATCTGATCATGTAAATATAATATTTTCATATTCACATCACATCATATGCCATGTCACTCGTACAATCTCAAAATTTCTTACACATATACCAAATACATCCACATACATCAATTAGATTACTCTAATTAGATGTAGCCCTATATAAATAAAAAATATTTTATCGGCTCCACACTTGAATCAAAAAAATCTTCGAACTTAAACCAAACATGCAATATTTTATTTAGGTTAACATGGACCAAAAATATATCTCACTAACATGTACAATACACATTTAATCACTGCAGCATATATCAAGCATTAGGTTGGCTAGGAATTAGACCTAATCACAAAATATGCAAACTAATCAACACCAACAATCCATCTGATCATATAACCACGTGCCATCTAGAATATATAGTGTACTAACACCTATAAGAAATCTCACAAAATTGCAAAGTTTAACTCTCAACACTAGAGGAACACAAACAGGATTACTCATACCCAAATGCATTGTATATAGCCAAAACTACATGCTGAACTACTATCACTTATAACTTTCAAACTGTACATCCAAACCAACTGAAATTTTGAACATAGATGCACATAATAGTCATAAATCACATATTATTACTACATAGGTAGATCTTATAATGTGTGTGAATGCAGACTAAAATACCGGATTAGAGTAAATATCAACAATCATTGTTGACATCAATCACAACACATTAAGAGGTTCCTTTTTCCTTCTTTCAATAGTGTGACTGTTTGAATGATTATGTATGTGCAACTTTTTCATGTTGGCCATGGTTGGCCTCGTTTGTAAATTTTCATTTTTTATTAATAAATTCTCTCTTAAATGGATCAAAAATAATAATTTAAATAGTATCAAATAATTATAAATTTAAGTTTTAAATATTTTAATTAAAAATAACTTCTAATAAAGGTATTATTAATAGTAGAAAAAATAGTATTATGGTTATAATACTAGACATGTATATGTTTCTTATCACTTTAGTATCATCTATTTTGTGAATAGTTGTTGTAAATACTTATATGCTTTACATTAAAAATCTAGCCATATGCATTTCCTTTGTTAACCAACACCAAGCACCATCTACCAAATAAGTTGTCTAAACTACACATAATGATAATATTTTGATCAACATCTTCAAATAGCCATATTCACTTGTAACATAGATATAACTAACACATTTGCATCCACATAGTGAATAATAGTTAGGTACAAATTCTCCTAAATACATTAGTATAGGTTGACGTTTCCATAATCATTGTCTCAACTATTAAGTTGCAAGCACTTCAAAGATGCACATGTTTTTGTTTTAAGAATACAAAATGATTTTCTATTAACATTTACAAATGAGAAATTTATGTAGATGTTGATCCAACCCACAAGACCCAAAAATCACCTACAAGCAATAACCTATTGCAATTTAAAAGATAAAAAAGGCTTGATTGTGCTCAATAAGCCTATGAATTGTATTTATGCGAATAACCTGAATGAGAATTAAAATTTGTCAAATCAATTCTTATGAGAATGATATAGAAACCCTAGAACTAAACCCTAGGTAAGGATTAAATCAGCCTATGACAAGTGTCATCATCCTATGCAATGAGACATGTGATTTTATTATCCAATCAAATAATTAAATATGAAATTCCTAATTTTAAATTAAGTGAATAAAGTAATAGGTGATCTAATTAATTAATTAATATGATATAATTAATTAGATGATTATCCTATTACTCCAACACCCCCCTTAGGATGCATGAATGCATGAGAGCATGAATGTGTCTCAAATACTAGGCCATGTTAGGTACCCATGTACATATGCAATACCATTAGTTGATGAAAGTTGGAGTAATCCATGATATGATACCCCCCAAGTACACCATCCATCACATATATACATTACAACTATCCCCCCATAAGATGGAAATAAATGATAAAATAAGATGGAATCTATTTGTATCTCGATGCTAATGCCAAATTGTGACTAAAACTAATCTATAAGAGCAAGTACCTTGAAGATTTAGGAACATTAGCAATAAAATGAATATCCCTCAAACTGATGTGACCTGATGTGAATTAGATGTGATTTAATATCATTAACCATAAGCTCTCAATCTAAGACATGAACTAATGCGAACCAAAATATGTCAATTCATGAGAAAAATCGTGGTTAAAAGAAACTATAGAATCTAGGGGCATGCACAGGATCATGATGAGCCAAAAAGTGGTGATATGATGGGTATGTGTAGGGTATGTGGCTAATGACTTTTTTTTAATCCAAAATTGATGAAACAAAAAGGGTTTTTAAGGGAGATTCTCAAATTTCCACCAATATAAATTATGTTTTATTTTGAATTTAATAAATAATTATTATTCATTTTCTATTTGAACTATGACAAAATTCCTGGTTGATAGGTTGATTGAAAAAAATCTATAGCTTTCAAATGGTATCACATTTTTTGAATCTGAAACATGCGTCATAGTCTATGTTTTGCATACTGCAAGATTTTTTTTAAAAATGAATTTCATGAATTTTTGACCAAGTTAAGGTGGTCAAACATACGAGTTTTTTATATTTTTTAAAAGTTGTAATAAAAAATTCATAATTAATTATTTAATTGGAAAAAAATTACAAAAAAATATGCATCACATCGGTACATGAGTCCTCTACTTATATCTAAAAGCTTATAAAAAAATATTATCATTTTATTTTTAATGCCCCACCATGCAACCCCAAAGGAAACTAACATATCTAATATTTATGGCACAATTTTTTTTGTAAGAAACTAACATGCAACATGATATTAAAATTCAACACTTGAAATGTATCTATACATGTACAACATATAGCAAGTCCCTTGAGGTTACATGACTGCATTACTTTTCATATCAACATCCATTACATAACAAGAAGGATAAGCATACCCCAGTAACCATAAGATAATAACATAAACATGGGCATTATATTAATAACATGAAAATAAATTACTCAAGGATTACAATATTACAATGTTGCTTCCCAACATGAACTAGGAAGAGTACAATAGTATGGGATGAGTACATCAGAAACATATGAATACAAAGTTTCATATCAAGATTCAATACTGGTACAACTCTCATGTCACTGCAGCTGGTACATCTCTACACAACTCAATCAATGACTGAGGACCCAATGGGGTGCATAGCACATTCCACCCGACCACATGGACTCGAAGGCCCACCCCCTCTGCTAGGAGAAAACAAGAGGGACCCCCAACGAAACCATCAACCAAAACATGGATTACAAGACTTCACAACAAGATCAACAATCACTTAAGGTAACCTCCAACACAAGAATCGACCAATACAAGATGTATCCATTATAAGAAATAACCAACACAAAACAACATAACAAAGCATCAACATACACATGCCAACATTTGCTTCTAGGGGCTCAACAACAACAAGAGGGGCACAAAAGCATACAAGGTTTTTAAAGGGTGGAGTGTCATCACATAAATCGTCATAGGTTATCTAGGTAGATCTTCCTAGGCCCCAGCCCCCATCCTGGGTTATCCTGGTAGCCTCTACCAATCTTCAGCCCCTCGTGCCAATTTATACGGAATCAACATACCTCCCATGAAGATAAGGCAGTTGATTTCTCCATTCCAGGCCTTGTCACTCATCCCAAGCCTAAACGATCACTTGGCCCATGAGTGAGGCAACATTATCTGAATTAATGTGTGGATACTACCCAACCCCCTAATTAATTAATTAATTAAGTTATCACTTGTTTACACAACTTCCACATGGATTATCTAGGCACTCCTTTGTGCATTGGCCCCCATTGGAAGCCACTCCCCCAACTAACAACAATATCTCAAAATCACAAATGACAAGCCAACCTACACAAGATACCAAATCCAACAAAATTTTTGATGTAGAGAAACATGGCATTCTGAAGTTACGGTGGATAAATCTTGCAATTCAAGTTGAAGTATTAACGGTTATATTATTAAATAGAATAATGAATGTGGGGTTTTCACATTCCAAGATTAGTTTGGCGTTGCTATTGATATAAACCTTGCAATTCAAATTAAAGTATTAATGGTTATATTATTAAATAGAATAATGAATGTGGGGTTTTCACTGTCTAGGATTAGTTTGGCGTTAGCCGATCTGTTTGTAGATATGTTTGGTATTGCTGTTGATATTGCATGATATTAATATTGACTTGCTCTGAAGATTGGCATGATAGTGGTGATGTTAAGGCTAGCTAGTGATAGTTTTGGTGGTGATGGTGATGGTGGTGAGCCATGGAATGCCTTTGACGAGCCATTCTATTCTTTGTGGCCTCTTTTGTTGACACTGCAGGAGCACTAGAGCGGTAATTCATGTAGTCTAGTTGGAATTGTGATATAGCAGGTGGAAAGCGGTAGTTTTCATACTGAAGCTGGTTCGGGAGCATGCAATTCATGTGTGACCATGGAGCGCTACCATCAAGAGCCTAAAACATAGTCTGACACTCATGAGATAGAGAGTGAGAGAGAAATAGGTGGGATAGAGGGAGGGATAGGTAGAGATGGATATGTGATATAAAGAGAAATAGAGAGGAAAGGAGAGAGCAAGAGGGAGAGAGAAGGGGGAGGGAGGAAGAGAGAGGTAGAGAGGCATAGGTGAGATAGAGAAAGAGAGAGAGCAGGATAAAAAAGTAGAGAGGGAAGGATAGAGAAAGAGAGAGAGAGGAGGGAAAAGAAGTAGAGAGGGAAGGATAGAGAAAGAGGGAGAGGAGGGAAAAGTATAGAGGGAAGGACAGAGAAAGAGAGAGAGAGAGAGAGAGAGAGAGAGAGGAGGGTAATGGACAGAGGGAGGTAGAGAGATAAGTGAGATAGAGATAGGGAGGGAGGGAGAGAGGTGGGATAGAAAGAAGCAGAGAAGGAAAGAGAGCTAGAGAGGAGGGAGAGAGAGGGAGGGAGGAGAGATAGAGAGGATAGGGGAGATATAGAGAATTAGAGGGGGAAGGAGAGAGAGGTAGAGAGGAATAAGTGAGAGAGGGAGAGAAGTAGAGAGGGAAGGAGAGAGTGAGAGAGAAACAAATGGGATGGAGGGAGGGATAGGTAGAGAGGGATATGTGATATAGAGAGAAATAGAGAGAGAAGGAGAGAGCAAGAGGGAGAGAGGAGGGGGGGAGGGAGAGGTGGAGAGGGATAGGTGAGATAGATCACTGTGTTCTTCACGCCATCCACTACTTCCACGGCCGTAAATAATGTGGGCTCAGCCTATTGGCGTAAGTATTGCACGTCATTGGGGTGCAACTGCTAGTTTAAATATTTTTTACTGAAAGTAAAATAAATACACAAGTGCAATAAATATTACATACAAGTGTACTCCATTTGAATACAACTTGTATATGACCACAATTTTTTTTAAATGTTATAAAAATCATCAAAAACCACCAAATGTAAATATTATTGCTTTAAACATTTCCCAACTTAAATCCAGAGATGTCTCCACAATTTCATTTAACTTCATAAAAAAAAACACAATTGACACATACGAACCCCAAAATTATCATCGATCAAAAAACTTATAAAATGAAATACATATTAAACCTAGCAATCAAAATTATCATCGATCAAAAAACTTAAAAAATGAAATGCATATTAAACCTGGCAATCACACCACTAAGAGTGCTCAGTTACAATTTTTATTCTGAAAATCACATTTATTACCAGAACTTGGTATATGTTACTGGCAGAAACCAAACGAACATAACAAATCAGAGTGTCAATAGACAGAAAGTGGAAAGACCCCTATAATAAGGACAGAAAAAATAAGAAGACCATATTCCAGTGGGGTAGAGACGTTTTAGTAGGTAAAGAAGAGAAAAGAGTATGAGAGAGGAAATGAAGGTAGATAGCATGGAAGGAGTCCACCAAATCCAGACGCTTGCCTCTATTTTCATCGCCAGAAAGCAATGCATTGAGAAGCGTAGATTGCATCATGGCGTCTAATCCCAAAATCATGCATGCAAGTTTCCAACTTTTAGTGACAGAAGCCTCCTCTTGTCACTCATTCTCTTTAGCTAAACCACGAATTCATAGAATAAATAGAAACCTAGCGGACCATTGTACTCCCATTTCTCTTTGAATGTGCTAGGCAAAGTATGTATTATACAAATTGCAACACCACCCTTTCAACATGGGTTGCTTTAGATAATGTAAACATTATGATCCAATATGGTTTTCATTAACTTTATATGACGTACCTTCTTTTATAAGGTCTATTTTAGTTTTAATCACCTAGAATCACATTTTATTGCACTTTCTAGCTTTATTATCCATGGATGTAAATATAGTTGATGGTTTTTGAGTTTTATGCTAGAAGCCTTCATAATATTATGTAATTTTTTGATTTACATGATGCACAATGGTTTGACTTTTTCCATAATACAAATTGCAGCACGACCATTTCAACATGTGTTACACAACACATATATTTGGTTATTCAATACTTCAAGTCCTTATACATCAATTAGCAAACATGGATAATACTTAAGTCCATATTTTTTCACACATAAAGCTTTGATTATATAGTTCCAACAATTCTAAGTAAATTAGACTTAGAAAGTATATGAGGTTTTCAATCTTGAATTAGTTATAATAAGTCTTAGAGTCCCTTCACGAGAATATCTCCATCAAATATATCCTTCGAGACTACATTCCTTTGTAATAGTAAAGCCTAATTTACTTTCTAAGTCTTAATAACTACTAACCATCACTTCTTTAAGAAAATTCTTGATCATGGATGTCTTAGAGTAAATATCTAATGGACACATGTCCCCAAGACAAAAGAAGCCTTGGAAAGAGTCCTAAGTCAAGATAAAACCCTATTCAATGTTACTCTATCAAGTGAGATCTAAGCCATTGATTGACCAAATTTAATTATGCAGTGATGCCTATCATTTAAGTGGAAATCTAAATCTTGCCCTTGTAAAAAACTAGAATTAAAATTATACTAAGCTAAAATTCCAAGGAGCCTCACATGCACTAGGATTTTTAGCAATAAAGAATTCTCAAATTCAAACCCGAGACCTTGAGCAAAATCAAATTTATAAATACGCATATTTATCAAAAAAATTAAACAATGCCAAGATTGAAATTGAGCGCTCTAACAAGTTAAAATTTTCAAGAATTCTCATGTCCATGGTATGCTATTATTCATAATTGCATAATACTTTTGGAATTAAAATCCTAAGCATTTCAGAATTAATGAAGTTCCCACATTTGTGGCAAGTACTAGTGGATTTTCCTACTATTGATGCCCCCAATGTAATTTGTATCCTTTGATCTACTAGAGTGAATCTTCACACATGTGTTCATAGATAGATGAGGGTTGGAAGATAATTGTTAGTAAGTTCAAACTCGAGTGCACAAATTTGTCAAAGTCAGTAGGTGACATAGGTCTATGGAACTCTAGAGATAAATCATTTAAGTTGCAAAACCAAGCTCCTAAATAAATTAGGATTGATAATATGCTTGTGCCTAAGATGTTGAGAGTCAAGAAACCTAGCAATTGAGTGCATGTCATGTGTGTGTAATTTTTTATAGGACTCTTGCATCCATTGAGCCCACACATCTAAGGCCATTAAATTTTTGGATCTAGACACCTAATTAAACTAGGTTGTATAAAACACTTTCACATACATAAGTATAATTAAACTATGTCAAATATGATTAGGATTTAATGAATGTGAGAATGTGCCAATTGGAGTTGGCCACATGTTCCCATACTAATTCTATTAAAATTTGATGGTTCAAACCATACTAAACCTTGTCATATTAAGACCCATCTCTTAGATGTCACCATTTGTTAAGATAAAATAAGGACTTTTTTAGACCTAAACATGAATACCTAATATCAGTATTGTTATCAAACCTAAGAAGCCAAGTATGTTGATCTAAGAGAATTTTTTGATGAATTTTCATAGGGGTTTATTGATGTCGTAAGACTACATTCCTTTATATAATGTGGGGAAATTTTTAAGAAGTTCAATTAAATAAATAGTCTAATTTTTGCCAAGTCTATTGGACTGTTCTATATGGAATCAAAGCATGGTTTATAACTAGAGGCTTAATGGACCATTAAGAATAAAATTTTAGGTTTAATTGTGAGATTGATTATGAATTGATCATCCAACTATTCTATTGATGCAAGTAGTAAGAAAGTTGAAGTTCAAAAGTTAATCTTTTGTAGTGTATCAATAGACAATACTTGTTTATATTTGTGATTTCATTAATTTAACTACAACATAAAAAATAAGAGAGAAAATGGTACGACAAAAGTGGTTCTAAGATGAGTTACTACATTTTTCATACATGTCTACCAAGCAGTTGCAACTACCTCTACAAAATGCCTCTACACTATATGCTTTGATGGATGTCCACACCTTGTTCCAAAGATCCCATTTGGCATAGACTGGGAGGATGGTACCAAAGGTTGTAGAGTCTGATTTTACACCTGTCAATTGCATTTGGTTGGAAGTTTCTCAAGCATTTCAACAAACCCATTTTGTTAATATCGTGCAATCAGGGCGTTCCATGAGAACAGTGCGTTTGAGGCATCCTGTCAAACAGTTTAGGTGTCTTGTGTATGCTTCCCCATTTTTGCATATCTTACAATCATGTCATTCTGTAAGTAATTTTTGGAGGCATTCTGTCAAATAGATCACGTCCCTTGTCTATGCTTCCACTGTTTTGCATACATATCTCTCAGGGCAGTTGCAGCTACAACATCTGACAAAATTCCTCCATCATTTATCCTATAATGGATGTCCAAAGCTCCCATTTTCGCACAGGCTGTGAGGTTGCTGGCAAAGATCGCGGAGTCCGGCTTTAAACCTGCGAATGGCATTTGGTTGAAAGTTTCTCAATCCTTTTTTTCAAACGCATTTGGTGCGTATCCGACAATCATGGCATTCGATGAGACCACAGTTCTTCAAAACCTATAAAAGAAGGCACAACCTATAAAACCTATGTTTCCATGCCAGCATGGTAAACGAATCTGGTAAACCCCAATAAATCGTAACCAATTCGCTTTAAACCACTGCAGACAATACTCCCACTGAATTACTCCTCTCTCGCCCAACTGTAAGCAAGCTGTCAACATAAACAAGGAGACGTAGTCAAAGAATAACGCCATGTACGGACTCTTTTACACGCTCCATCAGTTTGAACGCCTCTGGCTCAAAATTTAACCATATTTTGAACTATTCAGAATATATTTTTAAGGCACGCCTTACTTTTTCTTTATAAATATGACCGGATTTCCCATCTCCTTCAGTATCTTCATCTGCTCCTGCATTGCTAAGTTATTTGGTATTTTTCCATTTACCTGAAGCTCTGCAGCATTTCTTCTCAATATGGGGAAATCAATGCTTATCATGCTCATAACACTTCTTGTCTTGCTCAGTTCAATGTCTAACTTCAATGTCTCCGCAAGAAGTTGTTAACAAGAATGAGAAGGGTATTTTAGGAAGCTGTTCAAACTGTAGAGGTCATATTCGAGATCCCAAATGCTGCAAAGCTTCAACACAAGCTATGTCACCAGTGAAAACATCGGTGGAGCATGATAGCATTCTGATGGGAGACATCAACAACAATAACAAGGGCATTTTAAAAAGTTGTCCAAACTGTAGAGGTCATATTATAGATCCTACATGCTGCCAAGTTTCAACAAAAGCTGTGACAGCTGGGCATATTTAATATCCAGAGCTAGCATGCTGCAAATTTTTGAAAGGAGCTGTCACCATATCCGCTTATATTAAAAAGCCTTAAATAAGTTAGAAGGAATAGATAAATAAAACATGCCATTACGTTTTATGAACGGATGAGTTTTATACAAGTTTGGTTTATTTTTATTTTATTTGTTTAGTTTATTTATTTAAGTTTTTTTTTTGGTTTATATATGTATATTTGGTTAAAAAATGTTAATTTTATTTTCTATTTTTAGGATCAATATTAGATTATTGACATTTAAAATAATAAAATTGAATGACATTTGTAAACTATTTTTCATGTTTATAATTTTCTAATTAATAGTATTTTATAAATTTATATCTAGTAATATTTATTGACTAATCAATAGATGAATCATAGTTACCATCTAAAGGAAGATTAAATTACGTTTTTAGATTTTTAGCTAGTGTTGACCTAGATCCCAACTTTGATTTATGCTAGACACAACTTTGACTAGTGTAATTAAAGTTGGGTTTGTTCATTACAATAAATATTTGTTAAATATTTGATGATTAAATGATTTATTTATATAGAGTCTTTTTATTTTGATAGTAAATAAAATAAAATAATTATTAACTAATTCTAAAATAAAACAAAATAATTACAAAATATTTTTAATGTATATAACCTTTGTAATTTGATTGGGTAATTTTTAGTTTAATAATTTTAAAATATAAATATGATCATGTACTACTACTTCCTATATTATATTGTGGCAAATGGTTGATGGTACACTTGTAGAGCTCTCTACACACTAAAAAGGATCTAAATTACAAGTAATAATATAATAATAAATATTATTATTTCATAGAGCAATAGCAATAGTAAAAAAATGTTGACAACCATTTCATATTAATTAATATGAAGGAAATTGAATTGAAAAGTATTTTTGAGAAAGGAAAAATCTAATAGAAATTCTTCTTTCGAATTTTGACATGATTAATTCCATATTCATAAGATTGTGAATATTTCTTTACATTTTGGGGTAAATAAAATATAATACTTTCTTGCAGGTCATTTTAATGTTTCCTTGTCAAACATTGTTTTTTAAGGAACAATATAAAGTCCAAGAAGTGTTAACATCTTAATACAATTTAAATCTTAAGGTATTTACCATTTATTGTATTGGAGCAATAAAATGTTAAGATTACATATGTAAATATGTGTGTGTATAACCAAGATTTTTCCATCTAAAAATTTGAAAAAACATTTCATTCCTTATATGAAAGGTACTTACAATCTATTGTACCAAGATTTTTCCATCTAAAAAATTAAAAAATATTTCATTCCTTATATCAAAGGTATTTACAATAAATTTTATTGGAGCAATAAAATAGCATAGTTTGCAAAAAACGATTACTTTGTTGTAGGTAAATCTTATGAAATTGTAATTCTTGGGAAAGGATGAAAGATACAAAGGCTAAAGGTATTGAAGATTATAACTTGTTGTACCTTTACAACAAAAAGAAAAACTAAGGGATTTCATGCAAAGTGGGTATTTGGGGTAATCCAAACACTATGAAAAATATAAATTCCATTTGTAGGGTTAGTCCTAATGTATTGATCTTATTAAAAAAAATGTAGCTCTAAGCTCCCTTGGGCCACAACTAATTGCTTAAATAAATATTGATCAATAAAACTTTATTAAATATATGATAAATTGTGAAGAACATTATATTACATTAGAACAATTCAAAGTCACCATATTAAACACATTCTTATGCTCTAAATTCATGAATGCATACCATAAATTTTTGATGTAACTGCACAATTCTTCACTTTTCCAATTAAATTATTAGTTGTATTTTAGTATAATTAGGGATCATTGGCATGATATAACTCTTTGGAATGCCATGGGATTCATCCTCTATTTTATTACCTCAAATTTTTATAAGAAATTTAAAGAGTAGAAATTGAGCATCATCGAAAGTGTGGACATCTCAAACTTCTAAAAAGTAAATACTGATTTCTATTACAACTTTAAAAAATAAAGAAATCAATGAACCTTGCACATATAAAATTTATGTGCTCATGGGAAAAAAATTATTTGAGAATGTTTATGCTCTAGCATGGGCATTACTCTGCATGGTTGATACTAAAGTTCCTTCTTTGGTTCTTCTTCATGTGAAGGTCCCTCTTAATTACATTCCCTCGCCTACTAAGTGTTTTGATCATTTTATTGATATTTGTATACATCACATTCTATTTTTCCTAGTTTTTTTGTAAATTGAGAGCTTTTGAAGCGCAGGGGAAATATTTCTATTAATCAAGCATGCACTGATATGTTGGATTGCCACATGATTGACCCATTTTCAACTTATTATGAACCCTTAACTAGTTCAAAAACATATATTCCAATTAGAAAATCATGCATTATGCTTCTCCAAGTTGGCCATGGTTGAATGAAGATTAGAGTTTAATGAATCATTCAAGAAAGAAAAAGAATAAAGAAAAAATTCATGAATTTTGAGATATCTTTATCTAGTGAAAACAAAAATATAGTCATGCCAGAGGCTTGTTGATCAATGGAATTCAAATGTGCACACTTGAACAAAAGAAAAGATGCCATAAATTTGTTAATAGTAACAATAAAGCTACACTTAGTTTACCTCACATTGGATTTAGAAATAATAATTAACCCATCTCATACCTATCCTTTATAACTACCCCCCATGCATGCATTCCACATCATATTTCAATGTCAGATAAAATTTATAAATTATAAGAAATAAAAAAAGGAGATTGAAACATATAAAAGCTCACAATGTTAGGAAAAAGGTGTTTTGTACACCTTGCATAATATATTTAATCTAATTATTCTTGGGGCCACTTAATGTTGCATGTAACATTGGGACATAAGTTAAGTTGTAAAAATGTAATTATTTAATATTGTGTACTTTATTTATTTATTTTCCACAATATTAAATAAATATATTTTTACAACTTAACTTATGTCCCAATGTTACATACACCAATGTTACATGCAACATTAAGTGGCCCAAAGAATAATTACATTAAATATATTATGCAAGGTGTACAACACACCTTTTTCCTAACATTCTCCCACTTGTTGTATAAATTGGATAAGGGGAACAAGTAACCTCAAAACATGAATCAAATGAACAATCCATATAGCCACATATACCATCATGGAATCAAAATGCTTCATGTGCTCCATCAAGATACTTGCAATAAGAATCAAAGTGACCACCATCCCAAGCATGAATTATCTCATCCTCCATCATTCCAATGCATAAAGATAAGAAGCCATCCAATAGAGAAGCCATACAATCTATCACAACGAAGCATAAGTCCTGCTCAACTGATATCCCAAACAGAAACACTCAATCCAAAGGTATCAATATGCACTAGTAGCTGTCAAGATACACAAACCCATTGCTGAAATAACACCCACAATAAGTGCCAATATATCCAACTATCCATACCTCCAAGGTATACAAAACATATTAAACTCATGCAATAAACATATACACCCATAAACTGCAATCATAAACTCCATGTGCAATACTTGTCAAAGAATGGCATACACATCCAAGAGCTCCCACTACATTGGTAATGCAAATCTAAAAAAGATCAAGGCATACCAAGTCTACCAATAGCATCATATAGAAAGTGTATACTACATCATGTATAACCAAGGAATCATCCACAATGATATGCAAACCTGTATATCAATAACCTATAAGAAAAATCTCCTACATACACTTCTAAATGCCAACTGTGTCAAGTATGATCTCCTCCACAACACCCCAAAAGAAAAGCCATAACAACACCCAATTGTTCAATCACCAAGATCAAACATAACATATGTATCATGTAATCAACATGGATGTAAGCCTCTCATCACCAAAGAAGATCAAACTAAATCCATTCCCAATGAAGGAAATAAGCCCAATATATCTAAACTCAACATCAATGAATGTAATCACAACGCATTAGGAGATAAACATGCCAACACTCCTCAAATGAACCCTCCAAAACCATATATCCATAGCTCAAGATCCATATGCATGAGAAGATAAAGCATAAACATAAAGCACCTGAAATGAAACAATGAGCAATACCTCTCAAGTGAAACTGCGAGTAGACCAAGAGTGGGGAATGAGAATGCTCCTCCAAGACATCCAAGTCATCATGACTCATCCAAGAACACTCTCCTCATAGGTCCATGTTGAACTCATGTCCAACCAAGGTGTAGGATCCTTGGACTTCCTGCTGAAAACTTATCACTTGAGTAACCATCACAACACATGTCTCTTATCACAAGAGAACTCAAGCCTCACCTATGTCTCCAAGTATCCATGAGTACATGTAACCAACCAATCCATGCCAAAATCCAAATGCAACATAGCACCATCTTGAAGTAATCAAACAAATGATAAATGTACCCAATATGGTCAAGAGAACCACACAAGATCAATGTCATATATCCAATTGTGAATCAGGAACATAACCATGACAACATTCATCTAACCATCTCCTAATAGGAGATCTTATACAACAAAGCATACATCCTAGTCTCAAGAGAACAAGTACAACTCAGATAAGAAAAATAGAAAATAAACCATGCCAAAATAACTCCAAACCTGATCCACTATGTATTTCTCTGAACAATCTTTTTGTCGACTATTCAAAGTCCAAAATCCAACTCTGTATGCACCCAATATCACCTCTTGAAGCTCAAATAGAACACCTAACTTTGACCAAGTAAAACACTATCAAAACTACAAAATCTAGAAAAATTTATGAAACCACAGTGTAGAGCTCTAAGTTAGATTTCCAACAAGTCCAAGAAGCTGAAAAATGAACAACTTGGGTGGAAGTTATGCCCCTCAGAAGTAAAATTGTAGTTTGCACTTGAGGCAATTTAGCCACCTTTCTTGGCTAGGTGGCGGCCCCAACCGGGTGGCGCTGCACCTTGGGTGGTGGACCTGAAAGAAATTTCAAAATTTTTAAATTTTAAAACTTTAAAATTCATCAACCCCTTTTTTAAAAAATTTCATCCACAGATTTATGAAGAAAACAATGAAAATTTATGATAATTTTTTTTATTTTTTGTTTTAACCCCACGTAGGGGATGGCGGGCCCCAGCTGTTAGGGCCTACCGATGGTACCCTGCCGGCCGAAAGAGATGGTTGGGCCATAGCCCGTACGTCCCTATAGTCAGCAAGCCTTCTAGTGGAATCTCTACAGAGCAGAGTACGACTACGATGGGGGTGGGGGTCTAACCCTCCCCCCCACCCCCTCAAAAAAGCTTATTTTGAAAATTTGTTTTTCAATAAACCTTTTCAGCCCCTTTTTTATTTTTTAAATTTTGCATGAAAATTTTTCAATGACAGGATTTTTTTTTCTGAGAATAAAATTTATCTGTATGACCTGCAAAAATGGAGATTTTACAAAAAAAAAAAATTGCAATTTTTTTCAGTAATGGAAATAGGTCAAGTTATATATCAAACTACGTCTTTTGGCCAATCCAAATCCAAATTTGAGGTCTGTTTTGTTCCAGGAGGTCTTATGTAAATTTCCCCCCACAAAACCCCCATTTGAATGCAAAACCAAGAAACTCATTTCACCCAAAATTTCTCACACCCCAAATTTGTAAACAACCCATCATAATAGAAAACCCAAAACCCTCAAATCTGTAATAAACAATTTGCAAAGCCCTCATATCTTGCATGTCTTTGATTCTCACATGCAATGCATAGATTAAAACTTAAACAAGATTTTTCTCAACCAACGGTTATACAACCACAACCAAAGCTCTGATACCACTTGTTGGAAATTTGTAGTCAATTAAAGACAATTTCCACATAACCTATAAGAGAAATCTATGCATCTAAGTATTTTGAATCCACATGCAAGAGAATAGACAACACACAAAACAACTTTCATGTCACTAAACTTGGGTTTTTTGTAATGATAAAAAAAATTGAGTTTACATATTGATTACCACATGCTCTATAAAAGTAATTCCCAAGGCCACCATGATAAACCTCAAAACAAACTCCCCTATGTTCACTCTCCTTTGCACTCTCACCTCCTCAAAATATTTGTCTTCCCATTGTCTTACTATTATTTTCAATCTTACTTTACTACCAAGAACATATGGAACTCTAGTTCAAAGAAGAAAGATCAAATGCAGAACATAGATGTGTAATAAAAAATTGTTAATCTCACCTAATAGTGCTATTAATTATATAGTAGAACTAGACATGTTTTTTCGTATGAAAATTCCATGTCATTCCATAAATTATGATCAAATAAATTCAAAATAAAATAACATACAATGATAAGATATATTCACAATGGTTTATTTAGGTATTCGTCTCTTAAAAATTCACAATTGGAGTTTTGACAACCCTTACAAAAAATAAGGTCATCTTGCTATGAAGTTCCTACCAAATAATGGCAGGACATTTGTGTACTTGCATTTTGAATATGTATTTGATATTTAACAAGAAGAAAAAAGTATTTGTATCATCAAAATTGAATGGAAAGCTATTAAGGTATAAGTTTTAATAACTATTTAAATTTTAAAACTATCTTCTAATTTAACAAACCTTAACCATTTATTCATTAACTATGGTAATATAAACTCTAAGAAAACATTCTTTTTTTCGTAAAATACAAATTAAAACATAAGTAAAATTTAATTATTTCTTTTCCTATGTCTATAATTGGGAGGCATGTAGCTCTAGATTTAGCTGCTATAGGTGTCCAAAAGTGAAGATTTAGTTAGAAAAAATCAGTTCAGTGTCCAGTTTGGCCAAAAATTGTAAACCAATATTGTGGGATCACTCGAATAGATGTGATCCTTGGGTTAAATTTCTTTTTAGATAATACCCTATTTACTATTGTAGATGGTTAATACCGTGTGTAAATCTCATAATGGTTTTGGGAAAAAAAAAATATGTACTGTGTAATTCTTTACTTTGAAATTTCATATCTTTTCTCTGCAGTCAAATTAAGAACATTTGTAAGATACAAAATGCTCAGTTATATGGTAAATAGCTTTCAAAACATTCCACACAAAAATTTAGACATTCTATTACACATAAATAGATAAGGGTACTTGTCTATAATAGTAAACAATTGTTTGATTAGAACTCTTGGAATAAAAATCTCATTCATTAATAAACTATGAAAATTACAATGAATAAGCAATATTGAAAGAAATATAGGTTTTTTGTTGTTTAGGAAGGTCATAGCCAATGGAGGCTAGTAATTCCTCCTTCCCCGCAATAGCAGACACATCCACCTCTAAGGGACCCTGCCCTTGAGCTCCCCTATAATATGCTCATGACTAAGATTGATCCATTGGTTTCCCTTCAACAAAACTACAATTCCCCAAGTGCCTCCTTTTTCTCTCATGTGATACCTAAAATAGTAAAGAGTTGCAACGAAAAGAGTAAGGGAGAAAGCTAGGGTTGTATAAAATATTGCAAGAAACTCCCAAGCGTCGGGAACTAGGGAAGATTTACATTAAAATATTATTAATGCATCGCTATCCCCAACTCCAGGAGAAATGTGGCACTAAGTGCTTTTTAAAATGGATGTTAGGAAACATTGTAAAATTGTTAATATATTCTTAGTTATGTAGGGTAAAGAATACCGTATTTTCAAAAATTAAATGTGTACATTAATAAAATCATGTATGTGACGTTAATTTTAATAAGCATACTCTTCCTCATCAAAAAACATTATTAGCAGGCTATAGCTCACCAATGGGAGAAGTGGAAGGTCAATACTGGTGAAGTAGAGTCTGGAGGAGCAAAAATTGTGGCAAAGAGGTCAGTTACAAAAATAAATAATGGGAAAAAAAAATGGAGAAGATGATGGACAACTGAGATTTGTTTAATCGTCTTGCATTGATACAGATGCAAAATAGTTGTTGTTACACTTTTATAGGTCTCTTCGTTCATAGCAATTCTATAATGAATGTTGTCAGTTCTAAAACCCACTGACATTTGAAAAGAAATCAAATCTTAAAAAGACTGCAAAAATCTTGTGGTTCTACCCATTCATTCTCATTGGTACTTGCAAAAGTTTCATTTTGCTAGATTTGGTTTGAGTGAATTTTTTTTTTGGTCTGCCATTAACCTTGCTATTACCAACCATTTTAATAAAAATACTCTAAAACCTCATCGAAACCTTATTACCATTAGTGGTGGGAAAGCAGCAAAAGTTTAGTTTTAAAACATTAATGATCAGAGTATCTCCATCACTAAGGGTTATTTAAACCATACAATAGCTTCTTGGATCATTTCAATATAAATCGGGTTGAATGCACTACAATTTGTGTTTCTAGGTTCTCATTCGATACTAAGGTAGGACGTGTGAAGGGAAGATGGGATAGCAACTTGTGTTTGTCAAGTCTTAATCCTCCTTAGCAACCATTTCATTGGTATAAACTAGTATATATCTTAAATATTAGTCCATATAATATACGCCTAGATATATCATTTTGGAGACCTATTTTATTTATTTCTTAAAAAAATTGAAATACCATTAGGGATTAAGGTTACCTATTTAATTTTGTAGTTGGGGTTAGAGTTAGGTTCAATATTATATTATTATCAATATTTTATTAATAATAACTTTCTTTCTTTTTTATTTTTTTAAATAAATAAATATTATTAACCAAATTCTTAATTGGAGAGAACTATTTAAAATTGATTTATTCAATTCAATTAAAGTAGAAACTTGACAATTTGGATAATGTTTTGGATAAGAACAAGAATTTGATGGTGGATTTTTTTAAATAAATACTTCTACTATGTCTTGAGCTTTTTTATTTTTTTTAAATAAATATATATTAATAACTCTCTTTTCCTTTTTGTTTTCTTTTGTTTTGATAAGGATAAGACTGTGGCTACGGATTTTTTTAAATAATTATTGTGTTGCTCCACATTTCATCATATTTGCATATTTTTTGCCAATTTCTTTTCTAAAAGGTTAAGCATATGATTTTATACCATATATCTTTACCTCACTACACCTCATATTTCTAGGGTTGTTATAGTTTGATTTTTCTTTTATTGCTCCCCCTAAGCCCATGCCTAGGTTTAATTTCCAAAAGAATTAACTATACCAGAGGGAGGCACATATACATTTGTGGTTCCTGATTCATCATTGTTCTTAGATTCCTCTTTCTTTCTCCAAATATTCTCCATTTCCTTCTTTACTTTAATAAGATCAATTTTCTTCACATCTTTCCTAGATTAGTCTATCTTTCATTCTTACTTTTGCAAATTTTTGAGATGTGTCTAGGTTTTTTGTAATTGTAGCATACAACACTTTTCTGACCAAACTAACATTTATTTAATTTGGGTCTACACTAGTTAGCTTTGTGTCCAAATATATTGCATGTATAGCAGTAACCATTGAAATATTGAACCATTCTACCATCATTATATCAATTCCTCATTTTATTTATACAATCAATAGCTCTATGTCCAAATTTCTTGCATGTAAAACATTTTCCGAAGAAGGATCCAACATTTTTATTCACTCTACTTCTATATTCTATTGTCTTATGTCCAAATTTATTGCAAGAAAATCAAATACAATTAAAAGATGGGTACTTTCCAGCATTTTTTTGTTTGATAAGGGGTCTTCCTGTATTGCTTCTTTGATTCTTGATTTGTTTTCCATTGCGTTGAGTCTTATTTTGATTGTCAAACTTATTTGGAGTCTGATTAGCCTTTTAGCTTTCTCCTTATTCAAGTGCCAAACCACCTTTATCTTTAGGTGGTTTCTACCCTATAATTAGTTCATCAAGCATTGTAGAACTTGTTTTGAATTTGTCCTCATGAACTCTTACTTTTTCCAAATTTTATCTCAAATTTACCACTTCTTGTTCCAGTCTTGTGCATTCATTAGTCTTTCTTTTTACCATTACATTTAGGCATTCCTCAATCCTTTTCTTTTCTTCCACTTGTACTTTCAACCCAATGATATCTTCATTTGCTTGCTTCAATTGTTCATTGAATTCCCTATGTATTTCTCTGAACTTCTTGATTTTTTCTCTTAATTTTTTTATGCATTCATTTGCTTCCTTAAGGTTTTCCTTCATATCTTTTTTCTCATGTTCAACCTTGTCAAGATCTTCAAGAGAAACTTTAAGTTCTTCTTCATCAATCATGCAGCCGTCTTCAATGTATATAATTATAATTTTTTTTGGAGGAATAGGATACTTTTTATCAGCCACATGTGTTCAACCTCCAATATCTTCCTCATGTTGTTAGGCTTCATAAAAGGAACCAAGCTCTAATACCAATTTTTGAACACCTAGACTACTAAGAGGGAGGGTGAATCAGTATTCCATTAAACCATTTGATCATAATCCATCCAATTAACAAAATATATCTAATTGTAACAAAGAATGAAAGCATGGAACAACCACAACATCACATGACACATAAAAACCAATATTTTTACGTGGAAAATCCAAAAAGGGAAAAACCATGACGATGATTAGCTCACAATATATTATAATCGGTTATAAGATATTGAGAGTCACTGCTAGGACACACTATCCAAAAGGGCTCACAACCACAAAAATATACAAGATAGGAATGGCCACACAGCTTGGATGTGAACTGATATAAAATGCACATTCCTTGTGTTGGATTCAGTTCCTTTGAGGCTCAATATACTGACTCTATGCACTTGATCAGATACAAAATTTAAAACACTACTCTGCTTTACATTCAAACTCAACATTCACAACAACTCTACTATAGATCTGATCATGTAAATATAATATTTTCATATTCACATCACATCATATGCCATGTCACTCCTACAATCTCAAAATTCCTTACACATATACCCAATACATCCACATACATCAATTAGATTGCTCTAATTAGATGTAGCCCTATATAAATAAAAAATGTTTTATCGGCTCCACACTTGAATCAAAAAAATATTCGAACTTAAACCAAACATGTAATATTTTATTTAGGTTAACATGGACCAAAAATATATCTCACTAACATGTACAATACACATTTAATCATTGCAGCATATATCAAGCATTAGGTTGGCTAGGAATTAGACCTAATCACAAAATATGCAAACTAATCAACACCAACAATCCATATGATCATATAACCACATGCCATTTAGAATATATAGTGTACTAACAGCTATAAGAAATCTCTCAAAATTTCAAAGTTTAACTCTCAACACTAGAGGAACACAGACAGGATTACTCATACCCAAATGCATTGTATATAGCCAAAACTACAAGCTGAACTACTATCACTTATAACTTTCAAACTGTACATCCAAAGCAACTAAAATATTGAACATAGATGCACATAATAGTCATAAATAACATATTATTACTACATAGGTAGATCTTATCATGTGTGTGAATGCAGACTAAAATATCGGATTAGAGTAAATATCAACAATCATTGTCGACATCAATGACAACACATTAAGAGGTTCCTTTTTCTTTCTTTCAATATTGTGATTGTTTGAATGATTATGTACGTGCAACTTTTTCATGTTGGCCATGGTTGGCCTCGTTTGTAAATTTTCATTTTTTATTAATAAATTCTCTCTTAAATGGATCAAAAATAATAATTTAAATAGTATCAAATAATTATAAATTTAAGTTTTAAATATTTTAATTAAAAATAACTTCTAATAAAGGTATTATTAATAGTAGAAAAAATAGTATTATGGTTATAATACTAGACATGTATATGTTTCTTATCACTTTAGTATCATCTATTTTTTGAACAGTTGTTGTAAATATTCATATGCTTTACATTAAAAAACTAGCCATATGCATTTCCTTTCTTAACCAACACCAAGCATCATCTACCAAATAAGTTGTCTAAACTACACATAATGATAATATTTTGATCAACATCTTCAAATAGCCATATCCACTTGTAACATAGATATAACTAACACATTTGCATCAACATAGTGAATAATAGTTAGCTACAAATTCTCCTAAATACATTAGTATAGGTTGATGTTTCCATAATCATTGTCTCAACTATTAAGTTGCAAGCACTTCAAAGATGCACATGTTTTTGTTTTAAGAATACAAAATGATTTTCTATTAACATTTACAAATGAGAAATTTATGTAGATGTTGATCCAACCCACAAGACCCAAAAATCACCTACAAGCAATAACCTATTGCAATTTAAAAGATAAAAAAAGCTTGATTGTGCTCAATAAGCCTATGAATTGTATTTATGTGAATAACCTAAATGAGAATTAAAAAATTTCAAATCAATTCTTATGAGAAGGATATAGAAACCCTAGAACTAAACCCTAGGTAAGGATTAAATCAGCCTATGACAAGTGTCATCATCCTATGCAATGAGACATGTGATTTTATTATCCAATCAAATAATTAAATATGAAATTCTTATTTTTAACTTAAGCGAATAAAGTAATAGGTGATCTAATTAATTAATTAATATGATATAATTAATTAGATGATTATCCTATTACTCCAACACCCCCCTTAGGATGCATGAATGCATGAGAGCATGAATGTGTCTCAACTACTAGGCCATGTTAGGTACCCATGTACATATGCAATACCATTAGTTGATGAAAGTTGGAGGAATCCATGATATGATACCCCCCAAGTACACCATCCATCACATATATACATTACAAATATCCCCCCATAAGAGGGAAATAAATGATAAAATAATATGGAATCTATTTGTATCTCGATGCTAATGCCAAATTGTGACTAAAACTAATCTATAAGAGCAAGTACCTTGAAGATTTAGGAACATTAGCAATAAAATGAATATCCCTCAAACTGATATGTGACCTGATGTGAATTAGATGTGATTCAAGATCATTAACCATAAGCTCTCAATCTAAGACATGAACTAATGCGAACCAAAATATGTCAATTCATGAGAAAAATTGTGGTTAAAAGAAACTATAGAATCTAGGGGCATGCACAGGATCATGATGAGCCAAAAAGTGGTGATATGATGGGTATGTGTAGGGTATGTGGCTAATGACTTTTTTTTAATCCAAAATTGATGAAACAAAAAGGGTTTTTAAAGGAGATTCTCAAATTTCCACCAATATAAATTATGTTTTATTTTGAATTTAATAAATAATTATTATTCATTTTCTATTTGAATTATGACTAAATTCCTGGTTGATAGGTTGATTGAAAAAAATCTATAGCTTTGAAACGGTATCACATTTTTTGAATCTGAAACATGCGTCACAGTCTATGGTTTGCATACTGCAAGATTTTAAAAAAAAATGAATTTCATGAAGTTTTGACCAAGTTAAGGTGGTCAAACATACAAGTTTTTTATATTTTTTAAAATTTGTAATAAAAAATTCATAATTAATTATTTACTTGGAAAAAAATTACAAAAAAATATGCATCACATCGGTACATGAGTCCTCTACTTATATCTAAAAGCTTATAAAAAAATATTATCATTTTATTTTTAACACCCCACCATGCAACCCCAAAGGAAACTAACATATCTAATATTTATGGCACAATTTTTTTTGTAAGAAACTAACATGCAACATGATATTAAAATTCAACACTTGAAATGTATCTATACATGTACAACATATAGCAAGTCCCTTGAGGTTACATGACTGCATTACTTTTCATATCAACATCCATTACATAACAAGAAGGATAAGCATACCCCAGTAACCATAAGATAATAACATAAACATGGAAATTATATTAATAACATGAAAATAAATTACTCAAGGATTACAATATTACAATGTTGCTTCCCAACATGAACTAGGAAGAGTAAAATAGTATGGGATGAATAATCAGAAACATATGAATACAAAGTTTCATATCAACATTCAATACCGGTACAACTCTCATGTCACTACAGCTGGTACATCTCTGTACAACTTGATCAACGACTGAGGACCCAATGGGGTGCATAGCACATTCCACCCGACCATGTGGACCCGAAGGCCCACCTCGTGTGCTAGGAGAAAACAAGAAGGACCCCCAACAAAACCATCAACCAAAACATGGATTACAAGACTTCACAACAAGATCAACAATCACTTAAGGTAACCTCCAACACAAGAACCAACCAATACAAGATGTATCCATCATAAGAAATAACCAACACAAATCAACATACACATGCCAACATTTGCTTCTAGGGGCTCAACAACAACAAGAGGGGCACAAAAGCATACAAGGTTTTTAAAGGGTGGAGTGTCATCACATAATTCATCATAGGTTATCTAGGTAGATCTTCCTAGGCCCCCGCCCCCATCCTGGGTTATCCTGGTAGCCTCTACTGATCTTCAGCCCCTCACTCATCCCAAGCCTAAATGATCACTTGGCCCATGAGTGAGGCAACATTATCTGAATTAATGTGTGGATACTACCCAACCCCCTAATTAATTAATTAATTAATTATCACTTGTTTACACAACTTCCACATGGATTATCTAGGCGCTCCTTTGTGCGTCGGCCCCCATTGGAAGCCACTCCCCCAACTAACAGCAATATCTTAAAATCACAAATGACAAGCCAACCTGCACAAGATACCAAATCTAACAAAATAACAACATCAAGTGAGGCATGCACCATCTCATGCTAGAACTTTAGAGTAACAAAAACCACATTCAAGTGCAAGGCTCATGCCACATAACACAATCCAAGTGTAAAGGTAAACCAACATCAAAATTAAAAAATCATGAAACCACCCACTTACAGATGAAACAACATAAAACTCAAATAAATACTTCAGGCTTGATATGGGTTATCCAAGGCGGATCCTCCTAGGTCGCCAGACCCCCATACCAGCTCTTGCAAGAAGAAACCATATTCCCTCTAACCTCTGGAAGACTCTCAAAATGCTAACACAAGGGTTCCCCATCAAAGAAAAGCCAACAATAACAAGATCCCAAAGAACTATTTCTAATCCTCCATTTACGATGTAAGTCAAAACAATACATTCTTCCAAATAAATCACAACACAAGTTCAACAAGTGAAAACTCCATAATCGAGATACCTCAAAGGGAAGACATACCAGAATAAAATTATCAAGAATCCACCACAAGTACCAATAGTAACATCAACCATTGGGCATTCAAGGGAGACCTCTATTTCCTCCTCACGGGATAACTGACTACTATAACCACACAACATACAACTTGGCTAATAAACAACTTAAACAAAATAAAACAACAACCACAACATCAACTGCTATCAATAAAACATTACTGCCATTCACCTGACAAAACACATTACCCTATCATCACATTAAAATCTAAAAGATGTAACTTCGTAGAACCACTAAAATCAATCGTTAAAGTCACTGACACCACAAAATTATAAAGAACATTTAAGATAACCAACTACATTTGATCTATATATCAATCACGAAAGCATTTAAAAGGGGTTTACTTAGTCCAATCAAATAGGCTTTCCAAAAATTAAACTCAGCTATTATATAGCTTACAAGGAAACATACCTTCATTTATTCACTAGAGGTACTCTTATTTATTTTAAACATAACTTCCAAAACAAGCAACAATTATTTCTAATAGAAGATTTGTCTAAACTTAACATTATAGGGACTAAAGTAATCTTCATAATTATTCTTTTCCCATATGCACTAACCTTCCATTATTGATTCCAAAATATCCATCTTCTAAATTACTTAAACATTACATAAAGAAATGTGTTTATTTGTGTCAATCCACTCATTTAGCTACTACATAAAATCATTAATCGAAACTAACCTTTTAATTAGAACTAATTCTATTATTGCCTTGTTAATCTCCTCTTCAATTGTCTATGTATCAAACAAATTCAATTCACTTACAAGATAACTTATAAACACTAACTTTAATACAATGTCTTTTAGCTAAATATATTTATTTCCCTACACAATTGATTAGCTTACTTGTAATATTTAATTCTAGAATCAAATGACAACTTTACCACATTTACCTTTCCTAAGACATATCCAGATTAAACAAGATCAGAGTTTCTTGATGTTGGACACATAACTAAATTAAGTATCTGGAGGGATTGAGTAGCTATTTCGTTAACGTAGTATTCTACTCCTACTATTTTCTATCAAATAAAGATGCAGGAGGGAGAGAGTGTTATCATGGCATCAAAGGTTAACTCACTGAATGACCTGACGAAGGAGAAGCATTTAACTAATTTTCAGTATCTCTTGAGGTCATGCATTTTGCGCATGCATGATGCGGTTTTCTACACATTCCACACAAGAAAAGGGTGCACATTATGGAAGAAGGCTTGATGCAGAATATAATCCAAATTTTCTATTTATCTATTTACGCCATTAAGCATGATAGTTGATCAAATTATAAGAAGATATGAGTGTAATGCAAACAGAAAGTCAAGCAATAAAACTAAAGTCAAGCAATCATCGCATTCACATTTGAAGAATATTGAGATAAAGGGAATACTGGCTTCTAACACGAGATTGAAAGGTTTTGTCGGTTCCAAGGAAATGTAGTGGTGTTCCTACTACGAGGTATGTTACTGGCGCCCGAACTGTCGGACTCATCCCCAGTGATAACTTGCAGATCTTTATTCCAATATGGCACTGGTGCAAGAGGAATTGCCTCTCTCAGGTTGAGTTTGTTCCTATTAATCTAGACAACACATTGACTGAAGTAGCTAGCTGTCTATTTCCAGAGGAAATCAGTAATCAGTTTGATATAGTTCAAGGGTGGACTTCAAAGGCACATGATATTCAAGGTATTAAAAGCTCTGTTAGATTTGATTAAGAAGACAAAAAATTTACTACTAGTTTCACACTTGCACATTTGGTTTCAAAACAGTGGCAAAGCAGGCAACACCATAATGATAGCCCTTGTTCCAAACAACCACACTGTTATGACATCTCATTCATATTATAATCTTACACGGTCTTATCATAGTAAAGTGATTATGACACCATTGGACGCTGTGTCATGGCTTCCATCAAGGAAAACTATAAATCGCGGGATTGGCGTTGCCGTACATAGGGCTGAGACAGGTTCAAATGAAGCTAGGAGATCTTAAGAAATCTCTCTCGAATTGAAAAGACTATGAAGGTCCACCCTGGGAACTACGGGAGATTAAAAGTTAAAGTCCATATGTATGCTCAGAATGAGTGAACGTATATATGTGGGTTGCAAATGCCTTGGGGAACAGGTGTGTAAGGATTGGAAGTATGGACAGGGCACCTATACTCCTTGGTGGAATGCCTAATAATTCAAAGTATTCCCAAATCAAAAATAAAGTGAAAACACAGGTAGAGCCAGGGAACAATGCATTTGTTGTAGAGACAGAGCAAAGGATATATGCTGGGATGGAAGAAGAAATGACACAAAATTAAGGCAACAACTATATCTCTTGCGAACTATGCTTATGAAACCTTCGCCTAGACGATAACTAGAAGAGATGGATTAAATGGGTATCTTGCCTTGACATTTCAAGTAACGGACTTCGTTGCTTACCTGTCTCCTTGACTTCATGCAACCATGAAATCTGCCACTTCTTCCAGTCCTCTGACAAAGAGAGTCCACATCCTTTTGCTCAGATTTTCTGAACGACTAAGAGAGGCAGAGAATGACCATCCATATTGAGAGCTCCATTGAGGCAAACAATTCGCCAACAACATCACCGACCGTCTCCTTCATCACCTCTTTCTGAGGAATTAGCCAATCTTCCGGCCAGCGGATAGAAGTGCACCAGAGTGTTTGAGAGACTCCTCTTCATTTTCTCCATTGCCCATTCAAAATCGTGGGAAACATTGGGCATGGAATAAACGATACCCTTCTGAATGTATTTGTAACCCAGCAGCTGCAAGTCTAAGTGGTTTAGAAAGCAATGTTATGGCTTCGACGGGCTCGCTAGGAATATGCTTGTCTTTCTATCGAACCTTACTGCCATGATGAAAAGTTTTAGCCTGTTTAAAGAGAAACCAGAGATTTAACATGGGAGCTGGGTGGTACTGTGCGCCTGGTGTGAATGATGATGGAGACGTGACGTTTGTAATACATAGTAAAATGCGTGAGGGCTGAACAACTTTGGAGGAGAAAATTTGCAGACAATACTCTTCCCTTTGTTTCAACCGTTCTCCCCCCCAACCAACTTCAGAACTCAACTTCACAAAACCCACTTTCCGTACCGTTCCAAAATCGTTACTCCTTCCTTTAATATTCCACTTTCCTTGATTTCTTAGCTTTCGTGAACACTATGTTAAGCACGGGACTAATGAATACGACATGCCATCAAGTGCCTTTACGGCATAATTAATTGTATTTAATTAATGAATATAAGAGGAATCACCATTTAAAATATCATCTATTACTAATCATTTACATAGTCCTTTCGATTGCCTAAATGTGATTAATCAACTTTCCTCTATTTAAACTTCCAATTGATTGTCCACTAAACCAACAAACACACCTAAACACAATTATTTCTTTGCAATGACTATAATGTATATATGCATATTTATGTCATATAATAACAAAGTGCAATCATAATGGGGTAGACAATAATGCTTACCTCTGGCCAAAACAAGATCTAAGGTATAATCATTTAGAAAAGAACATGCTACTAACATTACGCATTTATATGACCATGTAAGAAAATCTACTTTCATACCAAAACAAAAGAGACGAACCAAAGCACAACATCAACTAGGGAGAAACATGGAGGGCACTACATTATTGTGGTTAGGGTGGTCAAACAGACACACACTTCTTATTTTTTCCTTGAAATTTAAGTACTACTGCATTGAAATTTCAAATTTTTACTAAATAGATTTTTTTTTCTTTTAAATAAACCTGGTAGTTTAGAAATTACATTCAATTTGCTATAGATTCTATTCTTACATATTTTTGAAATAATATAGATAACTTATTCAAATTTTTACGTCAAATTGCCTAACCTCGATTTTTTGAATTTTCACCACTTATGGCCTATTTTTTGCACATGTTGATCCTATATACACTTTGATACAACTCACAAGTTGTCAATAAGATAGAGATGAGATCATAGCATCCTATGTGACTACACTCTAATCCAATTGTTATGCACGCAACCACCTTGATAGAACTTTATTAAAGTTCATTAGTTACAATACCCTAATATTGTAAAAGGAGAACATTCAACACATGCAAAAATCAATAAGACAATGCAAACATAAAGCTTCAAAGAAGGAAATATTGCATGCATGGATTAATGTTCACATCTACCTCCATGAAATTGGTTTGAGCTAAGATCTATGCAGATGATTGAATCATCTTTCCAATGCCACTTGAATCGCTAAAATATGATATACCAATCAACAGTTATGGCCTCTTAGTGCAAATAGCTTGCTCTAGCTTTAAGGGCTTGTAGAATTGATTAGGAGTAGAATCTAGAAAAAGGATTGCAAATTAGGAATTGAATCAGAACCAGCTTTCCAACAATATAATATTTTTTTTAAATAGACACCTTATGCAAAAGTTATACATTTTTTAAATGGCGTAAATTTTGCTAGCCGACAATCAACATACATGAACCTTCTAATTTGACTTCTAAAAAATTTTCTCACAAATTATAAAAAAAATAATACATACCTAAAAAATATTTTGATACTTCTAATAAAATCTAGGAAGCAATTTTTAATCAAAAAGCAGAACATGTGATTTGGTAAAAAAATAAACTTCACCTTTAGGGAAAAAGTTATGTTGGGCTATTTTGATAGCCTTTTTTGAAAGATCTGCTCACTATCTGTAAAATCTAGTAGATACCCATATGTTATTTCGCGATTTTGAACAATACCCAAAAATCTTTTTTTTTTTAAATACACGAATTATAATATATTGGCTATTTTTATCTAGGATGCACTAGAAAATTTCTCAAGGCATTATCTCTCAAAAGATTGAATAGGGGGTTGTAGATCTGGTGCAATGAAACCATGTAGAATTTGTTGATTCATCCCACAAGACTTTGAAATCACCAACAATAAATAACCTATAACAATTGGAAAGATAAAAAATCTTTATTGTGCCCAATAAGCCTAAGAATTGTATTGATGCAAAATACCCTAAATGAGAATTACAAGGTAGAATAAATCCTTATTAAAAAGAGATAGAAACCTTATATCTAAACCCTAGGTGAGGATTAAATTAGCCTATTTCAAGTGTCATCATCCTATGCAATGATACAACATGTGATTTTATTAGCCAATCTAATAATCAAGTATGCAATTCTTAAGTTTAGCTTGAGTGAATAAAGTAATAGGTGATCTTATTAATTAATTAATATGATATAATTAATTATATTATTATCTTATTAATTTAACAATTGATGCCAATGGACTTGGATGCATGATCTAGAGTAAGAACCCAAAGTAACAAAAAAAGGGAAACCCAACAAACTAATAAAATGAAAATAATGAACCATATAAACTTATAGAGATATTACATCGTAGGTATCCTGCCTTGGGCTCACTTGGAAATCTGAACTCTTTGTTTCCACATACAACATACTTCAGAGATAAACTAAATAATGTATACATATATCAATATCTAATGAGATCAATATTTTGGATGATGAGTGCTACTTAATTACTATTCTATTTCTTTAAAAAACCAACTATAAATGTGTGCATACCATGATTTTTTTATAAAAAAATGGTATTCCAAGAAAATATAACAATGACTAAGGTCCTAAATGGTCCATCATTCACCATCAATTTATCAAACTTATATAAATTTTGAACAAAATTGTTTCATATTTTTGTAACCATATTCTAGCCATCTCATGATTTATATTTTTTCTGAAATTGGTAGGGTTCCAGTTTGGCCCTTTTCTTTGAGTATACAATTACAAGTAAAATTATCGTTGTGTGATATATTCTTAACACCTTATTTTGTTCTAGTTGTTAGATATAATCTTAGTCTTGAGCTTCCATGTCTATTTTCTTCTTTTTATTTGGTTTATATGTAGGTTAAAATAATTTTAATCTCTCTACAAAGTTAGCAGTATCTAACTAGAAGGCTTGTACAAGAAACTTTCATTGATCACAACCATGTAGTGAGTTGATTTCTTTCAAACAAAATAAAATTATGAAAAACTTAATAAAGGACAAAATATTTCCAACTATGGTAAACTCGGTTATGTCTAATCATTTACTAACCCTCAGGTTCCAATCCCTAGAAGACATACCATTAGAGTATTATGTTGCATCTAAATCTCGGGGGGAGATATGCACCATCATAGTATGCCACACTTAAATCTAGATGTAGAATGTCTCAATGGATGAGACCAACTATTAAAGTGTGACCATATATTAATGAAAAAATAATGTCAAATCCATGTTCTTGACAAAATTTATCTTTCAATAGATTCAATTTCACCAATATCTATACACAACTAATATGCTTATTGTAATAACTTAGGTCTTCATAGACCAACGAAAACTAGTATGATATATTTTCTACATTCTCAAATTAGATATCCAAACCTAGGAACAAAGGAACTCATCAATCTTGCTTAATTTTTTTCATTGTCACACTTGATTTGAGGATAAAATCTAGCTTGGAGTTCATCATATTAGATCAAGGGGTTTCAAAAATAATTGGAAAGCATAAATCCTAGTGCATTTTTTCTAAACTATCTCATTTGCATTCCATGTAATCATAATATTTAATATCATAAGAATCATTTAATTCTTTATATCATCTTTCTTGGTGTCTTTCACATATTGAAATTGGTCTTGAAATTGATCATACACATTTAGATTTCGGATTATAATAATCTCCTTGTCTTGTAATCCCCAAGATCTACATACATATGCTCTCCTCTTGCATCCTAGTGATGACCTTGAGTGCACCAAAAATAAGTGATCTTGCTTATTCTTTTTATGAGGCCTTCCTAGAGAAGTGATCACTTTAGGGGATGATCTCAACTTCAATGTTTCGATGGATTATAAAGAGCAGGGAGTGAATCAAAAGACACGCCTGTTGGAAGTGAAATATTGTTAATCTAGGCTAAGCCTCTAAGGACTTTATACCTTAGAGAAGTGAAGGTGGAGAGTGGGTTACCCTTTCCTCCTAGTTGTTTTGCATTATTTCCTTTCATCTATGGATTTAGGCCTGACATACCCCCATGGTATATAGAGGATACCGCTAGTTGAGCTTGTAAATCCTAGTTGAGACATTTATGTTGGTATGTGGTGACTAATCATGCTATACTGTATAGCCCATGGTATACTGTACACACTATCATGTACCCTTGTCGAGGTACGGGGCTGGGCTGGGCCCCAGGAGGGGATTCGGGGGCAGCAACCCCTTGAAAAATTTTCCTCCTACTTTTTCACATCATCACTAAAAAAGGAAAAAATCAATGAACAGAGAAAAATCCAACTTTCGAGAACCCAAAATTTGGAAGCTTCTAAGCTTGTTAAAAGGGGGTTCGGATGGGTGTTATAGTATGATGAAAAACGCGATTATTCGCAAGATTGTAATAGGTTTTTGCACTGGATAATAAAATATTTGGATAGCTGCGGTTTGGTGGATGTAGCCTAAATTGGGTGAACCACGTTAAATTCTCGGTGTTATAATTTATTCTACGTTTTTTTAGTTTCTCTTTTTTATTACTTAAATTTGCATTTAATTGTTAGATATCTGCCTTTCTAACCCTAACAATTTCGTCCATATCCCACTTGAAGTAGGCTTGCTAATGTGTCTTATGTGCTTTATTGTTTAAATATCCTTTCTTATTTGTAACCAAAAGGGAAAAGAATATCTAAATTGAGCCATGTGAAAAGTTTCTTTATTTTTTATTTATTTTCTTATTGCACCAAATAATCAAAATTCAAAACAAGTAAACAAGAAAGTCTAGAGGTTGTTAATGTTCTTGGTGTCACATTTTTTTTTGTTATATCTCTTTTCAAAAGCATCATTCTCAAGCCAAATCCATAAACCAAAATAACCATCAACAACACAACCAAAACTACCTTCCCCCTCCACCTCCACTTTCACAACAAAACATGGGTTCTCACCACCAAAAAAATATTAACAACCAAACATACCATTACCAAAATAACTATCAACAATACAACCAAAAAAACCTTCCCCTTCTGCCTCCCCTTTCACAACCAAAAATGGGATCCATATTAGGAAACCAATCACTAGATGCTTTAACTCAACAACTCTAGGACCTCCAACAACAATTTTCTAATCTTCAAACTAGGGGTTCAAAAAAGAGATACACATTAGATGAAATATGGCCTTATCCTTTAAATAGGAACATACCATCACAAACAACCTACTAATCATATCAATCCAACTTGGACCAACCTTCATTTTCTCATGAGTCCATACCATCACAACCAACAGGTACCAACCATATCAATCCAACTTGGGCCAACCTTCATTTCTTCATGAGTCCATACCATCAAAAACAACTTACCAATGAAATCAATCCAACCTATCCATACCTCAAAATTTTCCAATCTCCACATATTCATGTACATCACCCCAATCACAACCACAAAACTTGCAATTCACAAATCCCTTATACCAAAAACCCAACATACCACCTCCTACCTCACAAACACACATGACAAACAAAAAATTCAACCAACCAAATATCAAATCACTTCCACTTAGCCACACAATAAGCAATCCTACCTCATCAAATAATAAGGAGAATGCACAAAGAATTGCACCCAAGATGATGTACACCACCTGTAAGCCAAAAACAACATATATTCCTTTGAGGGAACCATATGAATAAACCTTGAGGAACTTAATTAAGTCTAATATTATCACACTTCCTAAGTTTAATATTTATGGTCCAATTCCCTTCCTACCAAATAAATATTATAACTATATGCTATCAAGTTTCATTCCATGAAAAGTTGGATCCTCTAAACTATGAAGAAATCAAATATTTCATTTTAGCTCATTGCATGTAAATTTATGTTGTAATGACACAGTCGTTGCACCAATAGTAATTGATTTGAAAAAGGAACTCCAAAGCCACTATTGTCTTCTCTTTGGCCTTCATCAATGTCTCCTTGTAAGTTCTAAAAAAATGGTATAATAATTCATAAACCACAAATGGATGCTTCTTTTGTCTCTAGATGACATGAATCAAAGATCAAAAATATTAAGGAAAGAATTTAGTTGTAAAAATGGAAACAATTAACTAGTGAAATAAAATGACTCATTTGCATTATTACTATGTTGATATATATTACAAAAGAAAGATATATTGAAACCATTAACAATAATTAGGTAGAAAACTATGAGATCCATGTATTTATTTTACTAAAAATGAGGCGAAAATGAGAAGAAAGGCTACACTAATATGTTGCAAGAGTTTTACCCATGGTCTCCTTGTGTTGTACAGTGTGGTGCTTGGGTTCGTGACATGGCCTAACCACCTCCTATAGATATTAGATATTGCATAAATCTGGTGGTTGTATCGAGCATTGATAGGTCAATATTTTGGTGCAACAGAAGCTACTTGTGTAACAATTGATATCAAAGCTGAGGTCTCTAGATGACATGACTTGGAGATCAAACATATTAAGGAAAGAATTTAGTCATAAAAAATGGAAAAAATTAACCTACCCAAATAAAATGACTCATTTGCATTATCATTATGTTTATACAAATTACAAAAGAAACATAGATTGAACCCATTAACAATAATTAGGTAGAAAACTATGTTATCCATGCATTTCTTTTACTACAAATGAGGTGAAAAGGGGAAGAAAGGCTACCTTTGTATGCACTAATATATTGCAAGAGTTTTTCCCTTGGTCTCCTAGTGTTGTGTAGCATGGTGCTTAGGTTCATGACATGGCTTAACTGCCTCCTATGGATCTTGGATCTTATATAAATCTAGTAGTTGTATTGAGCATTGATAGGTCAATCTTTTAGTGCAATGACAACCGCCTATGCAATAATTGGTATCAAATCCAAGGTCACAAGTTTGAACCCCTCACTTGCACTGGGGGGAATTGTTGCAAGATTTTCACTCTTGGTCTCCTTGTGTTGTGTAGTGCAATGCTTGAGTTTGTGACATGGCTTAACCGCCTCCTATGGATCTTGGATCTTATATAAATCTAGCAGTTGTATCAAGCATTGATAGGTTGATCTTTTGGTGCAACGACAACTATGTATGCAACATAATACTAGTGAGAGAATATGTGGTAGACAAAGTAATATGAATAATTGAATACATTTCTAGATTTGGTGGAGCACATCTAGTCCAGTGTGCAACCCCCTTTACTTTGATTATTTTTAACACATTTTTGTTTCTTAGTGTTGCCTATATTTTTATTATTTAAGTGCACACAACCTCACTTTCCACTTATCGTTTGACTATGCTTGGGTGATCCCACAATAGTGGTTTACACTTATTGATCAAAATGGACATTGAATTGTATTTTTTAACTAAATATTCACATTCGAGCACCTATAGCTGCTAAACTATGAGGAATTTGATGATGAAAACTAGTGATTTGTGACATTTTGTCTATAGATTCTAAATATATATTTTTAAACATTTTTAGAATAAAATTGCATTTCTTTTTCCATATCTTTTGAAAACTAGTTTTTAACTATAAACACCATTTTTAAAGAGTGATGTGTATTGGCTAACACAACTTTTTTCTATGATGGGTAAAATTCTATTTTTTTCTAATTTCGATTCATAACTACGATATCTACTACATGCAATTGGTTTCATAGTGTTTTATTGAATTTTTTTTTCTTAATTAATTTTTGAAGTCAAACCACTTACAATTTAGACATAGGTTTACTTGGTAACACAATTTTTTTGTACGTATTGAAATTCATTTTTTTTTTGTTCGATGAAGGACATCAATATCTAGTGCATAGATATTTTTCAAAATTCTTTTTTGATAATTTATTATTTTTTCACATGTGCAGAACAAAGGGCTTGATTTTTGGTGAACAGCCTATGTTTAATTAAATTAATAAAATACATAATAAAACCAAAATATATTAAAATTATATTTGATGGATAGCTCATTCCAAGGACTACCATCATCTAGTTGGGTCTATGAAGTTGATTCCATTTTTATCTTCAACCCAAGCTCGGAAAGGAAAAACATTGTAGAAAATTTCTAGAGGAGAGGGATAAGGGAAAAATGGGGGTTCAAGTGAACCCCTTGGACCCCTTCATGCGAAGGGGAGTTCGCTCATACCTCCCATTTTTTGCCATTTTCCTTTGTTTTCATTAAAAAAAATGTGCCAAAAAGGGGATGACATCACTAAGGGGTTCACTTGAAGGGGGGTTCGAGTGAACCCCTTTTTGGGTTCATGCAAACCCCCCCTTTGAGAAAACCCCTAAAAACCCAAAACAAATTCTTTAGAGCATTTTTGCAATTTTTCTTCATAAATAGAATTTTAAACCAATATTGTGGGATCACCTGCTTCTATAGATTAAGCTTGTAAGAGTCTATTGATCACAAGCTATCAGTGACCTACCTCTAAATCACAATGTCATCGTAACTCATCTATCAACTAAATAACACATTTTTTTCTACCTCTAAATCGTCTATCAACTAGAGTTTAGAAAGTTTATTTTTAATAATTGTAATCCTTTATCTATCTATATTCTCGAACAACCCAACTCTAACAATAAAGCTATCAATTTCTATCAAGTTCTAGAACTACATGCCTCCCAATTATAGACATAGGAAAAGAAATAATTAAATTTTACTTATGTTTTATTTTGTATTTTGGAAAAAAAATTAGGTTTTCTTGTAGTCTATATTACACCATATTTAGTGAATAAATGGTTATGGTTTGTTACATTAGAAGATAGTTTTAAAATTTAAATAGTTATTAAAACTTATATATTAATAGCTTTCCATTCAACTTTGATAATACAAATACTATTTTCTTCTTGTTAAATATCAAATACATATTCAAAATGCAAGTACACAATCATCCCGCCATTATTTGGTAGGAACTTCATAGCAACATGACCATATTTTTTGTAAGGGTTGTAAAAACTCTAATCATGAATTTTTAAGAGACAAATGCCTAAATAAACTATTGTGAAGATATCTTATTGTTGTATGTTATTTTATTGTGAATTTATTTTATCATAAGTTATGGAATGACATGGAATTTTCATACAAAGAAAACATGTCTACTTCTATTATATAATTAATAGCACTACTTGGTGGGATTAACAAATTTTTATTGCACATCTATGTTATGCATTTGATCTTTCTTCTTTGAACTAGAGTGCCATATATTCTTGGTAGTAAAGTAAGGGTGAAAATAATAGTAAGATAATGGGAAGACCGAGATTTTGAGGAGGTGAGAGTGAACATAGGGGAATCAAGGCTTAGTAGGAAAACTAGTTGTGATGCTTGCTATTCCCATGACTATGAGACTTGAGGGAGGGGTCCGTTCAAACAAAAAGCTAGAGCTTTAAGATATTTCTTCCCTTTCATGGGGTAGAAGTAGAGAACAAAGATGCTTCCTAAAAGTAGTGATGGGGTAATTTCTCAAGCACAAAATCCCACATTTTTGTGATTGTTTTTGAGATAATGATCAAGTGAACATGGAAATGCACGATTGATAAGGAAATCAAAATTAAAATATAAAAAATTTAGAATGGAAACAACATCAATTCCTAAAAGAAAATCTTTGTCAAAGAAAAATCTCTCAACATTCTAATGGAAGGCACTAGAAAGAGAAATACATTCAAGATCTAACCCTACATATCAAAATATCCTTTCTACAAGAAAGCTTGGGGAAGCATAGATTGAATCTCACCTTAATTTCCCTAATTAGGAAATTTAGTAGCATTTGGCTAGCATAGGAAAAATTGGGAGGATGGATAGGGGAAACTCATTATTTGTGAAATTCTTAGCAAAATGATTCTTTGTTAGGGAATTCCTTTGTAGAGAAGTCAAAGTGAACATATTATAATTTGGAAATTGGGTGATAGATGGTGCCAAGCCTCTTCCTCATAAGATGGCCCTTGGTGTAATGCCCCACCATAGAACCCTAGAGGACAACATGCTACAACACATAAAATTGGAAAAAAAAATTGAAGTGCAACACACTAGGATTACAGAAGGTACAATAACTTATATTCTAACCTAAGTCATCTAAGGTTCCATGACTACGCTACTAGAATCCAATTAACCAAACTAACAAGAATCATAAATCATCACTATCATCTCATTAAACAAGATTCGTCTAAAAATATGAAATGAATTTAATCCATCACATTAAATGATTAGTCAATAAGAATCATTCATATCATATTATTATAGCAAAATTCATGATAATTATAATTAAAGTTAACATATGCAAGATATAGCATTTACATTATCCATTACAAAAGAGAGAGTTCAAAAATTAATTACAACTTTACAAATTATACAACAATGCTTCCTGAGATCAATTGGGAAGAATATGCAGCAGAGTTACAATACATGATATAATTGAATTCAGTTTCAATAAAAGTACATGAAAGATAATCCACTCAAGCTAGAACATGAGCAATAGTCCACATCATCAAGAGCATTCACCACAAACACGAAAAATAGCAAGGGAAACCCAATGGAGTACAAGGAAAATTTCACCCAACCATGTGGAACCCAAAGGTCCACCCCCCGTGAGCTAGGAGATAGCAACAAGATCCCACAACAACAACACGACGACCACAAACTGTCATAACAAGGCTAAACAGAGAACAACTGACATTGCAACAACAATAACACCACAAAAGAATGTGCATTGCTTCCAAATGACATCACATACCAAGAGAAAAGAACAAACAATGAAATACTAGTTTTCATAGGGAAGAGTGTCATCACATGGTCCTAACATGGGTTACCCTGGCAGTCTATCACTAGCCGTCGACCCCCATCTATGGTTACCCTGGCAATATCTCACTAGTCGTCGGCCCCATAGGGTAACACATGTGGAACCAATCTTCCTTTTGTGAGGACAAGGAAGTTGGTCTTTCCAACCAGGCCTACTCAACCAATACTTAGTCTAAATGAGCACTACAAGCATGGGTGAGGCATTCACTTATCTTGATTATTGTGTAGACTACCCAACCCCCTAATTCATTTTAAGTTATCACTGAGTTAAAAAACTCCCACATGGGTTACCCTAGTGCCACTTTGTGCATTGACCCCCATTCAGAGCCACTCTCCCTACTAGCAGATAGGAGACCCAATAACATCAACAAGGTATAGCCATCATGCACACAAAATGAAAACCATAAAGTATAAATCTCAAGCAAGGTATGGACCATCTCACTCTCAATACACAACCATATCAACAAACAAGTATTGAATGGCTAGAGACCCACAATAACACAAGCGAGAATATGATCAACCATTTCAAGGGTCAAACTCAACAATTTAGCCAACAACATAATTCCCAAGCCTCTGGAAGACTTCTAATGCATTTTTACACCACTACTGCCACTTAAATCATATTTGCAAAATCGCTCAATACCAAAAGCAACACAAGGTTCCATACAAAACTCAAATATACAATATACCAAGAAAATATAATTCCTAAATCACACAATGTTCATTATTTATCTACCATTTGCTTATTTAACTGTTACCACCAAAAATCAATTTCAAGGGAAGAATTTACAATTCAACAATTTAACAAATCATTCAATTGCCTTATATAAATAACCGATATTCCACACATCATTATTTTCTATTGCAATTCTACCTAACTTTTTAATTGTAAGGATTGAAATAATCTTTTACTTTTACTAAAACATATTGCATGCACATATATATATATATATAGGTATAACATGTAGATAAGAAATCCAATTTAAATACAAATAAGAAAAAAAAATTATACATAAATATCTTCTTTAAAGATAAACACATATGCATCAAAATAAATATATATATATATATATATATATATCAAATCGAATGTCGATCACAAATAAATAGTAATAGCATCAAATACATAGCGGCATTGAACTAGACGTATAACAGACAGTGACCTAGAAGAAACACAAACAAAACTTGCATGTCGAATATGTAGTTTGTGTAACAAAATGTAGAACATGAATAGTATGTGGTATGCATATAAGGTATCGAAAGCCTTGCAAAATTGCAGTCCAAATAGAACTCAGGTTCGACGCATCTCTTAGCTATTAGTTTATATGGAGCGAAACGCCTATAACACACACCTATGGAATTTTCTTAGCATAGGTCCAAAACAAAATACATCTGTAAATATGATGACGCAGCCATACAAGATATCAGATATAAATATCGATTGGCTAACTTTCATATTCGTGTATCCATCACTCATCAATAAAATGACTGCTAAATGGAAAAACATATAAGAAAGAATGTAAACAGCGAAATGAAACTAAGTACTTAAAGAATATGCAATTACATACTAGTGGCTAAAGTAAAGGATAACAAAGTATCAACTACCATGAAATAGGATAAGCCTTCGAACCTCAAAAGCACAAAACAAAACATTGAATCTTCAGATTCGAGTTACCCTACAAAGGGAAAAAGAATAAAAAAAATCTTAAACATCAACTAGGCAATTAATTTTCATAAGCAAGACCAAGATTCGACACCAACAACCAAAGGGATTGACATCAAAATAATTTTAAAATATAAATGCCCATCCAAAGGAGCATCTTGCGACTACTCAACACATGATTTAGCAGTGAACACCATGTACAAAGTTTCGAATGACAACAAGGATATTTCCACCTATCCAAACACCATTTTCATGATTGAATGACACTTACAGAAATAAAGGATACTAACATACAAGAAACACAAAGAATAAGAAATTGCGTCCTTCAATGCCAGTTAAAAAATTCCAGCTTGGCCAAGGCATAATGGAGGCTCACTATTTAGTTGCAATTAAAAATTATATAAATCTTGTAAGCATTGAATACTACAGAAGAAATATGGCATTATATGGATAAAGTATCGACTTTTGAAAGAATTATCTATTGTTTGATACAAGGCAGGGGGGACACCACATAAATCTATTCAAAGAACTCGAACCAAAGTGAGGAAACGATTTGTTTGCTATCAGAAAGAAGGCACTGGGGTTGAAATTATACACAGAAAAATCAAGATTCTAAAGAATGATTTACAATTATTTACAAAATACACACAAAATGTTTTACAGAGATATCCCAAGAAATTCTTTTAGAAATATTCTTTTATAAATTATTTCAATGCAAGATTAAACAGATGTGAAAAGCAAGAAGTAGTGGAACCCGATTAAGGTCGTTTAGTTGTGCTGAAGATTGATGCAAAGCTCTCTACTTCCAATTCACAGCTTCCCACACTTCCGGAATTCCAAAAACATTGCCAAAAGACTCAAATTCCGAAACCCCCAAAACAAAACAGGGGGAAATCCTTCAAAAACAAGAAAATTATTTAGGGGAAGAGAAAACAAGATTTGTTTTCAGATATTGTAAAAAGCCCCTTTCTTTAGCAAATTAACCAATTTATTAACTACTTCACCATATATGTTGTTGCATGCAACTCCTTTCTTTAAATTAATTTATTTAATTCCCAACAATTGCTTACTACAACTCTTCAACATGTTTATTAATAAAAAATATATTTATTTAATTACACACAATAAATACAACATCCCCTGCTATAAACAATTCTCTACCCTGTTCTTTGTAATTTTAAAGCACGTATAGAAGGCAAAGAAGAGAAAAGCAAAATGATTCAATCGTTGTAGTGCAGAGATTTCATAAAATTTCCTCCCGTTAGGCAACCGATAGAAAAAGCGAAGATCGGGAAAATTCAAATTAATTCGTATCGTTGCAATGCAGCCATCTTGAAGACAGGGAATTTTGGAATTTTTAGAATTTTAAAAACAGATAAAAGATAGAATATAAGCTTTTACTGTTTTTTAATATATTTGAATTTTTTTTAGCTATGTTTTTCATTAGAGAGCGTGGATACTAAATTTAGAAGGAAATTTTTAGAAATTCAAACATAGAACAAAATAGCTATAGCAATTGTAAACCCTCTCATTGTTGGGTTAACTGAAGCCCAAATTAGCAAGTTGTCTTCTTATTTTTGAAATGCTTTTTCTTTTTTGTAATTACTTCTATTGGCGTGTGTGGCCAATTTAGAAGTTGTCTTTTCGAATGGATCTTTCCTTTAAATCGTTGAAGGCTATTTGATATATGGAAGCTGTCGGCTGAATGTAATGATTTAAAACTTTGAGAATAATATAAGAGATAATCCCTGAGTGTGGACGTAGCCATCAAATTGATGGTGAACCACGATAAATCTGGTGTTATTATTTTGTGATTATTTTTAATCTTTATTTCTACAATTTATTTTTCACTTTTATTCTGCAATTATATTCAACAATTGGTATCAGAGCAGGTTGGAGAAATTTGGTGTAGGAAATTGTGAAGAACTTCTGTAGCCATGGAAGATGCAGACAAGTGAAAAATCGAAAGATTTGCAGGACAAAATTTTAGCCTTTGGAAAGTGCAGATGGAATCTCTTCTCATCAAGCAAGATCTGTCAAATGCATTGGCTGGCAAAGCCAAAGGGAAAGGATCTCTATCAGATGAAGAATGGGATAAGCTAGACCAAAAAGCAAGAGTTACAATCTTCCTATCGCTCTCCAGCAATGTTTTATTTAATGTTTCTACAGAGAAGACTACACAGGAGTTGTGGGATAAATTATCTTCAATGTATGAAATGGCATCTGCTTCCAATAAGGTATTTATTATGAAAAAATTGTATAATATAAAAATGCAAGGAGGGGTTATGTCCAATCATTTGAATGAATTTAATACATTTGTTACCCAGCTGATTTCTGTAGGCATTAATTTGGATGATGAGATCAAGGCTATTTTATTACTGTCTTCTTTACCAAATAGCTAGGAAGGTGTTGTGATGGCAGTGAGCACTTCGGTGGCTGCCAAAAGCAAGCTAAAATTTGATGATGTTGCAGCCACTTTATTGAGTGAAGATATGCGAAGAAAAAATTAGGAACCCTCATCTGGTGAGGCATTAACGGCTATAAGTATTGGGAATAGAGGTAGAAGTAAAGAAAGAGGCAAATATAATAATCGGAGGAGATCAAAATCTAGATCGCAGTCAAGAGGTAGAATGGGTGCCTGTTGGTTCTGTGGCAAGCCAGGCCACACAAAGAAAAATGGTTGGAATTATAAGAAGGCACAGGACAAAGTCAGTAACAATGACGCAAACGTTGCCGCTGGAAAAGATGATGGAGTTTTAATTTTGGCTGCCGGTGACATGACTGCAGACTCTTGGGTACTTGATTCCGAAGCTTCCTTTCATGCTACTTCGTGCAGGCAAACTTTTCCAAATTTCAAAGAAGGTGTTTTCGGTAAGATTTTTCTTGGTGACAATAAGGAGTGTGAAATTGTTGGTAAGGGTGATATAGTTTTAAATTTAAAGAATGGTAGTAAATGGATTTTAAAGGATGTTAGATATGTTCCTTTGTTGAAAAGAAATTTAATTTCTGTGAGTCAATTAATTACTTCTGGGTGTGATGTTAAATTTTCTTTAAAAAATTAGCAAGTAACAAAAGGGGTTTTAGTGATTGCTAGAGGCAAGAAGTTGGGTAATCTGTATATTTTAAAATGCCATGGTGAAGTGGGAGCTGCCATGATAGTCATGGACAGTCATTCAGAAATTTGGCACAAGAGGCTCGGTCACATGAGCAAGAAAGGGCTTGAAGTAATGCTTCAATGAGAACAGCTTCCCGGCTTGCAATCGATGGATTTACAGTTTTGTGAACACTGTCTTTATGGCAAACAAAGTCAGGCCAGCTTCTTGAGGACAGGCCATGATTAGAAATCTACTCCTTTGGCACTTGTCCATTCAGACGTGTTTGGTCCTACTGAGGTAACTTCATTTGGTGGTGCAAATTATTTTGTCACTTTTTTGGATGATTGCACTAGAAAAGTTTGGATCTACATGTTGAATAAAAAATTAGAAGTCTTTTCAAAATTTAAAATTTTCAAGGCTCTTGTTGAAAATCAAATAGGGCATAAGATTAAATGTCTGAAAACTGACAATGGAGGAGAGTTTTGTTCCTTAGAGTTTGATAATTTCTGTGCAGACAATGGCATTCGAAGAATAAAGGTGGTCCCATTCACCCCTCAAGAAAATGGAGCAGCTGAGTGGTTGAATCGGACAATTTTAGAGAGAGCTCGCTGTATGCTCTCCAATGCCGGGTTGGGAAAATAATTTTGGGCAGAGGCGTGCAACACTGCAGTTTATTTAATCAACCATGCCCCGTCATCTCGTTTGGATTTTGACATTCCTGAGGAGAGATGGCTTGGGAAGATAATTTCATATCATCATTTGCAGGTGTTTGGCTGTGATGCGTTCATGCATATTCCGAAAGAACAACGAACGAAGCTTGATTTCAAATCAAAAAGGTGCATTTTTCTGGGCTATGGAGAAGATCAGTTTGGTTTTCGGCTGTGGGATCCCATTGCAAGAAAGATTGTGCGTAGTCGGGATGTTGTCTTCAATGAGAAAAAATTCTCAGGTTTGCAGCCTTTGGAAAAATCTTCTGATGAATACTTTGAGGTTGATTTGTTTGAAAATAGCCGTGTTAAGAACACTTCAGTTACATTCTCTCAGCCTTTAATAATTTCTTCAAATTCTCTGCCTTCAGCTATTGCTCTATCATCTCCTGTTGTTGCTATTTCCTCTCCTGTTGTTCACACACAGCCTTTAAAACAGGGTAATGAGCCCCCTTTAATTGCCACGCACCCTTTATCTGTTCATTCACTGCCAAATTTGTTTGATAAGCAGCCTCATACACCTTATGCACAGACTTTACCTCTGAGCACACAAGGCAATACGCCTTCCTCACCTAATGCGCATCCTTTACAAAGCATGGCGCAGCCATTTCTTTCTATTATGCCTCCATTGGTTCATTTGCTGCCCTTACACATTGATGTGCCGCCTCCACAAGGTTGTTTGCAGCCTTTGCCATCATCCTCTTTATTTTATGAGGCGCCCTCAATTAACCAGTCGTTGCCTTCTTTATTTAATACACAGCCTTTGTTGGAAAAGGCGCTGACTTCATCATTTAATTCGCACCCTTTGGTTCATACGCAACCTTTATCATATGGTTCGCTGCCTGTTAAAAACTCCCCTGCGTCCTCCTTGTCTACTTCACAGCTCTCTCTACAACATGCGCAACCTATACACTTTAATTCGCAGGTCTTTGGAGACCAATCGCCGCCTCACAATAATCTTTCACAGCCTCTACAAGGCAGCACGCGACCCCTATTTTCTGATTCACAGTCTTTCCTGACATCTCCCCTGCCTTCTTTACATAGTTCACTGTCTTTGCAAATTAATAGGTAGCCTATTAATGATATGTTTGGAAACAATGTCCAGCGCAATATAGGAATACAGTCCATTGGAGAAAATTCACATAGTACTGAACTAAATACAGAAAAGCAAGGTAATTCATAGCACAAAATTGGTCCTCTATTAAGAAGATCCACCCGGAAGAGGCAACTGCCAAATAAATTTGATGATTTTGAGTTATTTTCTGCTGATAACCATGATTATGAGTTGTTGCTTTGTGGTGAGGTAGAACCAACGACATTCAAACAGGGTTGCAAAGATGCAAATTCAATTAAATGGATGGAGGCAATGAATGAAGAAATAGAGTCTTTGCATCCTAATGAGACTTTGGATTTGGTTCCACTTCCGCCAAATCGGAAACCTTTGAAAAATAAATGGGTGTATCATGTGAAAGAGGAAGAGGGGGGTCATCAACGTTACAGGGCCAGACTAGTTGTCAAGGGTTTTGCTCAGGAAAAAGGAATTGATTTCAATGAAATATTTTCACCAGTTGTGAGAATGACCACCATTCGAGCAGTGTTAGGCTTGGCAGCCATTTGGGATCTTAAACTTGAGCAATTAGATGTCAAAGCTGCATTTCTTCATGGTGATATTGAAGAGGAATTGTACATGGAGCAACCTGAAGGCTTTGCAAAATCGGGTCAAGAACATCTCTATTGCAGATTGAAGCGGAGTTTGTATGGGCTCAAACAAGCCCCAAGACAGTGGTATTTAAAATTTGACAGCTTCATGACTCAGCAACATTTCATTCGTTGTGATTCAGACCCGTGTGGTATTACAAAAAGCTTCCAAATGGTGAGTTTGTCATTCTATTACTTTATGTTGATGATATGTTGGTTGCTGGCAATAGTGTGAGGATAGTTCGTGAGTTAAAACAACATTTATCTCAGAGATTTGCTATGAAGGACTTAGGGGCAGCAAAGAGGATTCTTGGCATGAATATAATCAGAGATAGGAAAAAGAGAGAACCTAGATTATCTCAAGAAAAATATATTTTAAAAATCTTAGATAGATTCAATATGAAAAATGCCAAATCTGTGAGTACTCCTTTGGCTGATCATTTTAAGTTATCCTCAGCTATGTGTCCTAAAACAGAAGAAGAAAAAGAGTACATGAAACATGTCCCTTACTCATCCGCAGTTGGCAGTTTAATGTATGCCATGACTTGTACTCGGCCGGATATTGCTCAAGCACTAGCAGTAGTGAGCAGATTTATGAGTAATCCAAGTAAACAACATTGGCAGGCAGTACAGTGGATATTTAGATATTTGAAAGGTACTTCTAATTGCGGTTTATGTTTCGGTGGTAAGGACATTCATCTACGAGGCTATGTTGATTCAGATATGGCTGGAGATTTGGATAAAAGACGTTCTACCACCAGTTATACTTTCACTTTTGTTGGGGCAGTGATCAGTTGGGTTTCAAAGTTGCAACAGGTGGTTGCACTTTCTTCTACAGAGGCCGAATATATTGCTCTTTCAGAAGGGGCAAAAGAAATGATTTGGTTGCAGCGATTGATAGGTGATTTGTGGTTTCAGCAATCTATTTTTACTCTTTTTTGTGACAGCAATAGTGCTATTCACTTGTCAAGGAATTCAGCTTTTCATAATTGGATGAAGCACATAGAGCTGTGATATCACTTCATTCGCCATTGTATTGAAGAGGGGAAGCTGCAAGTACAGAAAATTGACACAAAGCTCAATCCAGCTGACATGTTGACGAAAGTAGTTCCGAGGGAGAAGTTTGAATTTTGTAGAGCTTCTCTCGGACTTGTGCAGCTCTGACTTTAACTCTGCAGTGGTGGGATATCTCTGAGCAGCAATTTGGTCTTCAAGTGGGAGATTGTTGGGTTAACTGAAGCCCAAATTAGCAAGTTGCCTTCTTATTTTTGAAATGCTTTCTCTTTTTTGTAATTACTTCTATTGGCGTGTGTGGCCAATTTAGAAGTTGTATTTTCGAATGGATCTTTCCTTTAAATCGTTGAAGGTTGTTTGATATATGGAAGCTATTGGCTGAATGTAATGATTTAAAACTTTGAGAATAATATAAGAGATAATCCCTGAGTGTGGACGCAGCCATCAAATTGATGGTGAACCACAATAAATCTGGTGTTATTATTTTGTGATTATTTTTAATCTTTATTTCTGCAATTTATTTTTCACTTTTATTCTGCAATTATATCCAACACTCATCACATATTAAATACCTCTTGTGGATGGTGAAGAAGGTTATATTGTGGCTCATAGTCTTAAGGCTCTTTGTAACTCATTTAATAAAGCCACCAACTCTTGCCACTAGTAATGTTTTCAATAGTAAAGCCTTGGTTTCAAGTCTTGGCTCTCTTCTCAGGGAGAATACAATAGTAATTCAATCTATTGAGGAAGTGATACATTATCAAGGGGAAACTCTTATAGAGGTTGTCAAACTACAATTGTCAAGAATGTTGTTCATTTCTATCGCAATAGTTCATTGCAGCAAACTTTGCCATCATTTTACCAAGTTTGGGTGTTTGTTTTGGGATTTTTTTTGCTTCTATTTTTTTGGGTTTCCTTTTGTTTTCCTGTTAATGTTTTTTGGGTAGGCTAGTAAATGCTCAGTGTGTGACCACTTGATTTTTGCAGGGACAAGTCCTGCAAAGGGTGTAAATTGATCGTGCTAATGCAGGCCTCACGACATCTCTATTTGGTTGTGACACAGGTGAGGAATAAAAACAAGAAAACCCTAGTTTGATTACATTATTTGATTATTATTTTCTGTTTAGATTGTTCTTAAAGATAATGGATTTCTAGGGTCAATTAAATAGCTTTTTATTTGGTTTACCTTACCTTATATTCTGGATATAAACAACCAATACCTCTATACATTTTTCTCTGCAAACTTTGTTTCATTTCACCATTGCAAGTTTGAATTTCTATCATCATTTTATTGTAAAATTTCCTTAACAATATTTAGAACTCAACACAGCTAAGGATATGGTTGAACTTAGATTTAGACTACCATTTTCAACAGTGTGATCTTACGTGCCTAGTCATTTATAAGACTTGATTTAGATCCCATTTAGAATAGGTTTTGTATAATTGATTCACTAAGTCTTTTGTAAGAAGATATGATTTTCTCTTCTTGCTCTATACCATTCTGATGATGGATTACGGAGTGTGATCCGAAATGTTGATGCAAAAATTTCAAACACAATCAAATCCATAAACAATACTGAACAAAATATGACTACCCAACTCTATTTATGAGATTACTCCAATTTTATAATAGTATCTGATTTTGTTAAAAAAATTCTAGGCTGACAACCTAGTCTACATTTCTTGTCAGTACTTACCTTCACACTTACAAAACTTAGGAGTGATGCATTCACAATTTCTAATCCTTGATTCATAAAACCTTCTATCTGAAAATATGGCTGCCTAAATATTCTATGGGTGTACTCCAATTTTGTATTACTAGCTAAAATTTGAAAAAAATGGGCTACTTACCACTTCCTCACAAAACATGGAGTACTACAATCTTAGTAGAATTCTCTTCTCCCTAGAAAAGGGCTTCATGCATGACAATACTTACAAATTGGCTGTAATGACTGATGATAATTATTTGGTAATTGTCAATATTAAAGACTAATAAGGAGGTGAAATTCCATTACTGTTTCTTAACGTCTGTTTTAAGCATTATTTAATATTATGAGTCTTCTTCATAGCATGTTTTTGATCGTTGTTTTCATGACCCTTTTGCAATGGATGTGGCTCTCTGAACTTTTGAATCACACAACACCATTATTTTATTGGGATGCGAAGGTTTGGACTCACAGGGGATATCTCTTTTTATAGAATTAAATAATATCTTTTAGTGAGTAAATTTTATTTATTTTTTTATTAAATCTAAAAGATAACAATATATATTTCATAAAAATTAAAAATAATTAAAAATTTGCTAAAGGCCATAAAAGTCAATGAAAATTTAATATATTTTATATCTTTTTAATATATCTATCCCTAAAATATGAGAATTTTTTCCCACCGTGCTCCCTTACATTTTAGAGAAACTCTATTAGCATTGTTTGTGAGGTTAAAAGATGAAATGCAAATCCCACATAACAACAAGTAGCTTTGTTTAAAGGGAAATTCTAACACTATTTTTCATATGTATTACAATTTTGATAAATAATGTTTTTTTAAAATATTTTTTTTAGCTTGGTGAACATTTATTATTATAGGTCTTCCATAGTATTTTTTTCAATCAATTTTTATTTTTATTTTTTTTAATTAATCGTAGCATGATTTCAATCTAAATTATTCTTTTCATACTATGTTTTCAATCTAAATTGTTTTTGTGTTTTGTTTGTATGGGATGAGAAGACTCTTTGTACTTTTAAGTCAATATACCCTTTTCACTTTTATGTTAGTAGACCTTTTGTGATACTAGAAAGATAGTTTATAGTTAATTATTTTTATCATTGACAAGAAATGGGAACCATAGAAGAATTAGAATGTTTGGAACATTTTTAAAAGAATTGTAAAAATATATGCTCTACAATTATAAGATGTATTTTTTGGTAGCCATAGAAGAATTAGAATGTGTAATTAGCTATGCCACTTTCATAGACACGTTACACATAGTTGGTCAAAAGATAGGTGCATGAAACCATCAATAGTGGAGTGTATGATATCCTCTAATACTGTCAATATAAATATGGAAATTGTGGACTTACATATATATATGGTAGAGATATAGAAATTGATATTTCATATGGCCTTGTTCATTTACATTCAAATGATTTGGATGTATACTTTAGTTGATCTTCAATTACTTTTAAAAGTATGAAAATGTTGTTTTAATTTATATCAAAATGTTGGTTGAAGTTATATATAAATATCATAATATTGTATCAGAAAATGGCTCTAAATATTAGTACCATTTTGTTGTTTCAAGTTATATATAACTCCTGAACTGATTATATATTGATAGTAATTAGTTAACATGATCACCTAAGGGTTGCAAGAGTTAGAATTGGGGGTATGATAGTATAACATGCATTGCTCATTATGTATAACTAGGGATAGGAGCAAACAGTCGAGGCCCCACTTAATAACAATATAAGACCCAATTTTATTTGTAGAGAATTGTATTAATATGACATGATAGATAAATGTATAATAATGTTGTTTCAATTTGTATCATAATGTTGTTTTAAATTATATCAAAATATCATAATGCTACTTAAATTTACATATATATTATGAACCAATTATATATGTGTATGTACGTACATATGTATGTATGTATGCATGTATACATATATGTATCTATGTATATAAATTTGTATGCACGTACATGAATATATATAATCAGTTAACATGTGTCTATGAAAGTGGCATAACTAATTACACATTCTTAAAGTAGTTGTAAAGTAAGGATGATAGGTGGAATGATATGTATGTATGCAAATGTTACTGAAGGAAATCAAGATGTGTATGAAAAATAAGCATACATTGAACATGGTATACAATTGAATATTGCATACTATCTATCCTGCATAGCATACATATTATATACATATGTATGGTATACATACATACATAATTATATGCCATGCAAGTATGTCTACCAATATATGTATGTATGTATGGCATACATACATACATACATATACATGCATTATGTATGTATGTATGTATGCCATGCAAGTATTTCTACCAATATATGTATGTATGCATGGAAAACATACATACATGTGTATGCACGCATACATATGTATGTATGTATGTCATGCATACATACACAACTATTTATTTAAAAAATTAATATGTTATGTAAATTTAGATAACTAAAATGAATACCAAATTAGGATGAAAATCCTATAAATGCATGTAAAATGATAACAAAAATTTGAACATACCAATAGAGGTGAAAGTAGTATCCACATGGTAGAGAGGACGATGGGGGAGCGAGTAATGTTGTGTGAGGGGTTCACGACATTAGAGGACATTGTTGACCAAACCATAGTGCATGAAACTCTTAAGAGTCCACCTTATGAAACCTGTAAATGGTATGTATATATATACACACAATCGTCCAAACAATAGGTGTATGATACCCTTAGTTCAGAGAGAGTTGCATACATTGTTTATAGACATTTGAGTATGCATAATATTATTTGACCGATTATGTGTATATATACACACACAAATTATATATGTGTGTGTGTGTGTATACATAGTCGATCATAATATAGCTACAAGAAACCCTTAACAGTGAAGCTTATCATAACCTCAAATACTATCAATATAATTATCTAAATTACAAAGGTATAGAAATGAAAAGACAATAATATATTGTGGTCCACTATGTGTATATGTGTATATATACATGGTGGTTCACTTCAAGGCCAAGGATGGTGAGGCTACGGACAAGTGGTGGTGATGCATATTTCATAGTTTATGTGTTTTTCAACACCTCCATTTCCAAAAGGAAAAATATTTAACTTTTGTCATCACAGGCGAGGTTGTGTTCCAACCTCACAAAGGTAATATCTATCCATTACATGATTTTTTATCAAATTTAGTTGCATGTTTTTTCTATAGCTAGCTTATGACCAACTGACCAAAAGAAATATGCATAGTTATATTGACAGTGTTTAAGGTTACAATACGCTTGACTCTTCAAGGTTTCTTGCTGCTATATTATGGGTGGTTGTGTATATATGTAGACATATATGTATATACATACATATATATATACACATACACAATTGGCCATAATATAGGTGCAATATTGCTCCAATATATATTTTTTGATCGACTGTATGTGTGTATATGTATAAATACATAGCCGCCCGTAATATAGCAACAAGAAACCTTGAAGATTCAAGCATATTGTAACCTTAAACACTGTCAATATATAACTATGCATATTTCTTTTGATCGGTTGGTCATAAGCTAGCTATAGAAAAAATATGCAACTAAATTTGATAAAAAATCATGCAATGGATAGATATTACCTTTGTGAGGTTGGAACACAACCTCACCTGTGGTGAAAAAAGTTAAATATTTTTTCCTTTTGGCAATGGAGGTGTTGAAAAACAAAAAAAATATGAAATATGCATCACCACCACTCGTCCATAGCCTCACCACCCTTGGCCTTGAAGTGAACCACCATTGGTCTTGCAATGAACGACTTAAAGTGTATATGTGAAGCATGGATAGTGTAGTTGTGAAGCAAAAGCAAGACATACCAAATGAAACACATGTCAAAGTGAATGGGAAAAAGTCGACAGTGGAGGAATGTTGGGTAGTTAATGCACAATAAATGAGAGTTAAGTTCACTAGTACCAGTGTGGTGAGAAACCATGAAGGAAGAAACAAGTTTCCACCATTAGATGACACCACTTTTGAGCTTGAAACAATTGGATTTTAAAAAGCAATTTGAAAACATTGAAAAAAATTCACAATTTTTCTTGGTTGGATTTTTTTGGGTTGCTAGGTGGACTATCTCGGGTTTGCAAAAAAAAAAATTGGTTGACATGGACCCTGCTGATGTGGACCCCTCGCACAACATAGCCCTACCCACCATCGACCCCTCTCCCTTATCTTCTAATTCAATTAGGTACCAAAGGATATCATTTTTTGTTAATATAAATCTATCTACTATGTGATTTCCCTTCTTAGATTCAAATAAATCATGATAGTTATGAATATATTCCCTTTGATCTAATGTAAAAATATTTTTCTTTGCAAAACTCCATGTTGACCCTATCTTTTTGATGAGTGCTCAATGATATATAACTTTGTTTAAGTTTTTACCTTTGGGTTTAAATCAATTATTCTATTTCAACTTCTAAAGGTTATTGGAGGTTTGGATTTTAGATTCTTGGACGTGAGTGGAACCTTTGATTTTAAGTTCTAAAAGGTCACCCTTTCCTTTTCATTGATTAAATTTATCTTTATCAAACAACATTCATTCTTTAATCATAAAATTAAATATCCATATCCATTATATTTACTCATTTTTAATATTAATACCAAAACACATCAATTCACAAAATTAAGCACAAGAAGTTTAATTATTAATTTATATTAAATTATAAATATATCATTTTATTAATCTGAACTAAATTTAACCAAAAAATAACTACCTATATATATTATTTCTACATGTTTAAGAATATCAATTTTTGGGTTGACCCCGTAGTGTAATGGTTAAGTTGCAAGGGTAGCAGTTGGGTTGCACAAGGTTTGAATCCCACGGTGGTTTGTGGGAATGCTCGCTGGTGCAGGGAGAAAGGAGGTGCACGAAGGAGAAAAAAAGGGTGGAACATTGGATGAGCTTGGCGAGAAAGGGTGGAACATTGGACAAGCTTGGCGAGAAAGGGTGGAACATTGGACGAGCTTGGTGAGCATTGTTGTGGGGTCAACGAAGGAGGAGCTAAGTCAGAGAGAGATCACAGGGAAAAGGGTGGAACATTGGATGAGTTTGGCAGGCATTGTTGTAGGGTCAATGAAGGAGGAGCTGAGTCAAAGAGAGATCGCGAGGAGGCTGTAGATGGATACAGGAGGTGTCAATGGCAAGGCAGGCGTAGCTCGACAAATAGAGGGTCAGAGGGACAAACTAGCGGTAGGATGGGTGGTAGAATTAGTGGGTGCTCGAGCCAATAAAGGCATTGGGGGTTTGGAGTGGTGGGTGGAAGAATTAGTGGGTGCTTGAGCCGACAGAGGCATCGAGGGAGGTGTCAATGGCAAGGCAGGCGTAGCTCAACAGATAGAGGGTCAGAGGGACAGACTAGCGATAGGATGGGTGTCAGAATTAGTGGGTGCTCGAGCCAACAGAGGCATTGGGGGTTTGGAGTGGTGGGTGGCAGAATTGGTGGGTGCTTGAGCCGACAGAGGCATCGAGGGTTTGGAGTGGTGTGTGTAGGAGGCAATGATTGTAGGGTGGTGGAGAGAAGAAAGCAGAGGAGTGGAGATGGAGGAGCCGGAGAAGAAGAAGAGATGAGATGGACGAGAGGAAGAGGAGAGATGGAGGAGAAGTGACAAGGATGAGGTCCCCCAAATGTGGCCTCACTGGTTCATAACTCCAGTCAAAAGCATTACCGGATGATGCCCCTTAAGTGATTTACTAAGCGCAAAAATATATATATCAATTTTTAATATAATTTAAATTATTGCATACATATAAACATATTAATAAATAAATAAATTTATTAGTTTTATTTAATTCCTTAAAAGTTATTTTATTTACTTAAATCAGGAACCAAAGAATAAGTAGAACATAACTGCTATTTATTTTATTTAATAATATATAAACTTTAAAAAATCATAAATTATACTTAATGTCAGCATAGAGTTTTCCAGCATAAATATACATTTGCAATTGGATTTATAAATACTTCCTGAAATCTTCCAACTCTTTTTCTTCCAGCATGAGATTAAATCGAACTCTTAACCACATTTACGTTACACAAAAAAATCGTGTCTCTGAAACTGCGCCAAGCCATTCTACAGTTCCAACCAACCAACCAACTCGAAACCGAAACCAGATTTATTATAATTCCTAAACACTAAATCCAAACTTCATCTGCTGTCGGTCTACACCCATGAAGAGCCCCTCAGTTACCTGGCCCGCGCCCACGGCCAGGACCACCAGCACCAGCACCTCCTCCTCCTCCTCCTCCTCCATCACCACCATACTTTACTTCTCCCACCGCGCCGTTAACCATGGCGCATGCAAATAAAAGGCCCAGCAGGATATAACAGATTATCTTGGTACAGGACGCCATTATCCAACTACAAACGTGCAAATATAAACGACCAGCTTTAAGAAAATGGAGAATGGCATTGGTTATTTATAATATTTTCTGCCCGTCCTTGCAAACTGATTACAACGTGCGAATGATATTCCCACTAGCCGCTTGTTCTGTCTTATGTATACAGTTTTAGCTACTGTTGGCTATTCTGAGTACATTGGAAAACCTATCACTACAGTAATTCTAGCTTTGCTTTCTAAATTCTACATCATTGAGTTAGGTGTGAGCTATTTGGTAGGTAGCTTTATTACAAAATATTGACATTTGATTTTGGGAAAATGCCTATCGACAGCTGTAAGGCATGAACTTTTTGACATTCAATGGCGCTTATCAGCCTTTACTATTCTTTTTATGTAATGGTATATGGCCTCGGTTTTGCTTTATCTACCCTCTGATTTGAAGGGACGACATTTACTGATGTGATTCAAAGAGGGATGTTAAAAGCAACCGCCACGAACAATAAAGTTTATGACGGCCTGCAGGGAAGACCTGATAATAAAACAATGGACGTGTAAGATTACAACTACGGTTAAATGTTATATGAATTTGGTATAGCTGTCAATAATGTGGTTAAATCTTGACAATAAGTGTTGATATTTTATTTTTTTAATTGAAGTAAGAAAAAGAAATTACAATCGTTTCAATGTATAGCTGTGAAAAACTGTAGCCAACAACAGAGACAGCAAATGGTCTGAACAAAGAAAATTACAGCCCAGCCAAATTACAAACAATCGAGAAAAGTCAGCCTCCACTCCATATAGAACAATTGTAGAGTTGAATGCAATTATTGTCAAACATAATTATATAAGGGTAAGGTCTCATGGAGAGCGCTTTCTTAAAAATCTTAGTGGGTGTCGTTGAGATTGTTTAAGTATATTTTAAAGTTGTTGGTCTCATGAATTTAGTAGTGCAGTTCTCCTTAAAAGTTTAAGCTCTCAAATTTAAGGAAACTGGTAGTCTCATGAATTTTACTTTTAATATCTTTTCACAATGCATAAAACTATTATAATTTTTATCCAAATCAATATGCAATTGGTTAAATCTCAAATAAATAAAAACAAGAGCAATATAGTATTGAACATATCTCAATCTATTGGACTAGCTCTATCAAGGCATATTAGTTCTCAAAACATCATTTATACAATTTATAAATTCTTTTTTTCATTTATCAATTTATATAAAAAAATAATTACCAGATTTATAAATTCTTTTTTTATATTGGATTGAATATAAGCAAAATTACACAAAACAGTTGTAATAGTTACCGACAAACAATTCAGCTATAAATGTAACAACTTAGTATAAAAACAGAGCATTGTCACACAGGAGAAACAAACCAGTCATTTTAACAAGCTTTGAACTTTCTCACATGATCCCACTAAGATGATAAAGTATGGACAATCTATTGTTAGTATCTTGCATCTATGAACACTAATAATATCTTGCATCTTTTTTCATTTACAATTTATAATTATTTTTTCATTTCCCAACATTTTCACAATGAAAGGACTTTCTAATAATAATTACGAAAAATTCCACATATATTGCAAATAAGACATGTCAAATGTATCTTGTTACATGTTAATATTTTATTAAAAATAAACATCGATTTGAGGACTTCCAATTAAAAAGAAAACACAAATTTGAGGTGTTTTATCTCCCACATAGAAATCTCAACATTCATACAAGAATCAAAACTTAATAGAAACAATATAAACAATTACAAAATTAATTCAAAATTGAAAACATATTTCGAGATCTATTAAATCTATACAAAATCAATTAAGCTTTTGGTTTTTATGGCTCTACATGTCTACATTATGCATATCACCATTTACAAAAGGACTATTAATGCTTCTCAAGCAAGTGTTGCAACTAGATCAACTAATTCATTGGTTGGCATATTTGTTCTATTCTTAGCAAAAATGTCTTCACGTGCGTATCATCTTCATCTCGCACAATGTGCAACGTCATATTATGCAATATACAACAACAAATAATGGCTTTTAGAAGCATTTTCAAATTTGGACATGGCACATTTTCGATTCTAAAATTACCACATTCTCTTTGGCCTTCCAAATGCACACTTTACCACAATGTGTGTTTTGATTAGAGGTAAAAGATGGGTTTTGAAGGGGCTCGAAACCCTTTACAAAATAAAACAGCTGATATAAAAAGAAAACAACATTAATCAACAATCAGCCCATCGACAACAAACCACCAGCCAAAAAATAGCCAAAAAGAAGAAAACCAGCTAGCAACACTACATATTGTTCAGAATTTCAACAACTTCTACCCCTTAACCACAGTATTGAAAACCTCAATACCCCAGGCCCCAACCTGATTTTTCATTCTGTTTCTAGTCCTAACCCCAGGCCCACCAGCTTTTACCTCACTACTCAAAATAGAACCCTTAGCAGCACCCTTGTCAGTAGCATAATCCACATCCATCAGCTTACCCTCAACAACAATAACATCAGCAGACACATTCTCCTTTCTCTTTTTAATAGTGGTCATAGGGGAAATAGCCTTTGCAGAGTCTAACATAGCCAAGACTTTAGGGGCATCTCCATCATTCATCACAACATTCCATATCTTATCAATTTTATCCTCAAGGGATAACATTCTTCCCTTCATATTTTGTTTCAGATTGACAGTCTCCTCCGCCACAATATTAGCAACAGTATTGAGGCCATCCATAAGATTATCAATTTGGCTTTGGACAGAAGGGTCCTCAGCATTGCTAGCAACACCTCTAATACAAACATTGGTCCTATTGATCTCATGGAAGAACCATTTAAAAAGTTTGAAAAGCACATTAACACTTTCTCGGGCCGAACCCAACACATTAGAAAGATTCTCCCTATCAAAGTTTTCAATACGTTTTCCCACAACAACATCCTCATCTAAGGAACTCACATGAACCTTTTCAACAGAAGCTTCCATACCTTTACCAGCAGGGATAGGAGACTTCATCCTACGAATGGAATTGGTGATTTCCTCGGCAACAAACCCTTTTTCGAGAATCCTATCGCAAGTCATCGTGAGGCTTCAAGTCATCAGCCTCATTCTTCTTGAAGTAAAGAGACATTGTGACCTGCTATTCTTTCTTATCTCTAAACACCTTCATACCCTGAATAGCCAGACCTGTAATTTGGGCTATGAATTCTTCATCCAACATAATTTCCCTACCACCCAAATTCAGGGTTCTCTCTTTCCACCCTTCAACAACCAATTCGATGACCTAAGGATTGTTGCCATGCAGTTTCTCCATATATGGTGTTAAACCGCCCTTTTCAAGAATCCCCCACACCTCCTTTCTTTGCTTAGCAATATCATAAGATTTAGGATCGACACGATTTATGTCCCCACCCATGACTCTAGAAAATGGAGACCAAGCACATAGCAAGAAACTCAGGCGAAAATAATAGACACCACCCAGAGCTGAACTATCCAATAGAAGACTCTGGAAACTTAGGCGACTAACACCCACAATTCGTGCGAAGCCAGCCACAAGACATAAATGCCATAATGAAATTGAACTTCGCGCCTTGTGACAACCTTCCCTCAAAATCATAACTTTAACATCCTCCCTTATGTCATTCAACCACGTGAGTAAGGACATGCACGCCTTAATGAACAAAAGGATCACCATAAGATTAGCCTTCATTAATAATTATAGTTGTGTCCTCAAAAGGGATAGGATCATTTAAATCCCACACCTTGCTATCATTAACTCTAAAGTTAGCGAAGAAATCAGCTAACATATTTCCCTCTCTCAAAATGTGGGAAATATAAACATTATCAAAGGATTTAATAATTTCAATATCTAATCCCTGATCAAGGCCTCAATTGTCCAAGACGGGGGAGAGATATTCTTCAAATTATTGATAATGTTTAGAGAGTCACCCTCCAACTAGATCTTCCTATACCCTTTTCTTTGAGCCAATTGAAGACCATGATAGGCAACAACCACAATGTGTGTTGATGACAACTTAAAATTGAATTCTCTCTGATTTGTTGTTAGACCTCCACTAAAATGTGTAATTAACCACATCAATAATGGATATTTGTCATCACCAATAATGTACCCTCTCATATTTAATGATTCAATTGACACTAGATGACCATTTAGTCTCTGTGGACACCTTCACACATTCTATAAAAATATGGATTTTGTAAAAAGTCTACAATCATTTACAAAACCAAGCCACCCTGTAAAGACATTCATGAAATACATATTACTATAAACAATTGCTTATAATGATGTGTACTATAGTTATGATCACAATCATACCAATCAGAGGAACACTCATTAGGTGGAAGATGAAATTGGATGTGAGTTACATCTATAGCTCCACAACAAATTAGAAATTTTCATTTTAGATGAAATTCTTTCTTTACACACTCAAGTGTCGTTTGGTTACTAGGCCATTGGATATGATTTTGAGAATGAATATAAAAGACATTAATGAAATTGATAAGTAGGAGGTATTTTTCACAGCGTGTCAAATTATTATTGCTATTAGGATTCAATATGTGTTTTGAGTCAAACTCATTGATCCATGTTTCATGAGTAGTGGTTCACAGAACCCATCTCATGATATTGAATGGTCCACTTAGCACTCATTGCATCTAGGTGATGCTCACAGAGGGTGAAGCACTAGTCAGTCAGGAGGTCCACCCATCCCGATCTTGCTCCGGCTCAAGCGGCAACGAGGAGTTTTTCTCAAGGTTAAGCCAAGTGAGTTAGTTACCCATTTGCAAAACCTTTATAGTGTTGTGTGCCTTACCCCATTCATGAGCTAAAGGGGCTCTATTATGAATGGTTCATGGGCACAACACTTGCACGAAGGTTTGCAAATGGGGTAACAACTCGCCAACTGCTGAAACAGCCTTTCCCCTTGTGAGCCAATGACATCGTACTTCGGGATCTGTGCATCACCACCTAAAGATATTCGATATCATGAGAGATGGGTTCTTGTTGAACCACTACATGGGTCAATGAGTTTGACTTGAAACTACACAGTTGAATCCTGATAGCAATATCATAATTAATGAAATTATTTACAACTCTTACCACAACTAACTTTCCACAATCAAATAGTTCATTAATGTTAACTATTGTCATTCTAGATGAAAATCATAAAACTTCAATGAAAACTTGTTTCTCACTAGAAGAACCCTACTCTGTAAAGTTGTAGCAAATGAATATGGTATAATTTCACCATTCTTTAGGTCATCATTTAGATTTTCACAAATATTTTGAAATAATGCATATGACAACCTAAAAATACCATGAAAATGTTCATCATCGCATCTAACTTGAAAAGTGTAGTGGTTCCACCAATATAAAGAGTGTGCTTTGATATACCACTCGCCCTAAATTCTTCCTTCCCACTTGGTAGGTGGGAAAGAGATCTAAGATCTAACAAGTGAATTAACCTAGAGCTAGCTTTCCTTCTTTGGACTCAACATTAGAACACAAACCAACTAGGGTTTGATGACTGGATAAATATCTCAAAGGAGATCCAATTTGCTATGGTTTGGTTCTTTTGTGTTATAAAGAGGAGAAATTCGATGCTAATCAACTTGTTTGACATAAACCCCATATCTAAAAATATAATTTATCATGCAAACGAAAAAAGAAAAATTGTTGAACGGTTACAAATCTGATAGATAAAGATAGAGAGGAATATGCATATGAAATTAGAGCATGAAGTGCCTAGATAGGGTCAAATTCGCCCTAGTCCAAAATTGGAGATTTTTAGATGCTTGAAATAGGGTTCAAAAGATACAAGTCTGCTCTACACTTTTCTATAACCTACTATTGACGAAAATTTTGGATTTGACCTACACACATGAAAAGAGGGGGAAAGGTTGTGTTGTATAGGAGCTTACCTAAGTCAAATCCCATTTTTGTGTTTCCACCTCCACAAACAACAAATGATGATGGTAAAGAGGGCTTACCCTAGGTTGGGAAAAGGTCAAATAAACAATCATTGACTGTAATAAACAAATGATAACTAATAATATTATCTTAGGTATGAAACCATTGTCGAAGTGATGTTCACACTATAAGTTGCCACAAAAATTTGATTTATGGATGGCTGAATTACTTTGATGACTTGCAAGAGGTCAATCCATAAAGCACGATAGATTTTTGTAGCTAACATGTAGAGGATAACTCATACATCATAATAAGAGCATAATAGTGAATGAATGATCATAATAGTGCCTAATTATTCAAATGAGAGGGGAAAATTGTTTATATATGCATCCCAATTGGTCTTTTTAGATATAGGCCGAATTGAGGTCATTTTACAATACTCAAAGCTAACATTCAAAATATTAAATATTAAAATAGGACACCTTTAGGACTAGGGCACCCTCACCCTAGTCTAGGTTTTTTTGGCCCAAATTTCTTAATATGTCAAGGATTTTAATATATTTCCCAATCTGACCTCAAATGAACAAATTAATAATGTAATTAATTTTATAGACAAAATAAGGTGTCAATAGAGTGTGAAATTGTCAAGGGTGACAATTTACAACACTCCACCACTAAGAAACAAATAAAACAAATTTGAAAATGTAACTTTCCATCTCATAAGTGATTGCATGAAGTATTGTTTCCATGTCATCTAAGTCCATGTTTGACGATTGTCTTATTTCAGATAAATCTGTTGTATGTTGCTTAATTTTTTTATGTATATTGTTTGAATTTTGAAGATCACTCCAAATCTGTAATGCCAATTGAATAATATTTGATGCAATGGCAATAACAAATTTCATTTTTTCTATTGAATTGGATTTCATTGTGCAATAGTGATCACCCTACAAAACTATAAAATGTAAGAAAAAAATCATCAAGTATAATGTTCTAATGTCTATAAATTTGGTTAAATAAGTTTGTGAGGCTTATACAAGAATAGTAAGAGCATGGTAGCTCAACAAAACAAAATAGACTAAATTGAACCAAATTTGTAAACTATTATGTTAATACTAATTAGGGGTGTCTTAAATGTAATGGAATGCAAAACCTTAGAAATATTTTTTCTTTGATTCAACTTAATACTATTTGGGAGTCTCTTAACCTTAAACCATGATCAAACATAAAAAAAAAAATAATTTACACGTTATAACTCCTATGTACATCATTTTATATCTCCTAAAATAACAGTGTAAATCAAAACATTAATCTTGCATGTACATCTAGTAATATAATATTATATAGTTATCATAACCTTTAGCTTTCAACCTAATTCACATTTATCATACCTTGGAAAGACTAATAAAAATGATTAAATCCTTTTTACCATCCTTAAAAAATATGTGATACAAATTTTCAACCCCTACATAAATTTTAGGTAAACTAGAAAATAAAAAATCATACCATATGCCACAGGCTTAAATAATGTTCAATGCAGCATATACTCCATTCTCATATGCCTTGCTTTAAGATATTATCAAAAAGAGAAATATACTAGCTATAACAAGTACATAACTAAGCCTAAAGATAACCAACCAAGGCTTATAATGAGAAGCACATGGAGTACTATCAAAATCACTTAATGGATAGTATTAATATTCATCATCAGTTACATAATAAAGATGTCATGTGAAAAAGGTACACATAAATTATCAAGGTATTCATTGAAAATTCACCAATAGAGAAAGACCTGTGAAGAAAATGAAGTACTAAAAATAGCACTTGTGGAAGGCTAGGAATGAAGAGGTTACCACATTGTGAGAATAACTAAAAGCTATTTTTTAAGGTGTTGGTTCGTGGCAAGATGAAGTTATAGAAGACTGGTATTATGCAGGTAGAGTAAAATTGGTGGCTACACATTGATAGAAATGAGAGATGGTTGGAGGAAAGTGACAAATATGACAATCCCATGGAAGTGTGATTCAACCTTTGAGTTTAACAGTACTAATCTTGTTGTTGATATGTTTCCAGAAACATTTATATCATATCTCAAGCTCCTCCCTAATGAATTTCTTGTTGATGTTAATATCTAAGATCCTAATGTTCCTGTGATTCTTCATATTATCTTCAATATAGATATCAAAAAATTAGCATTTATTGCCTCAACAATCCTTCTTTAAAACTTTACCAACAATTTGGAGAAGATTAAAATATACCAATTTGACATAATCGAGTATTGGTAGGTGAAAAACTCAAAGTTTTTTGATTCACATGAAATTTGGTGTGTAGACTTGGAATGGTACCCCATAGACCCCTGCAAAAGAGTTTTACTCTAGTCCTTTAGAACTGTGAGATATTAAACTTTCCATAAATTGAGAAGCCTAAACAAGAAGTTTTAATATCTTTTGAGTGATGAATATTACAACTGTGAAATCTTCGCCATCAAATCCATGGTGCCTCTAACAATATGGAATATGTTTTTGGTTGATGTTGATTTCCAATCCGCTTGGATGCTCTTACATTAGTAAACATTACGTCTTGCATTCAAAGAAGGAATGATGTTTTATGGTAAGCAATTTGGCATTTTCTTAAGATCTAATACTTTTCAAATCGGTAGACACAAGACCCCCAGCTAATATTTTGATATGTAGGTACTATGAAATTAATACAAAATTCTATTTGTTTATGATGTTTGAGTTTAAAACTATCTTTCAATTTTACGGTCCTACTTAGGCTAGGCCCCTAATAATATAAGGTCAAAATTCAGTTGTAACACGTTTTAGATATTTTTCATTAAAGATTTTTTATGAGAGTACTGATTTTGGGTTACTCTTCTATCTATTTTGACACATTTGTTACCGAAATTCTCTTCAAATTGATTGTCTTTTTAGACTCAACATAGGGGTAACTTCTTGTAATTTTGTTTTAGGACCCTCTTCAAACTGATTGTCTTTTTAGACTCAACATAGGGGTAACTTCTTGTAATTTTGTTTTAGGACCCTCTTCAAACTGATAATTAAAACCAATTCTTATGAAAATAGTAATATTGGGTTGTACTCTTTTATCTAATTTGATAAATATGTAACCAAATTCTCTTCAAATTTTTAATTTGATAATTCAGTGTTTGATGGTATAATGTTAATAGTAAGCTATCTTATTTTAAGAATTCTAATTCAAAATGTTCTTCAATTTGAAAATATAGTCATTATACAATTTTTTGTTATTATTGTTTAAGTCTCTGTCAAATCAAGAGTCTTGATAATGTTGGCTACATGATTAGTTCGAGTTGGTAGTTCTGTGAAAGTATATTTAAATGAGTGTTGAAGGATGGGATAATGGTTTCCATCAAAGTATTTGATTTGTAGAATGAAGATGCACTTAAGAGTTTTGATAGAGAGTGCAAAGTTATGAGAATAATTTAGCATAGAAACCTACTTACAATCATAACCTCTTATTTGGGTCTAGACTGCAAAGCATTAATATTTCTTCAAATTCTAAATGGGAACATAGCCAACCTTTTATATCCCTCAAGCAAGCAAAATTCTCAAGGGAAATTCTATAGCTCAAGGACTTGATCCAAAGATTGAGAATGTCAATGGACACCAGTTGCTATGAAAGTTTTTTTATCTACAGAATGAAGGTGCACTTAAGAGTTTTGATAGAGAATGAAAAGTTCAAATGATCTTGGCTATTTTGGAGCTACTCTTTTGATGAACTTTTTTCTACTAAAGCATAATACATCTACAACTTCATTGTTCTAATTTAATATTTTGTGAATATTAATTATGGAGGTAAGAAAGAATGTGGAATATTATATAGATATGAGTATTAAATATTTCTATTAGCATTTTAACATGCTATTGGTTGGGCCATATCCATTCAATTTCAATGTTCTGGTTATGCTAACATATCTTGGTTAGATATACACTCATCATTATTTGCATGGAGGAACATCCATTTTATGGCTATAGAAAATTTAAAGATCAATTGGAATAGGCAAAGAAGTTGAAAAATATAGAAACTATATATGTTTTTGCACGACACGAAAATTAAATGGAAGTATCACTTTATTTTAGAGTATAAAGCTTACATATGGAACCAAATATATAGATAAAAATAAAAAATAAAATATCTACATCATACAAACATAAAATGATTGAATAAACTACCTATAAACAATCTTTGGTTTCTTAAACATTAAAAATCCTTCTACTATATTCTATTCCCCCCTCCAAAAAAATAACATTGAGTAGATTTCTCGTTGATATCTTTTCTCATGTACTTAAAATTATTTAGGGGACTAATCACTATAGGGGAGAGGACCCAATAGTTGTGCACCCTAACTTTGTGCATCTCAAAATCTTGTGTTGATGTTAAATGACTATAATTTCCTTTTATAATGGATTCCTCAGCTAGTTTACTACTTAAATATAAGGTTTCAAGTCTTCATCATCAACTTTGATGTCTCAAATATGCATAGTCATAAAAGGTGTCAAAAACATCACTTTTTAACCCCTTACTCATTGTAGTCAATTGCCATACCCCATACTCAAGTTTACTTGCACCAATACTTAAACATTTTCTCCCTATTTAATATTGTACAAACTCTCAAATCTATATTACCATCATATTTAAAACCCTCTGATTTCTCATAAATATGAAAACATAAAACTATAAAATTGAAAAACTTGACATTACTAATTAAACAATTTTAAACTAATATTATTCTTAAATACCCTAAACCTATTTATAAAATATCTTGTTTCTAATCAAATTTACCTAAAAATGAATAATAAACTATTCATTGTTTACTACTCAATTAACCTAATCCTAAAGGAAATAACCAAACATAAACTTAATGCCTTTTCAAACCCTAAATCTATTATTTACCATGGGCTATCCCCTATTTTTGCCTCCTTCGCTACAAGATCCTTCATGCCCCGCTCAAGATCCATCTCCATTTCCACACACTTCCTCCCAATCATTGCAGACTCAATGACAATGTATCCAACTTGAAACATGTCTAGGCTCAACATCAACACATCTAATTTTCTTCATGGAGACTTTGGAGGCATGCAATATATATTTAATTTTTCCTTAGATCTTTTGATCACCTTCTAACTTGCATTTTTTCTTCCTTTTTCAATCATCTCTATTGATTTGCAACCCAAATGGTGAGTTGCCATTAGAGGTTTTTGATTAATAAAAAATTTGTCTTTCAACACAACCAAAATTATAGGGATTTTTTTTTCCTAAGGTTTATGATGCTCAATTTCAACCTTACTGGGGCTATGACCCATTCGTTAGTTTCATAATATTTTTTCTTTGGTAGGGTTTCATAATATTTTTCATACAAACTCTACCCATTTTTTCTCGCTAGGAATGTTGATAGCATACTACAATTTTTGTAAGTTATTTTCCATGATTTTAGTAATCTCTTTGGAATATGTAGGTGGTTGGATCATTTTTTGTGTGTGTTTTATTTTATTATAAAACTATAAATTGTTATTTGTTAAATGAAGGCATAGGTTCTATGGTTTTATCTATGACTATTTTTATATATGATTTTATTGTAATACCTATTGCTAGATCCCTATTTTTTATTCACATAAAGTTATTTGAATTGTGAAATAAAATTTACCTTTATTTGGCAGTTTTAAATTTTTTTATATTAAATTTTCCTTGTTCTTGAGGTTATTTTTGTGACAATTTTAATTAACCTCAAGAGGTACTTGAATGCACAAAAAATATAAAAACCTATACAAATTTTTTTTATTCTATTTCTTAATGGAGACTGTCCATCCATCCACTTATCTTTGTGGTTGGTTGTCACTCGATTGAGTCCTATTCAAACCTTTAATAAATAATGTTATAAATCAATGGCCTTCAATAATAAAGACAATCGCATCTTTCTATTGTTGGAAACTCTAATAATATCTAAATAATGAGGAATGTAGTACAAGGAAATCGAATGTTTGCATTGCTTTAGTTATGAGTACATTGAGTGTCGAATATTTTGTAGGGGCTTGTTGTTTAGAGTAGATCAAAAATAAAACCATCATAATATAGTAATTTTAAGCAACCTCATGGGGTACTTGAATAGATCGCAAATGTAATATACCTATAATGATTTTTGGAATAGAACTAAGACACATTGATCTTTAATAATGCAAATATTCTACCTCTATTGACTTCAACTCTTTATGCTATTGTATCTTAGCATAGACCTAGTGAGCAATAAGTTAAATGAAAGTAGGATTCATATCAATTGGTGATTGCTCCAATGAACTATCCATGACATTTATGGATCAATCATCAACACCCATAATAAAAGTTTTGAAAGGTAAATGAGGTTGAGATACATATTCATCTTCCTCTTCATTGAAAACTAAATGATCCTTATGTCTCATTTCTTTCCTCGAGCCATTGTTTTTTTTCTTTATTTTGTAAATTTTTTTTTAATAAAATTATAGACATTAAATATGTTTTACGTAGGAATGGTTGCCACCAAAAAAAACTTTTCAAACAATATATTTTGTGCATTACTTCAATTGTTAAGGCTTCTAGAAGAGTACACTAAGTGTTCTTGGAGGCATTTTGATTCAACAAAAAGGTAAAAAATCTTCAAAAACACCAAAAAAATACCTTGCCTATGGAAAAAAAACTTGTCAACTAACAAGGAAATCCTATCAAATTCAAAAAATGGTTGCTTACCATCACCCTTTGCTGAAAAGGCATTAATTTTAACTAAAACTAGTGTAAAACCCCTACTATTGGTGCAAAAGAAGCCCTTGATTAGCAAATTTTGAAGCTCCTAAAGTGAAACAAACACAATCCATGATGCTCATCTACAAATAGTCCCCAGTACTAATCTAACAACTGTATCCACTAAAAAATTTTAAGTAGAGTTGGATAAAATACAGTCACCAATGGAGGGAAAAAATCCCTTATTGTTGTAGCAAGAGGGAAAAACTCAATTTTGAGTGTTTAAAATTTGATTTTATATGAATGGAAGTGTTAATATTTGTCCTTTTTTTGTCTTTTATTTAATCTAATGTAACTTTTTTTATTTTTGAAGAAAATGCATCCTATATTTCATTAAAAAACTAAAAGGTTTACACATTAGGTCAAAGGTAGGGTTTTAAAGAGATCCCTTCTTATAAGAAAAGGAAAGTAAGTAGTTGGGCCTTAGCCTCAACATGAAAAGAATTGTCATCTTTAAAGAACCGCGCTAGTTTTAGGTTTCATTCTCAAAGACAAAATTTATTTCAAAGCCTTCAATTTCAATAGATTGAGTGGGATTGGAGTCCTCCAAAAAAGTTTCCATATAGCTAGACCCCCATAAGAAAGTAATAGTACAGATAACTAAATAGTTTGATGAGAAGTTTTGCAACTATCTTTAATCAATTGAGAATCTCTTAAAAGAAAAAATTACTAAGAAAGAGGAACAATTAAAAGAAATCGGAAGCTAACTTAAACTATTTTCAAAAACTCCTAATTTAGGAAATTTCCAAAAGATGTAGTTAATTGACTTATCTCCCCCACAAGTAACACAATAAGAGTCATATAAACCAATTTTTATGAAGTATAATTATGACTAGTAAACCTAAGTGACCCATCAAGAAATTCCCAAAAATGTGTTTGAAAGTGGTTCTCATTTTCTAAATGGATTGACAACATCTTTGTCATCTTGTTTCAAGATCCTTGAGTCCACATTGCTTGTTTTGGAAAGAACCAATAGCTATAATCCATCTCACTTGATTAAACATTGCTTGTTCTAACAAGAACTAATAGCTTGACAAAGTATTTTTGCAACTTTATATTGTGCTTTTTATAGAACTTGAACTTGAATCATAAATAAGAAGAGCAACATTAACTCAACAAAGAGTTGACCATGCTTTTGTTCTCTAGGGTTAGTGAGGAAGGAACAGTATTATTATTAATATATGGTAATTTGTATAAGCTATAAGGAAATTGAAAAACAATGTAGATAGTTATTAATGGGAAGGAAATTCCACAATCTTTACAAGGAGTAAGAGACAATATACAAACTACTTGAAAAGCATCAAAAGAAGTTACCTAGTTATTATGGGAAATAAAGAATAACTCTACACCATGCAAGATTTGGTTGAAGATTATAGCCACCCAAGATCTAGGAACTTCGTGAAAGCACAAGAGAGATTGATATGCAATGCTCAAGATTGCAATAGAATTAAATCCAACATAATTCAATATGATTTACATATGAGACTACTTGGTTATATAGCCAAGGTGAGATATAAGATTAAACACAATTATGACAAGTGTCTTAATCCTATGTCATATGATGACATATCATAACTACCTAGGACACATGTGTTATAATTCAAAAGATAAGATGACAATTAACACATTATAGAAAGATTTCCTCCTAGGACCTAAGTAAACTTAGCATGTAAATAGGACTAGTAATGACTAGATAGGTAAAACACCTATTTACACCAACACCCCCTTAAGTGTAACTTATGGAGTAGCTGATTATTATGTAAATGACACAAGGATGGATCCTAGCTACGAGGCCATGTTAGGAACCCATGTACAAATAAAAATGCAATCTCTCACAAACAAATAAAAGGAGAAAACCTAGTGGGACAAAAACTCCTCCCCAAAAGAGAGATGAAGACAAAATGCTCTCAATGAAGAATGAGAAAGACAAAACCCCATGTGAGGAAAAGTCCCCCCATAAGAGAGAAGAAGAGACACCATGCAACCCCCCTCAATGTTGAGTCTCCTACAATGACAGTAGAAGCTCGATATTGAATGTTGAAGATGATCCAAAAGAGTTGAACAACGTCCCTCCCCTTGGGAAGAAACATTACCAAGATGGTATGCAGAATGTCTACCCATTCTTGAAAGGAAGATGCAGGAAAAAGAATGATGGATGATGTCTCTGAAGAATTCTCAAGTGTCTCCGTGTTGATGCCAAAAGTTTTCATGCTCCAAATAGGCATTCTAGGCCACACTGTTGAAGAAGACAATCCATAATATCTTAGAAATGATTGAAGAACACAATCCAAAGACAAGGATACCTCCTATGAAGATAAAGAAGCCTCCTCCAAATGTTATCCAAAATAATCCACACTCATGTCAAACTGCAAAGAATGATCATGTTGAGAATGAACAAGAGGGTAAGAGTGTTCCCTCACAACAATTGAAGAAGGATCATATCCATCAAATAGAAGATGAATGAAATCAATGGTGTCTTGAATCTACAATGTGTGACTAAAAAAAAACCAACAATGTTTGTCAAGTACTCATCCCAAATAGCCATCTCTAGAAGACGATGAATGCCCTATTGCATTGAATCACAAGCAACCAAAATTGTGGCAACACAAGCATCCTTAGGAGCAATAGTAGATGAAGGAGATGAGATCTTAGTGCATTTCATTCAAATACACCTATCATCCCCCATTGTGTCCTCAAAACATGATGAAGTAAGAACACTAGATGATTTTTCTAGTGTTGGATTACAAGAGCCCTTAGCCTCAAGATGTTGACTCATAGATGAAGAAAGCGAACATTCTAAATCTAGATTAGGAGCCATAGGAACTGGAGTCTCAATAGAAATCTCTATAGAAGGAGAAGGAGAAGTTTTTGTGTCATCAAAACTACAGAACCTTTCCCAATGAGCAAGCTTTGCAGTTGTTTTATCACCAATAGGTCAAAACTCTGCAAGTGGGATAAGACAATCCACAACAGGATCCTCTAGGAATGGAGGTTCATTCAAGTCTCCATACATCTCCCAAAGTCTAGTCATAAGGTCACGAGGGATCTTAATACCATTAGTGGCCATTTATGTGTCAATATATCACAACTACAACCAATTACTCCAAGGATATGTTATATTTTATGTCCCACACAACTCTCTTCCATTTTGATGAATGCTTAAGAACTAGTCCATAGAGATATGACAAAAGATTAAGCCACCTATAAAGTGTTAGGATTCCATCTCACCAAGACTTAAAGGTCCATCAATTTAACCTTATTACAGTAGGATGCTTTTTGATTCCCATATTAAACTCCTCAATTTTAGTCACACAATAGACCAATCAAGAGACACAAGACAACAAAAGAAAAATATTACCCCCCCATTACTCAAACATGAAACCCCCCAAGCAATATATTATTTGCGGCACTTTATACTTAGTGCAATTATAGGTGCCACTTACCAAAAATAGTGAAGTGGACTTGATCTTAGTGCATATAGATTGACAAATTAGGCCACAAGCTCAAAGTAATTTTTTTACAAAGAATGGAATCAATCTTATAACACCATTGAAAAGTACACAAAAAATTACGCACTTTCAAAAAAAATCACCCAAAAATGTTACCACAGGAGTAAGAATGGAGCCTCGAAAGTTCTAAAAATGAGAACAACTCAACAACACCCGTGAGAATCTGCAATTTTTGGAAAAACCAGACACCAAAATCAAAAACCAAATGCACCACAAAATTCTACCCCAAATGAAAAAATGCTCAGAAAAAGGAGGTCAAATGACTGAGTTATGAGCCTCTGAAGTTTTCCTTCAAAAAAAAATTGCATTGGAGAGAGGAGGATTTTCAATTGGTTGCTGATGTCATGTTGATGTCAGCAATCCAAGAAATTAAATTTGATGGTCTGCCACCCATCAAAACATAATATGATTTCTCCTCCACAAAATATGTTGTTGAAGGAATATTCCCTTATAATAGTCTCTGGCCGCCTGTATGAGGAATCTCAATGAAATCTTCTAACGAATCTGCAGGATGCTCCCAAATATTCTTTATTGTTTTAATAACCATCGATTTTCAAAATTTTCACTGATTTTAGGGGGCTCGCAGGTAGTGTGGGGCCGATAAGCTCCACATGGTGCCCACACGGTACTGGCGAGTACCACGGGTGCCACAAGCTTGTACAAGTTTGTGGCCCCTTTTTTTTTAATTTCATATTAGAATTATTTAAAATAAAAACTTTAAGAAAATCAAATTTTCACCTTAGTAATGGATTTTTTTGCCAACCCCGTACTTATTTGCCTGCAATTATGATGACCATATGGATGGTGAAGGGGATTTTTTTTCTTAGGCTCAAAGCAAGTTGTCCGATTTTTGCAATTTGGCCCAGTCGATCTTAAGGTTCTTAGGCCTTTTGGATACAATGGCAGTGTTAGATTTGACTCAAAATGCTCCAAAGTTGCATCTACCTCCTAGATTTGACAACCACACTTCAACTTCAAACCCTCATAGATCTAGCCTCATATGTTCAATTTGGATGAAACAAAAGGAAAAACTGACTTTCTGGAACACCCTAAACTCAATGGTGAGCTTAGATTTGCACTAACAAGATTTGATTTGAACAGGTGCAATATAAATCCACAAAGAGGAAACCCCCAAATCTAGTATTTTTTTCAAGCTTTTCTAATTCTCTAGGTCATCATTTGATGCAATAGAAGAGCATACTTAAGTTTTCAAGACTTACCGAGATTTCTCAATAAATACTAACAAGAAGCAATCCCACAATCTGTGATACCATGTAAGAGTTGGTATATAATAAATCTACACCATGCAAGATTTGACTGAAGATTATAGCCACCCAAGATCTAGGAACTTCATGAAAGCACAAGAGAGATCAATATGCAATGCTCAAGATTGCAATGGAATTAAATCCAATAGAAATCAATGTGATTTACATATGAGGCCATCTAGTTATATAGGCAAGGTGAGACATAGGATTAAATAGGATTATGACGAGTGTCTTAATCCTATGTCATGTGATAACATATCATAACTACCTAGGATGTACATGTGTTATAAGTCAAAAGATAAGATAAAAACTAACACATTCTAGAAAGATTCCCTCCTAGGAACTAAGTAAACTTAACATGTAAATATGACCTACTAATGACTAGATAGGTAAAACACCTATTTACACCAACAATGCCTACTAGGCCTTTAGTAAATCTGAATAGATCCTACTAAAAGATGAATGCCTATGTTTTGGAGCTTGTTGAGAATTTTAGTTTTTAAACATATGATGCACACAAGTGTTCAACCCCCTCCTATAGATAGTGTCAAATATTTTGATTGTGCTCACCTAATGTCAAAAGGTGAATCTCCAATCCATTGAAGATGCACTTTATATGATCATAACTTACAAACAATAACCTAGAAATTATTGTGAAAGGATTCTCAACTTTAAATATTTAGAATGTCCATAAATGTAGAAGATGGTGCCCTAAAAAGACATTGCAATGCAATTAAGACTCCTTAGAGAGATAATTTTGGCGTTGAAATTGCACACACTGACTTTGCATGCAATTTGCCAAACACAAAAAAACAAATCAAGTAAATAACTGAAGCTTTTGTAGTCTAGTATTATTTAGATATTTTTAATTTTTGTGAGATTTTGAAGATATTCAAAATTATAGGTCATCCTCCTTGAAGCACAAATTACTAGTAAAAGGCAACCTTACCAATATAATAACCATTGTTAAAATATCATCCTAGAATTGCCAAACTTAGCACTAGTGAATATGTGAATTCATGAGGTTATAGGTTCAAATATATTTGCTAATTTGAAGGCCTACATGAGGTTCCAAGCTCAAATATGACCATCCAAAGGAAAATAAGTTCATTTTGAAACTTGGGTTTAAATAATTAAATTTTATATATTTAAAATCTATTAATATAATTTATGCATCAAATGGTGAGCTTTACATGTGTTTTTTTTCTTGGAGGTACTTTAATATGTGGTGGTGCAAATCTCTAAATTGTATTAATTATACATTACTTGAAAGATAAATAATTGAGAGTTGTGTTTATTTAGACTAGAAGTTGTACATCACATCCTTTTTCTATTTGATTTAGGATGATAAATTGTACACTTGTATGTATTTTGAATTATCAAGTATGTAATTAATATAACAATAATATTGTATGTCTTTGGACAAAAGAGTTGCAAGATCACATAAGATCCTGTTAGTTTTAGGATCATAAATGCAATAAGCAGAAAAAACACAACACATAGAACAATGAACACAATATTTGAAAACCCTCCTACTCGAGGGAGAAAAAACCTAGCAAGAAATTCTCTTATAAATTAGAAAAATATCAGGCCCTAGAAAGGCCGAATACAATACAATGGATCTGCACTTATATATGGTGCAATTTCATGAATACACAAAGTATTTGACTCTTCTCCTTGATGCTAATATGTTGCTTAGAAAATTGACCTGGTGCTGAAAGATTCAAACTTGGAATGATTTTGAATTGATTTGATGCTAAAATGAGGAGACACCTCCTATATATACAAGCTAGGTGGTCTTTCTTTCTAGGGCCAACCTAGAAAAATTCAAATTTTATTTATCAAACAAAGGCCAACCTTCCTTGAGTTGAATATATTTAGGAGAAAATAGCTCCCAAAGCTACAAAAGACTAACACTCCCTCTTAGCTAGGGAGGTATTTTCAAATATCCTCATCATGTAGTCTCTCAACATGACGCCCACAATGGCTACACCCATTTGTGGAAAAACACATCTCAGTCTCAGAGATGGACAAGGGCTCGTCATGGAGTCTCTCAACATGACGTCCACAATGGCTACACCCATTTGTGGAAAAGCACATCTCAATCTCAAAGATGTACAAGATATCCTCATCATGGAGTCTCTCAACATGATGTCACATCTCAGTCTCAGAGATGTACAAGATATCTTCATCATGGAGTCTCTCAACATGATGTCCCATCTCGGTCTTAGAGATGTACAAGGGCTTACACCTCATATTTTTCCATCTCAGAGAAATATACACTACAAGGGCTTTCACCTCATATTTCTCCATCTCAGAGAAATATACACTACAAGGGCTTTCACCTCATATTTATCTGTCTCAAAGAAATATACACTACAAGGGCTTTCACCTCATATTTCTTTGTCTCAGAGAAATATACAAGAAATCTTCATGATGATGTGACTCTCTCTAAAGCTCCAAGTACTTACATCAACCTCCTGACCTCCTCATCCAAGATTGCTTGCAATGCTTGATTTAGAGGAACGGTTTCCAACACACACCTCTGGCATTACTGACTTGTGAGAGTCTAGGACTGTCCTCGTCAACCTCATCCCAAATCACCCTATTCTGAATAGGTTTGCAAAGCTACCAATGTCAAATCTAGGTTGATTATCTTGTGCAATTCAGTTCTCTGCAGCTGAAAAGGCTTTCCAAGGACTTAGCACCTGGCCTTGCAACACTGCAACCCACTTAGTTGACACCTTCACTTCTTCTTAGTGAGTCACTCTAGTACCTTGAGACATAGAACTCCATTTGTTGAACACAAAACTCCCTCTTAACCCCCGCCTCAATACAAAGATTACAAAAATCCTCTGGAAGTGAACTCCTCACCATTAACGAATCTCAGAACCTTAGTCCTCTTCTCGGACATGTCATTGTTTTACCCAACTTGCTTTCACAACTCTCAATCAATAGCCATTAGCAAGTCTTCTCCAATGATCTTGATAGGAACCTCACTATTTTCCATAATTATTTCTAGGGTTGCCAATAGTTGACCATGCAAGAACCATAAACTGTTGTTCCAAATCATGAGGACATGATTTCTATTGTACCATTGTTTAGTGTCTTCATCTTTCTCAATATTCTTTACTGATGCAAAATCTCCATCCAAGGCTAACCCAACCTTGTGCCCTCAAGAGATGTCTCCAATGAAGAATCATGAGAGTTATGTGCCACCAACTCAGTCCCATGGTTGTAAGCTATGTCTCCATGTTTGTTCATTTCTCTAGCCGGCATGACTTCCTTACAAGATGCCTCAAGCTCTTCCTCCCTTTGAATTCCTTATGCAATCTCTGATAATTAATCCATCATCCTTTTGCTCCTTGATCCATCCTGCATTTTGAAGAGATTAATAATAGATCATAAAATTAAACCACCCTAAAGAGGAATATACATACCAATGCAAGTAGCATACATGATTCACTATTCCCAATTTTATTGCATGAATTATTATTAGCTACATAAAATCCATGATCATTATTCAAAGGTACAAACATAAAATACTTATCTCTTTATTGTTGGTACACCATTGAGCTAGACCTATACCTGTGTCTCATCTTCACCACCTTCAATGTTTCCATCCCATGCAACCGACCTCATATTTTTAGATCAAGCACAATTACACAAAGAATAGGGATGGACGAAACTAAATTAGCCCATCTCTACAACACTTCCATCACTGCCCCTTTCAAATCAAGAAGCATTGCAAAGGCCTATTGTGATGCTCTTTTCACTTCATCTTCATTCGCTACATAAACAAAACTCAATAGCCTCATCCTCCATGTGCCTCTGCTTAGATTCCATTCCATGATCTTTTTGAGCTCTTCCTTGGTAATGTAGGAAGTAGGGTTTTGAGCTTGTAATGATAGAGGAAGAGCCTACATGTAGAACTTATCCAATTTTGCAAGTTTACTGTTGATGTGAAGGGCATAATCGCACAACGCTTTTCTCCATTGCTCAACATCACAACCGCCAAAATACCAACATTCAACTTTCAGTCTCCACTATAGTTGTAGAATTTTATTGCTATCTTCAGCGACACCTCAGCTAAAATCCAAATTTGAATAATAGCAACCTTCAAGGTCTGCAATAATTCACCTTCAAGATCTACAATAATTATCTTCAAAATATGCTCATAAATCTGAAGCTTAACTTCACATAAATTGCATTAAGTCTGCTCCAAAAATATGTCTGATTTCTGCTTCAAAACTTTCTCTAAAAATAGACACAAGATCTTCCCTAGATTCTAATAAAAAACCTACTCCAAATCTTGCTCCAAATCAGATACAGTGACTACAAAAAATCTACTCGAGATAATGACATGAATTGCTTCATACAAATCACTTCTATACTAGCATGACTTGCTTCGAGGAATTTCTTCAAAAATTCACTCTATGTTGATATGATTTTCCTTACAAGATGTCTTCACCAAAAAATCTTGTGCTGGTCCAATTTTGCCTCATAGAATGCCTTATAAATATGCTTGTCGTCTACTATAGATCTGCTCTAGAATTTTGATTAATATGAACAATGAATGGATGCTTAGACAAATCTGATGAGATCTTCCCTAAACCCGCTTTGATACCATGTTAGTTTTAGGTTCAGAAATGCAATAAGCAGAAAAAACACAACACATAGAACAATGAACACAATATTTTACCCTGGGAAAACCCTCCTACTCGAGGGAGAAAAAACCCAACAATAAATTCTCTTATAATTAGAAAAATATTAGGCCCTAGAAAGGCCAAATACAATACAATGGATCTACGCTTATATATGGTGCAATTTCATGAATACACAGTATTTGACTCTTCTCCTTGATGCTAATCTGTTGCTTAGAAAATCAACCTGCTACTGAAAGAATTCAAACTTGGAATGATTTTGCATTGATTTGATGCTAAAATGAGGAGACACCTTCTCCTATATATACAAGCTAGGTGATCTTTCTTTCTAGGGCCGACCTAGAAGAATACAAATTTTATTTATCAAACAAAGGTCGACTGCCTTGAGTTGAATATATTTAGGAGAAAATAGCTCCCAAAGCTACAAAACACTAATAGATCCAACTATTAAATGTAAGTATAACTATATAATATTTTAGTATGTAATCTTTATTAGTAATAAATTAGACACAATTAATTTTTTTTTTTATAGTTAAATAGCTGCTTTATGGGCAACACCCTATATTGCTTTGAGAAAAGATTACATGTAGATACATTGAAAATAGTCTTCCCAGACCCGACTCTTACCCCTATTATGACTCCACCAAACTTGTCCTAATTGCCAACAAACCAAATTTCCAAGGCATGTTTCAAAAGGCCTGAAATTCTTACATTTTATAAAATTCGAGACTGTCTCATGACAACAACAATATAAAAAAAACCTGGAAAACTTCACAAGCATAAACCACCGGGACTGACTACTTAACCCTACTATCCTTCGATCACTTTTTAGACATTTGTTTGACAAAACCAAAATTAAACACCAGACCTGCCAGTCTTATTCCACACTATCCTCTTCCGAGTCATACCTTTTCTGCCAGGCTTTGAAGTCTGCAATTATAGGGCACTCCAGACCGAAATTGGCATGTGCTAGGCTCTTGGCCTTTTGCTTAGGATCCCTCTTATCATTTTGGCACCATTCTTCCCCCAACCCCAGCTTCCAATCCTCGTCGTCACTAACCACTATCTCATTCACCAATTCTTCATCTTCGATATAGCGCAAGGCCCAGCTACATGGAAGATTAGTGACTATCTTCGTAGCACGCGACAAGAAGAAAATGCTACGCTCACGAACATCTTTGAGCTCTCAAAAACTTAAGGCTCGATGGTTCTGATCAATGGAAATTTCAACACCTCCCAACCATGCATGTGAATCATGTATACTTAATTTTGCGGCATGGGTATCAACTTGTTCTTGTCTACATTATCCAGGGCCGCATTGATGTCGGCCAACCACGTGTGATCAAAAAGCATTTGTGTGAGTTTTTTGGCATTCTCCTTCGACACCTCCATGTGCAAAAGGATGGCCAAAAATATGGCATAAATCTCTGTGTTGGACCTAGACCTATGGTAGGCCCTCAAAAATTCAGGCCCTAGGACTCTCTTTGTGGCCCACAGGATTACTAAGTGCGAAGAAGAAAGCAAACCCTGTAGCCGTTTGTCTATGATCTCCCCTTTGAAGGCCTGTTGTTGCTTATCCATGCTGAGAGAAAGTGGAGTCTCCATTTTATGTTTCCTATGAAAGGCTTTCAACTACTACCAACCCATGACGCCCACAAACCACCTGCCACTTTTTCTTTTGCAAATATTAGTCGATTTCTCTAGAGACTTTATTTGGGCTATTATAGTTAAAAATATTTAGGGCTTTAATTCCAAAGCCTGTCGAGATCATTATTGTAGGTCATATCCACTTGCCACCAGCTTATTATGATGAGTACCTACCATGGATGTTGTGCCAAGCCCAACTCATCTTTGTTGATGCGGCTTTAACGAATGACCATTCCCACCAATCTCACTCATTTGGGTCTTTTCATTTCGAGCCAAACCTGTCGACGACCAACAAGTACGAGCTCATCTCCCAGATCCCGATAGACCCACGTTGAATGCCACCGAGACCCACATTTTGAATCTCTTATTTCTAGCTCTTTTGCCCCTGTGGGCCCACATTTATACGTGCCTTGCTCTAGTTTTGTGCCATCTCACTCGGAGTGAATCCCACTCATCGTTTTGTTAGGACTAATTATTGTCACTTCTTGCACCCATGTAGGACAAGGAGAGTTTGCTAACCAACATGCTCTCTGATTAAATGCCATGTTCTTAATTGAATTGCATTTTCTTCATTGATTTTTTTTTGCAGCTTCTTTCGCCAAGTTGTTTGCTTTTTGATTTCCTTCTTTGTATATGTGGAATACCTTGAAATCCTCAAACCTACCCAGAAGTTGAGATATTGGTTGAAGCCAATGATTTAGTTTCCAATTGGGGGATTTTTTCTATCTTATCGAGTTGATAGTGATGAGGGAGTCGCCTTCAAGTTGTATTCTCTTTGCACCTATGGCTAAACCCATTTGAATCCCCAATAGAGCTGCTTGGAACTAAGCTTAATTGTTTGTAAAGGTTCCTAGTGGTTTGGAATTCTCTACTATCATCTCCCCCAGCTCATTTTTGGCCACACAACCAACACCTCTTGGGCCTAGGTTACCTCGAGCCACACCATCAAAATTTATCTTGATCTAGCCTTTTTTTGGAGGTTCCCATCTGACTTCCTTTCTCTTCTATTGTGACAATCTTTGGACCACGCCTTTTATTTTAGGTATGGTTAATCCCTTGAAAGCTTGTTTCATTTGGTCATCCCAATTTGAGTAGGAGTTCTGCTTTCCTGAGTTTGATCTCATTGCTTCATTCACTGTTTCAGTGACCATACCTTCTATTTTTTCACATAGCCTTTCTAGCGACATTTCCTTATTTTGAAAAATCCTTTTGTTGTGTTCTTTCCAAATTTCCCAAATGATTATTGATAGGGCTACAGGCTAGATACTGTCAAATATTTCCTTTCTTATTGGATGGGGCCACATATTGAACCATACCAATAAGTAGTTTGGCAGGGGGCTTTGTAAACTTAGTTTCCTCATGAAATACTTCCATCAATGCTCTGAGTATGGGAAGTTCAACAACAAATGGTTTGTATCTTCGTTGTTATTTTTGCACAAGATGCATCTTCCAGGGCCCTAAATTCCATAGGTAGCTAATCTGTCATCTGTTAGGATCCTTTTTTGGATTGCCAGCCAAGCAAACAACCCTTATTTTGGTAGGCAATTCTTCCCCCAAAGCAATTTGTTTGGCCAATTTTCTCTTACCTCTGCTTGTTCCTTGATTTTGTATCCCAACTTGACTACATAAGCTCCCATTGATGAGCCACACCATTTGATAGTGTCCTCCTGGTTGGAAGGAAAAAAATTCCTTTCCTTTAATATTGCAGCAAGGGCTTCCTTATGGTTTTGTGGAGCTTCTAGATCTTGCAAGGAATGCCATTCCCATTCTTGCACACCTTCCCTTTCTACCATTCTTCCATAGTCGCATACCTTCTCACCCCAATATCTTGTAGTTTCTTCTCTGATTAGTTCCATGTTGGGTAGTGTTGCTAAAGCTTTTTTGCCATTCCATGAATCTTTCCAAAAAGATGTTGATTTTCCATTTCTTATCTCCTATGTCACATGCCTTGAGATTATATCCTTGCATTCCATCAAATAGTTCTAGATGGCTGAGCCTCTAGGAGGATTCTCAGTTGTGAGGATTTAGATTAGGGAATCCGAGTCTAGATATTTTCTTCATAAATTCTTGACCCAACATTGCTCTCCTCTTGCATAGATGAACCAGACCAATTTTGCACCCACTGCCATATTCATCAGTCTTAGTTGTTTAATATCCGCTCCTCCGACCTCTTTGGGTGAACAAACTTTTTCCCATGCCACTAGGGGAAATTTTTGTTGATCTCTTGTACCACTGCAAAAGAAATTTTTTAATATCTGGTTTAGTTTCTTCACAATTGTTGTTGGAATCTTTAGGCACGCCATTAAGTATATTGGAATGGCTGATAACACTACCTTTACCATCATCAATTTACCAGCCGATAACCATTTCCTTTTCCATGTCCCCATTTTATTCTTGCAGCTATTTATTAACCCTTCCCAATAGAATTTTTTGTTGATACCCACAAATAATGGAGTTCCCAAGAATCTCCCTAGAAAATTTGCCACTCTCAAGCCCAAAATTCTTGCCAAGTCTCTCTGAAGGCTCGATTGAGTGTTGAGAAAGAAGACCTCTGATTTATGCCAGTTTATACTTTGACCTGATGCCTGGAAATATTCATCCAAGAAGGTTTTAATGGTTCTTGCTTCTCTTCTACTTGCCATCCCAAACAGAGTTGTATCATCAACAAATTGCTAATGCATTGTGTTCTCAATACCGTTAGCTACTTGCACCCCTTTCCATTTACTTGCCTATCTTAGAGTTGTTATTCCTCTTCCCATTACTTCCGCCATGATAATGAATAGGAAAGGGGATAGGGTATCCCCCTGCCTAATCCCTCTCGTGGATGAAAAGAAGCCCTGAGCTATACCATTTCCCAACATCGAGAATTTTGCTGTGGAAATGCAACTTTTCACCCATCTTACCTATTCCTCCTGAAAACTGAATTTCCTAAGTACCTCCAATAGGAAATCTTTGTCCACCAAGTCATATGCTTTAAGTATATCCAACTTGAGGATCATACATGGCTCTCTTGCCTTTCTAGCTGAATGCAGGGTTTTGTGAGTTGTTATTATGCCTTCTACAATTGATCTACCTGGAGCAAACCCACTTTGTTCCTCTAAGATTATGTGCCCTAATACTCCCTTCAATCTGTTTGATATTATTTTCATAGTTACTTTGTACACTGTGTTGCATAAGGCAATTGGTCTAAAATCTCCCATCTTTTCTGAGTCCTTTTTCTTAGGGATCAATGCCAAAAATGTATGGTTTGTTGCTCCCAGCATGGTCATCTTCTTTCTTGACTCTTCTGCTACTAGGTATAGGTCTTCCCCCACTATTTCCCAAATTTTTTGAAAGAAGCATGCAAAAAACCCATCTAGTCCCGGGAACTTGTCTGGATTCAGTTGAAAAGTCGTCTTTTTCACCTCTTCTTTGCTTATTTGCTTATATAGCATTTTATTTTGTTCTCCTATAATCCTAGGTATTGTTGCCAATAGTTTATTTTTGACTTTCTCATTGTTTCCAGTTGGTCTATTTAGTATTGCTTGGAAGAAATTCACTGCCTCATTGAATTCATCCAGCGACTGAGTTATTGAGCCATCTTCTCTTGTTATGGATGTTATTATATTCCTGCTTCTATTTGATATTGCCATTATGTGGAAGTATTTCATATTTCTATCACCTTCTTTGAGCCAAGTTTCCCTTGATTTTTGTTTCCAGAAGCATTCTTCTCTCTTTAGGATCTCTACCAGTTCCTCTTTCAAGGCCTTTTCCATTTCAAAATCCACCACATCCATTCCTTCTTCTATAATATGTTCATTGAGTGTGCTTAGCTCTTTTTCCACCTGTTCTTTTTCTTGAAAGATATTTTTGAAATGTTCTCTTTTCCATTCCTTGAGTTTATTTTTCATGTGATTCAGTTTTCTATTCAATTTGTACAGACATGAGTGATTTCCTACTTGTACTTCCTGCCACCATTCCTTAATCAAACCGGGGAGCTTATCATCTCTTGTCCACATTTTCTCAAACTTAAAAGGGCAACCCACTAGGGTGGCATCTGGCTGGATTTGTAGCTGCATTGGGAAATGGTCTGAGCCCACATAGGGAAGAATAGTGGCTTTAAGAGTTTGGTATATTCTTCCCCAATCCCAAAACATGAGAAATCTATCCAGACTTTTAGCTATGTTTGTGAATCCTTTCCTCCTATTTGTCTAGGTAAAGGCACCATTTTTTGTTGCTATATCCAATAGGTGGTTGGTGTCCACAAATTCCTAAAAAATATTGCTAGACTCTTGTGATTCTCCCTATTCCACCTCTCTTTTCTTCACAATTCATGGTTGCATTGAAGTCTCCTACTATGATTCCTTTTTCTCCCCTAAGATTGATTAAGGCTTGAGAGATTTGTTGCCAAACTGCTTTTTTCTCTCCTGTCTGAGTAGGGCCACATGTGTTGATTAATGTGAATTGCTCATTCTTTTGTAGCATTTTACATTTTATTGCTATCCAATTCCTGTTCTCCTCCATCAGTTCACTTGTTACTGTGAGTGGATTCCATATAACCCCTAGACCTCTTGAAGCCCCTTCTGCCCTCACAAAACATCCTTCCCAATGCTTCCACCACTTCATTCTATTCTTGATTGCTTCTAAGTCCCATTTTGTTTCTTGTAGTATGAAAATTTCTGCTTTGGATTGGTCAATTTGGCGCTTGACCAGGCGCCATTTGTTAGGGGTGTTTAAGCCCCTAACATTCCATGTTATTATCCTCATTGTGACTGGGGAATGAGAATCTCCTTCCCAATCCATAGTTTTGTTTGGCCAGCTGCATTTGTTGCTATTTCCAGTTTAGCTTTGTTGGTTTTGGGACCCCTCTTCCCTTTTCCCTTTATGTTTGGCTTTTTTAGCTTAGATTGTGTTTGTTCTAGAGTTCTTTCCTCCCACAACTCCCCTTCTTCTGCTTCCTCCTGCTCTTCCTCGTCTATTTCCCAATCTCCATCTATTTCATTTTCTTCCAGTTGAGAATCTTCTTTTCCATCTACTTGCTTTTCCCTTTCCTCTGCTTACCATGCTACTTCCTCTTGTGCTTCCTTTCCCTCCTGGCTTGTGTTCTCAGGGTTTTTTTCTCAAGCTCATGGTTTCCCCTATTTGTGTGGCTATGACTTTTTCTAGGTCTTGGGTGTGCTTTAGGAGAGTACTCAAATCCTCTTTCGCTTGTTGAGTTATCCCTTCATCATTCAACATTCTCTGGCTTGGGATTATTGCTGCTACCCATTCATTTCCTTCCAACTTTCTCTTTTTGGAATTCTTCTCAATTGTTTGCTTCATGCCTTCTTCTCTTAGGGTTATTTCGTTTCCCTTTTCCCTAGCCTTATCTACTGAGTTGTTTGCTATTTCTTGCTTGCTACCCATATGGTTTTCCTCTTCCACTCTGCCAAAGCCTCCTACCTTTATGTCCTCCCTGAAAAGACACTTCACTACCTTCTAATTCCAAACACCAAACTCTATTAGGATCTCTAGTCTTTTATATACCCCTACTCCTTCCTCTATTTCTACCAAAATATTTGCTTCTGCACCTTCCTTTCCATTTACAAAATCTTCATCTATTCCAAGGCAAACCCCTAGAGTATCCCCAATTTTGGTCATGGCCTCCACACTCCAGTATTCTGATAGTAGGTCTATCAGTTTCAGCCATGTTGGGATTTGTTTGATTTTGTAATGCCACGGGTCGAAATTGGGTTCCCGGTTTTTACAATGAAAGTTGTAACCATTGAAAAAAATGGGTTTACCATATACTATTTGTTGTTTCAAATCCCAATCTATGCATTCTATCAGGTAAAAGGCATTGGGGAGAGGTTTTATGCTTACCCGGTCTTTGAAGACTTGTTGCCACTAGCTCATGATTTCTTCTTTTGGATCTCCTGGTCCACACCATTTCGCAAAGAGGGCTCGATTTCACAATCTCTCCAGTCTTCCTTTGATGATTTCCGACGACATTGGGAAGAGCTTGCTACCCCATGGTTTAGTGCTTGCTTTCGTTCCTCTTTTTGCTCCTCTCTTCCCTTTGATATGCCCTCCATTCCTCCAGTTGCCCTGATGATTATAACGGTTAGGTCTTCTTAGGGGTCTCCTATTCCAATGAGCTCCAAATTGCAAGGATCGATCCCATCGCATATTTTCTCCTCCCAGGCAGTTTCCTTGGAAGCTCAGCTTGTTACTGTCGTTGTTTCCTAGGACTACCGCTTCGATTGGTTCTCTTGTTCTCTTTGACTTTCCATTGTCTCGCCGTTGGAGCTCTAGGGTTTTTATTTTTCCCAAACCGCCCACTCCTGAAATTGCCATGACTTCATTTTCCTTCTGATTCCATCCGCGAGGATTTTGTTTGCCCCATCTTCCTTCCTGCTGGCCATCAAGGGATCCATCTTTCCCTATGTCTTTGTGTCAGTTTCTTTCTTGCTCTTCCTCCCATTTCTCGATCCTTGGGTCGCATTTGTCGATCCACCTTCCATTCAAGAAGACCCATTGTGGAGTATAGTTTATCTCCTTCTCCTTTACTGCCTTTGCTCCTTCTCTCCTCGAGATCCTTTCCTCAGGCTCGTCACCCCATCGCCTTCTAGCCTGACCTCTTGCTTTCTATTGATCCCAGACTCCTGCGGAATTTCGCTCCAATGGGCCAGTTTATGCCATTTTTCAATTTCTATTTATTTTTCAAAGAGTAGTTATAGACAATTAATTCTTGTGTGAAGTTAGATTTTGATTATTAGTAATAAATTAGACACAATTAATTCTTATGTAAAATTAGATTTTGATTATTATTATTGGTATTTTTATATAAGATAATGAATAGTTATAACATTTTGATGCATTAATGACATGCATTAGAATAAATTATGATTAATATTTTTATATTCAAACAATAATGAAAATATATTTTATTAATGAATTAAACTATAATAAATATCCTCACGACTATTGATACATGCTCAGCCAATAGATCCTCTCCCCTAATTTCCAAATCCAAAGAAAATCGTTCTGATATCTGCCATCAAATATACAACTCACCTAGCTTACTTTGTTAAATCAATGGAAGAAAGTAGCAGCCCCCGGATCGCTAAGGATGTTACACAGGTATACCATTCTCCAAATTTCAGAATATTAAGCCGTAAGTTGTGCATTGGGCCGTTTAAGATAAGTATATTTGAGAGCTTGATTTAATACAAGAAGGTTTAAGGCGAATGATCATATTGAAATTTTATCTTGGCCTGTATGTGAATGGTGCTGGTTTGATTGTTCTGTGCAGTTAATAGGGAAAACGCCGTTGGTTTATCTTAATAATGTTGTGGAAGGATGTGTCGCCAGAATTGCTGCAAAACTCGAGATTATGGAACCCTGTCGGAGTGTCAAGGATAGGTATGGACTTTTTCTTTTTATCTATTTATTTGTTAATTTTTATCTTTTCTTTTATTAATTTTGACTGTAATGTAGAAATAGGTTGAAACTACAGCTGATTTTGATTATTTTAAAGTCTCGTTTGGAATATCTTTTTAAAATTGAAAATGTAACATGTACGATATGCATTTTACAATTAAAAGCCAGCAAGTAAGAAAGAAGTGGTAAGAAAATAGGGTAATGAAGTAGCCAATCAAAACCGGCAAATGTAGGGATTCAAAACTGTTACCTGGTTTGTTTGCATGTCAATTTTTTTGTTTAGATTCTGGATATTCTCCAGTTGATGTGTTAGCATCTTCCTCCCCTGGGGTATTAACATCTCTACTGGTTTCCAATTGTAACTTTTTCACTTTCGCCTGATTCCTATCATGTAATGTCATACTGGTTCCTAACCACAGTTAGTTTACAAATCAGAGATTTCATCCTTCCAAGATTTTGTTCACGTTGAAATGCCCCGTTATATTTATTTTCCTTGCCTCAAAATGAAACAGTTAGAATTAGTTATTATTTGTTCAAATAAATTTTTGCAAATTTCAAGGAAATGGAAATAGAACATAAAAATTTAGAGAACTTTGGTTTAAGATGGGGTGGTTTCAAAGTTTAGTTGTATGTTTTTGTTTCAACTTTAATTTATTGTCTTAATTTTATTATTATTAATAATAATTGTCATATTATAAATTGTTTACAAATATGAAAGTTCATATGAATATTTAATTTCTTTTAAATAATTATTTAAGACTATTTAATATTATAATAATTTAGAAATTTGTTTCAGAAATTAATAGCAGAAGATTAAAAATCACAATTTAAAAACATACCTTAGCAATTATATCCACACTAATAATAAAAAAATAAATTAAAATTCACAAATTAAAGTTCCAGTTTAATTTTTTTTTTTTTTAATTTAAACTTAAATCTCCCCCTTAAACATCTTAAATTATTTTAAATTTAGCTATAAATTTAATATCTTCTATCTTATATTGATTTTTTTTTAATTGGATTAAGAAAAATAACAATTAAAAAGGATTACAAAGAGCTCTGCTCAGCAGCTAACACCAAAACAGAGCAACGTAGAATACAACGAACTAACAGAGATACACAGAAACAAAATGGTCAGCATAGCCCGCCGACCAACCTAAGCAGCAAAGCCTAAAAGGAAAGATGAAACAATTATCACAACTGCTGATCATAACCCCAGTAGGAGTCTCCCACGCACAAGACTGTGTGACTCGCAGCAGGAAGTCTTGCCAAAATATGACATCTGAACATCATATCACTCCTCCATAACATCTGAACCGCAATCTCCCCTTACTCCACCAGAGTTTGTAGAAAGGAAAATCATCCCAGACCATCAAAGCTTCAGCAGAAGAGGAGGCCACATCAACAGAGCCGTGGCAAGAACCTCATTATGTGCTGGAATTAGATCAGCTCACCAAAGCATGACAATCCCTGACATTATAATAATCTCTTGAACGATCAACATTATAAACAGTCTTGAAGTCATCAGCTTTAGTATTAGCCTCAAAAGCAGTGAATTGTGGTTGCAGGTCAGCCAAGGTATTTTTGAGCTCAGGGTTGGTCTGAAGAGTAGACTGCGAAAGCAAGAGCCGGGTGGAGAGATTCACACAGAGGATCAGGGCTTCCGTTTGGATGGTATAGAAAGTGTGAGAGAAAGTAGACAAGCAACTAAATCTCCAAATGTGCTTAAGGATAATGTGCCTGAAGGTCTGTGTAATGACATTGTGACATGGGGAAAGTCCAAGAAGGTCTACTTTCCAAGACCAAACCCGAAGAGCAGAGAGAATGGAGAAGAGGCAGTTCCACAAGCATTGGGCATGGGGGAAAAACTAGAAGGCGTGCGTAATATACTTTGTTTTAGCACAGAAAGGACATTATGGAGAGGGAGAGATGAAGGAAAGTCAATCACCAATAAGAACTTTAACGTGCAGAACTTCCCAAACATCCAATTGAGCTTGAGCATCGGCTCTAGATTTCCAAATAAGAGCGCTTAACTTGTTTCATCTAGCACGGTTGAACTTGCAATACCATTTGAGGTTAAGATGGGGAGACAAGGATATTGCAGGCAGGAGTTGGCTATAGATGGTTTTAAGAGGGAAGACATGGAAGTTTTGATTGTTGGGCCATTTCCAATATTTAAGGAAGTTATCATGGTAGGGGGTGGATAGTAGGCAGGATAGTTTGGGCGTAACTAATTGTTGGATTTGTTAAATTGGAGACTTGTCTGAAGGGGAAAACTTAAATTGAGACTTAAGTTGCTGCTATGATTCCCAATTAAATATGGCAGGGTCCCACAAGTCTTGAAAAACTTGAATGGCTTTTTTAAAGAGATGTTTACCTTTAATGTTTTTGCTAGTAGCATGAGGAGCATTGTCTAGTTGAACCAAGCGGTTCCACCAGATGGATGAGGAGGCAAAACTTAAGTCATGAATCAATGATTGATCATACCACAATAATTTTTTTAGAGTAGTCTACCAAGCCCTCCAAATGGAATTGGAAAGGGCATAACCATGAGTTTTGAAATAAGGGGCAAGAAGAAGCTTATCCTTCTAGTTTACCAAGTCCCATGAGCGACCAGCAGTAGTATTTTGAATGTGTGGCAAACTAGAGATGTTTCCAAGGAGCATCACCATCTAGGGCCGTAACAATCCATTTAGTTGTGAGACAAATGCCTTGAGTATAAGGATCTATGACTCCCAATCCTTCTCTATCTTTTTGTTGCATGCTGTGAATCCATGAAGTAACAAGCAGGTCTTTTTTATTTCCCCAATTAGCCCAAAGGAAGTTCCTGATTAACTGAGTCAACTGTTTGTAACAAGTTTTAGAAGAAAGCCAACTAGAAGAAATGTAAACATGGTTGGTGGGAGGATTTTATTGTCAACTTGAATTCTCCCAACCATGGAAAGAAATTTGTTGGTCCAATTCAGGGGTTCATTTTTAATTTTAGCCAAGAACCATTTCCACATTTCTTTGAGTGAGACTCCAATGCCAAAGGGTATCCCAAGGTACCTCATGATAGGACCATGCTTCACCTCTCTCCATTCACTTGGGATCCAAGGTGGCTGAGGGTTGGGGCTTGTCATAATGAATTCATTTTTATGCATTGCCAGCTGAGAGCGTGAAATTGAACAAAAGGGATCCAATATGTCAAGCGTATGAGTCACGTCCCCCATTGAGCTTTGAATGAAAAAGCATGTTGTCATCAGCAAAATGGGAGTTAGAAGTTGTAGCATTGCTAGGAAGCACTTTGCCATGGATAAACTTATTGGCGAGTGCATGTTGGAAAAGATATCCAAGGGTGTCAGCAGCAAGGACATACAAGAAGGGAGCAAGGGTACACCCTTGGTGAATGGACTTTTGCAAGGGAAATTGTGGGGAGAGAACACCATTGGCAACCACTTTGGCATTTGCATCCATAAACAGCATTTTAATTTGCTCACAAATTTTGGGACCGAAACCAAGCCATTTTAGCATTTTAAGAATGAAGGGCCAGTGAATAAGGTCATAGGCTTTATCAAAGTCAAGCTTTATGATGAGAGCATCTTGGAGAGATTGTTGAGTTCATTCAGCCATCTCCCAAGCAAGAACCAAGTTGTCTAAGATAAATCTTCCTCCTAAAAACCTAGTTTGCTTTGGATGAACAATCGCTTGAGAGATGTAATTAATTCTTCGAGCCAATGCTTTAACAATGATTTTATATGAGGTGTTGAGGAGGGTAATAGGTTGCCACCATTTAACAATATCCTCATCTTTACCTTTGGGAATAAGCTTGATCAGACCTTGATTGATAACATTTCCCAATGATCGAGTTTCAATTCCTTCAAGGCAAACATCATAAAAGTCCTCATGAATGTGGGGCGAAAGAGCTCTGTAAAATTTAATCGGGAGCTCATCAATTCTCAAGCTTTTTTCCAAGGCCATACAGTGAAGGGCTTCATCAAATTCTTCTATTGAAGAAGATGGTCGAGAAACCTGCTATATTTGTGGTCTATTTTCTTGGGCATATAGCCAGCGACACCATCCTCAAGAATAGGGAGAAGGATGTCACCTTTTGAATCATCAATGAACAGGTTTTTGAAATTCTCATAGAAGGTTTGCATAATATCAGAATGGCTGTTTTGCAGGTTACTGTTACCTGTTTTTTTTTTGAAAAATCAGAACAAAGTTGAAAAAACAGAAAATATTTTCTGCAAAATCAGCAAAGCATGCAAAAATAATAAAGGAGTTCACTAACTTCAAGGAAGTTAAAGGGAGACTTTTTTTCATGTGTTAGTTTAAAGTTTAAACTCTTCATGCAGATTTTTCAAAAGAGAGTTTAACTTCGTGGTCCCCTCCAGCAGAGCATGCAAAAATAATAAAGGAGGAGTTCACTAACTTCAAGGAAGTCTAAAGGGGAACTTTTTTTCATGCATTAGTTTAACTCTTCATGTAGATTTTCTTAAAATGAAGTTCTGATTTCCATGCAAAAATCTGAAAAAAAAAAGAATTTCAAAACTCATATTGAGTTTAGGCTCTCAAAATCTATAAATAAGAGGCCTATGCTTTGTAACAAATCATAGAAAAGGTTTATTGTGACAAAGTGGCATTCAATTCTTGAATTTTTTCAGTCAAAATTAGGTCTTTACCTTTGTAATTTTCTTCATTGGTTGCATTTTCAACCTTTTTTCACTCTGAAATAATGGTTGATTGTATGCTTGTGATGTAATATTTTACCGTTTTTCTAGAAAACAGTCATTGTAGCAGCCTTCAGTGAATCAAAGATCAATATTTTTGCCTCTACTTGTTTCCATTTTCTCTGTGTATGAAAAAAAAAGCAGGTATTATTGTGAGTTCTATAACTCCTTGATTGTTGTTGTTCTAAGTTTACCTCTGAATTATTGTTGCAAATTTTTGTGTGAAGCTTTAGATTGAGATTCATAAGTTGCATTGTTGAAAGGAAGTAGAAATTTGCTATATTTGATGTATCACCTTCATTTTTTGTTTTAGATTCAGATTATCAGTTCTTTCTTATCTCTTTTCCTAGAAAAGATCTTTAGTTAGAGTTAGTTTTTAGGTGATTTACCAAGGGGAAGCCGCCCTTTAATTGGAGGTTGACCTTGAGTTTTGCGAGTCCCACAACTTGAGAGGTCATCCAATGTTTCACAGGATAGCTGGATTCAAGATTCAACAGGGTGCATATTCCAGGTGATAACAATTACCATTAGCAAAATTAATTGCAGAAATGTGTTCAATTTTGTGTTTATGATGAAGATATTGAAAGAAAAATTTAGAGCCATGGTTTCCATTAGAGCCGGGCTTGAATTTGACCACCTTTGCCTTTGTAAGCAGCCATTTTTTGCAGCATATTTTCAGCATTAGCAACTGATTGTTGTATGCTGATGTTGTGAGTATTATATGCTAAAAGCATATGTTTGTGTTCCATCTGACCTTTGAGAGATTTCTCAAGTCTGCGACGTTTTGCAGCAGCTCTCCTGCCATAGTCACGAAGGAAGGAGGTACATCTAGCAATTGTTCTCTGCCACCAACTAATCCATCTAAAAGATATTGAGGATTATTTGGCCTAGACCATACATCTAAATGAAAGGTTAATGGAATTAACTCAATTGATTCTCTAGCAAGGATGACGAAAGAAGGAAAGGAATGAAAATTTAATGTTTGAGGAAACTTAGTATGAAAGGAATATGGACCTGTTACTGGTGAATAACCTGAGTCTTGAAGCAAATTTTACAAGCCCCACCCGTTCTTGCCTTAACTACAATTGATGGTTTATTTAAGGAAAGCAACCAGAAAAAAGGTTTTAGCTTCTCTTCTTGAAATTGTAGAATGGATGGGTTGGTCGGCGTGTTTTTGTAGTTAGATCAATCACTCTGGTTAGTGAATGTTTCATTAGTAAACACTAAAACAACTGATATTCATATAACTAATTAAACACACCTGGGAATTGTTGGCAAGAGACACTGCAAATATACATTGGTGTTGTCATTGATGGCAACCCTAGTCGGTGATTGGATCCGCACGCCATCATTTGCTCCTACCGGCAAACAATTTGAGGACAGTCAGGAAGAACAAAGCATCCGACAGTTCTGTGTTTATCGATTCACATATAGATTTTTTGTTGTTATTTTGAGTTGTGGATCTTATGAGAGGTTAATCAATGTATGTCTTGTGTTGTCCGAAACTCTCAGTGCCTCGTATCAAGTTGTGTGCAAGTTTGGAGATTTGGTTGGATATCTTTTGTTCATCAGTATTTTGTGGCCGACCTAGATGATTTTAAGTGTCGAGGATATTCAAGGAGTGTTTACTCAAATGTTTTTGTGTTCGATCATCTTGATTTGAGTTTGAGCTAAGATGTGACTGACTGTTGTGGATGCGCATTGAATATCATTCATGATTTGAGCCGACAGTTGTAAATATTCTGAAGTTTTATTGGAGCCGATAGGTTGCGATTAAATTCTTAGTTGCGGATATATATATATATATATATATATATATATATATATATATATGATCAATTATGTCATTTTTGTGTGTGAGGAAGGTGTGTCAATGTGTATTGCAAATATAAGAAGGGTGATTGAGCGATTTATGCACAGTTTCACTTGTGCATTAAATATTTTGTGGTGCGAGTTAGAGCAGAGCAGAACAAAAGTGCAAAATCAGTCAGAAGGACAAAAGATCGACTATTGAGCCTAACCGGAACTATAATCAAGTATTTGTAGATGCTATTCTCTTAGTTCATTCTCTTGGATCTAATCCAAATCTTTGTAAGGTAGTGTGCCTTTCTATTTTGAGCAGTGAGCTCTAGTTAGTGAGCCTAAATGCAAGTGCATTCCCATATTGTAAACTTCTTTTGAATATACTCAGATTATATTGTGGATTGGCCATCCACCGTGGTTTTTCCCCTAACAAGGTTTCCACGTAAAAATCCTTGTGTTATGGTGTTGTGGTTGTTTGCTTTCTGCTTCTGCATATTTCTCTTGGTTGAATGTTTTAAGTGGGTTAGAGATCAGAATAATAAATTTAATTTTTGCAGAACACTGATTCACCCGCCCCCCAGCCCCACTCTCCCCCCTCTCAGTGTTGCTTGTTTCCAACAGGAACCTTTTTTCGTTCCCTACAGAAAGGCTCTTTTTGAATTTCCTATAACTATAGCTGTTAGCCTTATAAAGTCCTTGCATCAACAAATTGCTGTCAGGAAATGAAATCCACACAAGTCAACAAAACTTCTACCCTGTGAAGGCAGACCCCAGGGTTTTACAAAGTTTGTTTCCTAATTGTGCTTCTTCAGCAGCAGTGAGTCGATAAGTTTTTCCATACAAACCTACATATTAAACATCCAACTTTTATTTTCCAGCTCAAAATCGTTTATGATAATATGAATTTTTTTATTTAGTAACCTATGAATGGTAAAGAGAAGATGTTATTGTAATTTCTTGTTCTTTCTCTTATGTGGGATTTCCTTTTACAAAATTAATAAATAATAGGTAATGTTTGGTTCGCTCTGCATTTGGCTATGTAGGATTGCTTACAGTATGATTACAGATGCAGAAGCTAAAGGACTTATCGTTCCTGGAAAGGTACTGTTGTTTTTTGATGCATATTTTTTAACTTGGTTTTTAGCCAGGGGAATCCTAAGGAAATGTGAATCAGCAGATATATTCCAATGGGTTTTCTGTTTTAAACACATGGTAGTTATAAAAATCTAGTAGGCTTGGGTCAGGGTAAAGTTTGTGCTGGAATAGGTGCTTAGATGCTTTACTGGTGAGAATATGGCATAAAACTTGGTTTGCTTTATAAGAATTTGAATTAGAAAATGTATGGTCTTTGATGTGCAGACTGTTCTTGTAGAGACAACAAGTGGCAATACAGGAATAGGCCTAGCATTCATAGCAGCTTTGAAAGGTTATAAGCTTATTGTTACAATGCCGGCTACAATGAGTATGGAGCGCAGAATTTTGCTCCGGGCATTTGGAGCAGAGGTTGTTATCACCAATCCCGCCAAAGGAGCAGAAGGCAGTATTCGGAAGGCAGCAGAAATTGCAGAGAAGATTCCAAATTCATATTTGCTTCGGCAGTTTGAGAATCCTGCTAATCCAAAAGTAATGTGACAATTTACAGGTCGCTTCGGATTTGTCATCATTATTATCATAAATGAATTGTGTAACAGTAAATATGATGTGACAAAGAGTAACTTCGTATAGCATTCTGAAACATCTTTTTTGTTTAGGATCTCGTTAAAAAATGGCATAGTTTGAGATTTGAGAAGCAGTCCTAAACGACGCTCAGATGGCCAACTCAGACCATAACCTTAAGTTTTGTTGATACAATTCATTCACTGGAAACCTTGTGTGAATGAGAGTTCAGGATATTTAATTAGAATGTAAGTGGATTGATGAAGAAATGTATAAGTTCTACCTAAACTTCATAAGGATCCAAAGCATTTTATTCCTTGCAAATCTTCCAGAATAGGGCTAATCAAAACATATCGATAAACAGTTATGCTGGTTACTGTGTTCCTCTTGCAGATACATTATGAGACAACCGGACCTGAAATTTGGCAAGCTACTGCTGGCAAAGTTGATGCTTTTGTTTCTGGTGTTGGTACAGGGGGAACTATTACTGGTGCAGGTCGCTATCTGAAGGAGAAGAATCCTGAGATCAAGGTCAGTACTTATGGATGATCTGTGTGTATGTTTCTAGTGTATAGTTGTTGGTATCTGAATTTACTAATATCTAGACTGGTGTCTGCTTACTTATTGACAATGATAGCAGTCGCTAATTTGATTATCATTCATTCTCATCCAGAATAATACCCATAGTTTAATGCTGCAGCATATTTTATAGGATGGAGGGACCAAGGTGCATCACTAGGAGTTCTTGGCTTATGATTATTCTTCTCTTTGTTGAATGGTTTCTCCTTGTTTCAAAATTATCTTTTTGATTGTAATAGTCATTAATCTTGATCCATTGTTTCAAATTTGTAGATTTATGCTGTGGAACCATCTGAGAGTGCTGTTTTGAGTGGAGGCAAGCCAGGTGAATACTTGATCTTAGATTTTGAGTTTTGCATTGTGCTTCTCTAGTAGCTGATTCTTTGGCATGAGAATACAAAGTGACACATTTCACTGTAAAGATGAATGGGAATATTAAATTCAGTTTCCATATAAATTTAAAAAGCAAAGATGAATGGGAATACTAAACTCAGTTTCCATTAAATTTAAAAAGATCATAGTGTAGCCAGGAAAGTGATCCTTGCCATTAATTAATGATTAATGATGTGTGTATTTTTTTGTTATCCTTTTAGCCTTCCAAATCGTTACTCTTGTCAAACTCATGGTCTGGGGGCCATATTACATCATCCAGAAGCTTGAAGTAAAGTATTTAGCGGAGAAGTTGAATATGCTTTAGCTGAGCTAGGGCAATGCTTAGTATTGCTTGTGTGTTAGTATTTTATCTACACCTCTTCACAAGCTTATTGTTTGTACCATTCACAATGGAGCTTATTGCAGTTTTGAGCATGCAAAAGCATGATAGAGAAGACATATAAAGCATTTGCAGTTAAGGAGTCAAAGCCAACAATTCATGTCACTTTTGCATTTTGCTTGATCTATATAGATTTCCTTTTTGTCACTATTATTGTGTCCTTCAAATATATGGTTTTTATTTTTTCCCTAAATCATGCAAATTCCTTTATCTTTTGTGAGATTATAATTTCATCACTTTTTGTGTACCTGATTTCTTAAAAAAAGATCACAAACTTCCTTTATGCTAATGCTGTACCATGTTTAAAAAAGCAGGTTGGACTCTTCTATAATTTCAGATTCTCAAGTGGCTCAATTATTGCAGGTCCGCATCAGATTCAAGGTATTGGGGCTGGTTTTGTACCTGCTGTTCTTGATGTCAATATTATCGATGAGTTCATCACGGTGAGTTGAGACAGCACTTCTTATAAGAAGATTAAGGTCTAATTTATAAATTTTCAGGAGTGGACAAAATCTTGAATAATATTTATTAATTTTTAAATACTTTTTTGTATGTAATAATAAACCACAGAGGCTGGATAATCTTGGAAAAGGAAAAGTAGCCTTTTTAATTATCCTTTTCCTATAGTTATGATTAAATTCCAGATTCCACCTGCACGCTAGTACTCTATTCTAACAGTTATCTTCAAGTGATAAATTGTTGAATGGGGTGCAGTTTCATAGGTTGAGAGACATGATGAGATGGACCATGAAATCTGCTTTAAATCTGATAAGTAGGAGGTATTTTCCACAGTGTGTCAAATTATGATATTGCTATCAGGATTCAACTGTGTAGTTTTTCTAGTCAAACTCATTGTCTCATGTTTCATGAGTAGTGGACCAGTCATGCTCAAGTTTCTCACAGTCCTCTTCCTTCATCTTTAGCTGATTTCTTACCACCTCTTCTATCCTCTTTGCTTCTTCTATTTGAATTTTCAGATTGATGATCATTTTCTCTGACTCTTCAAAGACTTCGTGATATTTTCGCCTTAGATTCACATTCCTCTTGAAGCTGTAGTTTTTGCTTTGAATTCTTCTTTCTAAGCCTCTTGATCTCATCTAGAGCACAAATGAGTTCTTCCTCCAAATCTACTTCAATATCCTCTTCTCCTTCTGATTCCTCTTTTTTTTTTTGTCTTCACTTTTTGGGGCATCATCCTTTGTTTCTATTGCCATGAATGGAATATCTTCTCTATTGCTGTTGGAAATTCTTCCATCACTCTCTTTGGATGAGCTACTATCTTCCTTGGAGTAGAGGCTCTTCTTATGTTTACGGAAGTCCTTTTCATGCTTGCCTTGTATGTAATTCTTCTTGTGATGGCGATGCTTCCTTCCTTTTCTCTTGCTGTAGTCTTCTTCCTGAGCACTACTTTCACTTTCGGCCTGTGGACACTTAGCAACAAAATGTCCTATATTACCACAATTAAAATGTTTAAGAGTATACTTACTTTTGTGTTTGTTGGATCCTTTCTTGAGCTTTCTCACAAAGTGGGCTTCTTCTTCATCGCTTGAACTATCACTTGATTCGGGTTCTTTATTCTTCATCTTCTTCGAGGCTTTGAAAGTGGCTTTGCGCTTTGATGTCTTCTCCTTTTCAGTCCTCATTTTGTATGCCGTGAGGATCCCATGCAACTCGTCCATCTTTAATGTATCTAGGTCTTTCATTTCTTCAATAGTGGAAACTTTCACATCAAATCTCAAAGGAAGAGATCTTAGCACCTTTTGCACGATCATAGATTCTTCAATTTCTTCACCAAGTCCTTGGATGGTATTGCGATTTCATCCACACAAAGGAGATAGGCTGCAATGTTCTCTTCATCTTTCATCTTCAAACTCTCGAATTGTCTTTTATGGGTTTGGAGCTTGGCCTTCTTAACCTTTTGATCACCTTCAAAGTATTTGTTTTTTTTCTAAGTTGCTGAATTGGGTACGGAGATGGGTACGGGTACGTGGGTACAACATTTTTTTGGGAGGGGTTGGGCACGTTTGCATATATATATATAGGATATGGTAGAAGTATCATTATTTATTCAATAGAATAACAATATATTTAATAGTATTATATTAATAATAAATATTATATATAGATTATATTTAATAATATAATATATTATATTCAGTTTTACTATTTTAATTCAGTCATATAAATAAAATATTAATTTTTTTTAGATTATATCTATTTTCATCCGGGATGAGTGTCATTCCTTCCTTTTTCATCGGCGTTTTCATGCCCGAGTCCCCGTGGTGGCTCATTATGAAGAATCGCAACGAGGACGACATGAAAGTGTTGCTTAGAATCTTCACCAGCGAAGGCGAGGCGTCGAAGTGGCTAGTGCAGATCATGGAAGGAATTCAATACGTGCAGAAGAATCTCAAGAAGGGCAATCAGAGCTCGTAGAAGGACCCGTTGAAAGGCGAGGGAGAGGGAATGTGGGGAGAGTTGATATTCAAGACCACGCCAACCATTAGGCGTACGTTGCTCGTGGGTTTGGCGTGCATTTCTTCCACCTGGCCTCGGGCATTGACGCCACTATCTATTACAACCTAGTCACCTTCAAGAAGGTTGGAATTAAGAACCATAACACCATTCTTTGCGCAACAATGGTCATGGGATTTGTTAAGACCGGATTTATAGTGATGGCAGCATTTTTCATTGACAAAGTGGGGCGGAGGCCACTATTGCTCACCGGCAAAGTCGGGTCAACTGTATCCTTGGTGGCTCTGGCTTATGTCTTATCATTGTGGGAAAAATGTCCAGCTCTGCCCATGAAGTCGTCCTTGTTTTAGCTGTGATTGCAGCGTGTTCTAATGGTGCCGAAAACAAAGAATCAGTTCGGAATCGGCCTTGGCATGCCACGTCAGACCTGGAAATGATTGGAATCGTTCGCCCAATTTTTGAAATGCTTCCGCAAAGGAAGAAACGATTTCGGTACATACCCACAATGAATTGATTCCGATTTCGTACTGGATGTGTTTTGTTTCAGGAGTCGACAGGTGCAGGGCAACAATTCGGTAACTTAGTTTTTTTTCCTTCTCTTTTCTGTTTTGAGTTCAAGCATTAATTAAAGAGAGTGTTAAGTTTTCTCAATTTTTGTGTCTTTTCAAAAGGAAAAATGAAGAAAATAGAGATTATTAAGTATTTATGATAGTTTGACTTCATGATTTTTCAATTTTTCTTGGGTTATTTTTTTCTAGAGATCCTATAGATTGACATTTAAAATTCAGAGTCACTAAAATAATGGAAAAAATTACAGAAATTCACACAATCCAAAAAGCACTTCTTGATCTTATTTGGAGACTATAAATAACATGTTTTTAAGATGCAAGCAATGCAATAGTTGGTGGCCTTGTTGGTATCATGTTATGCATGTCACAAATCTTCACATTGCTCCCCGTTGTCAACATCTGAGGATACATCGAGTCAAACTTACATACTTCATTTTCTTTTCCTTCACTTAAAATATGAATCTTGGTATTTCAACTGTTTTCTTAATGTTCATGGTTTGTGTAAAACTTTGTTAGCCGTACTAAAATGCTTTATCAATCAGGTTTCTTCTGATGAAGCTGTGCATATGGCCAAACAGCTGGCAATAAAGGAGGGTTTGATGGTAAGTAATAAATTTGGTTAGAAGAAATTATTGTCTACTTATCTGAGAACATGCATTCAGTTTTTAGGGCACTTATTGGAATGTAACTGAAAATTCCACTTATTGAATGTAAATTGTAATATGCATTGCCTTAGTTGTTAAGGTAAGAGGTGCTTAAGTGTGGGATAACTTGTCAATATTTTGGACTCAATTCAGCATACCATTGACAAATGTTAGAATACTCCAACATGTGTAAGAGAAGCAAAATTCATGCACTGCAAAAGATAGGACAGAGAATTTTTGAAGTAAATTGCAATAGGTATTAGACATAGACAGCAGATTACAAATATAAAATTTCTTTCCAGCCTTATAAAATGTAAGAATGGACTATAAAAACAGACACCAAAGTTGCTGCAATGCAACTTTATAGCTTGACTCTACAACTCACTGAAATAACTACCTTTAACTAAATCTCCACACAAGATATATATCGACATTCACAAGTGAATAGAAGTATTCCACTTTTTCAAAATTGGCATGTGACTTACATGCTGGAATTCAACATGTTAAAACCGAAATGTCAATCCACTGTATTTATCTCCAATCTCAGCTCCTAGCCAAATTCCAGTCTTATTTCATGACAAAGGAAGCAGCGTTTTGTAACAAATTTATATATTACACCATAGTCTAGTGGTGTGCTAAATCAAAGTTTAAGTAGTTTACCAGTAAATATAATTAAATAAACATTTTATTCAAACCTATATTAGTTATATTGTTGTGAGGTTGCAACAACACCCACGTATAATTCACTTGACCTAGATTTGTTATGATATCCACACGGATAGGATTGTTAGGAATTTGTTCATGCATAATAGAATAGGAGTTTGTTGAGAAAGAATAGGATCATCAACAAACATTGTTTTATATAAATATTTCACTATGTTTCAATAATATTATACTGATCCTGAAATGTGTTTGCATTGAAAATCTTTAATTTGGTAGCAGAGCAGGTGAGAGCTAAAGTATCAAAGCCTGTGCCAGGTGTAAGGAAATCTGGTGTTCTGATTTCTAAGGGGCAGCTCCAACTATTTGGTTGCCCCAATTGATGAAAGTATCATTTGCTAATTTTTTTATAACAATAACAAGCATCAATAGCCTATTATTTTCCTAATTTAGAGTTTAGAGAGTGTTTTGTGTGTGAGAGAATTGGATGCATAGGGGCAATACCTTTCAAATGATTATCTGCCAAGTAGACCAAGAGTGGGGAATGAGATTGCTCCTCTAGGATACACCAAGCCACAATGACTCTCCAAGAACAATCTCCTCTATAGGTCCATCATGAACTCACATCCATATCCAGGTGAAGGCTCCTTAGACTTCCTATGGAAACCTCCAAAGAGTAATTATCTCAACAAATGCCTCACCCAAGTCTCCAAGTATCCATGAGCACCTCCAACTAATCAATCCATGATAAACTCCAAATGAAACACTGCACTTTCATGAAGTTCCCAAGCATATGACCAATGCATTCGATACCAAGAGAACTATCTAGATCACTGTCAAAGCTCCAACTACACGTCTACAAAATCAAGAACTTATCATGACATCATGATCTCACTATATCCTTCCACTACTCTGATGTGCAATCAAGACTCAAGAGTATACCATGGCACAACACCAAAATCATCCTCTTAACCAAGGATCACCTATCAAAACTAACAAGTCATAAACTAACACCTCTACCAAAGACTCCAAGAGTCGTCCATGGTCAAACCAAGATGTCAACATCTCCAAACACATGAAAATAACCATCTCTTGACAATGAAACTAAAAATGTTAAAGAACTCACTGCAGCAAATAGGATCCAAGAGCTCCTCCATGACACCAACAACCATTGCAAAAGATCATCCATCACCAAATTTTGAATCCATCATTGCCAAACTTCCCATTAAACCGTGATATTGAGCTTTCCATGGCATCATGATAACCATCTCCTAAATGAAGATCACCGATTGTCCACATACACTCAACTACAATACCAACAACTCTAGAGAATAAGTAGAACCAAGATCTCCAAGCCAAGAAGATACAACTACCACCAAAACATCACTATCTAAAACTCCAATTGAATTGTGTAACCAAGCTAGCCATGACATTATGATAAATAATATGCTACAATTCCCAATAACTGACTATCCAAGCACTCTAATCATTCATTCTCTCATCTCAATGCAACATACCAATGCACAAATGACCATAGACGAGGTCAACTAACTGAATTTGCAATAACATTAAAAAGACTTGTGGATATAGAAGTTCACATCCGAGCCATCCCACTACAATCAAATGAGTGGCCAACCCACACAACTGGATAACTTGTAGATCTTCAATCAATGCAACATGCAAACTCACCATCACATCAATAACCTACAAATTGAGATAACCAAGAAGATAATCTGTAGATCTCAAGACTCAAACACTAGATCACTTGCAGATCCTATTTGCCAAGAAAATCCACAATCAAGTACCATAGTCAAGAAACCAAACAAGCATCTATTAGATAAGAACAACCTCCTAACACTCAAACAAACCACCACCTGTCAACCACATACATGATCATGTCGTGGGGTGATCCCACAATAGTGGTTTACAATTTTTGGCCAAACTGGACACTGAAATATATTTTTTAACTAAATCTTCACTTTCGGGAACCTATAGTGGCTAAACCATGAGGAATTTGAAGATGATGCAAACTAGAGTTTCGTGACATTTTGTCTATAGATTCTAAATATATTTTTTTCAAAAATTTTGGAATCAGATTGCATTTCTTTTTCCATCTCCCTCGAAAACTATTTTTTTTCAGAAAACAACTTTTTTAAAAAGTGATGCTCACCGTATAACGCATAACTTTTTTTCCATGAAGGATAAAATTCTAATTCTTTCGAATTTAGATTCATAACTCTGATATCTAGTGCTTCCACTTGGTTAGATATGTTTTTATTGAATATTTTTCTTTACTCAAGTTCAATTCAAACCAATTATAATTCAGACATAGCACGAATCGTATAACATAACTTTTTTTGTATGTATCGAAATTCAAATTTTTTTCTTTGTTGGATCAAGGACTTCAATATCCGGTGCACTAATATTTTTTTTTTTTTTTAATAATTTGCTATTTTTCCACATGTGCAGAACAGAGAGCTTGATTTTCGGTGAAAAACCTACATTCACGAGAAATAAAAAATAAATATAATAATAAAATTAAATTTATTTAAAATTATACATTTTGGGAAGTTTATAATAAGGACTACATACTTGCAAAAATAAATTTTAAATGAATTCATTTGATCCCCCAAAAGGTAAATCAAAAGTGATTTTTTATCAGCATTTTGATAGGTGTAAAGGAGACTCTATTATAGGTATGGTTAAAAAATAGCAGGGTTCTATCCAAGGGGGTTTGATTTAAGGTAGTTTGATCAAACTCTCTTCAATTGGAATTCTTTAAATGGAACTTTTTAAGGCTTAACTCATTATATTTTCTAAAAATATTTGATTTCAGCAAAAATTAGTTCCTCCCAGAAATTTTAAACCAGCTTTGTGGGATCACCCCATGCCAATGCTCAAATACACATGAACATCCATGACACCATAATTACTACCATCGTTGTACCTATACTCCACTCACTATACCAAGACTCCAAGTTTCACATGCATATCAACTATGTCCTCAAAACATAAGACAACTTGTGTGCCTCTCTATCAAAGTCCAAACTCTAAAAACACCTACAAACTTGTATTAGGAAGCACCCAATCTAAAAACTAGATGTACCATCATATATGTCTCATAAAAACATGCGCTCCCTCTAGTTTTTTCCTTCCAATTCTTTTGGATGCTCACGTAATCACACCTCGAATCTCAATATCCTACAAATGCCCAAACAAGTACGATCTTCACTCTGCTCAACCAATTAAAAACCACTCAATTTACTGTGTAGCATGCTGCAAATGCTCTCCATTGCCTATTCAAACTTGAAAATCTAATTTTGTATGCAAAAGTAATGACCAATTAACTGTTCCAAAGCAATGTTTGGCACCAAAATTTGACAAAAACAAATTTTGGCAAATGTGTACCACTGCGTAGTGTTTAGAGAGAGCTTGCCGACAACTATTGGAAGTCAAAAATTTGATATTGTGGGTGAAGGTTATGCCCCTTGGAAGAAAACAACTTCACTAGGCTTTATGGGGGTCAAAGTGTGGCCGTACTGCTAATGTTGGCATGATGTCAGCATTGCGTCAACAACATGTGGGTGGCTTTGCAGGTGGCACTAAGGTTGTGTTCAGGCAGTGGACATGAAATTTTATTTAAATGCATTTTTCAAATTTCATATTTGAAAGTTTGTAGGGGTTGCTGCTTGGCTCATGCCTAATTGAGGGTTGAGGGATAAGCCCTGCTGATCGGGGTTGAAAGCCTCATATCGATGCTTTCAGTATTGTCGACAACGTACTAGAGAGTACGAGGGGGTTTGTGGACCCCTCCATTGACAAAAAAATTCAATGAAGATTTTGTTCGCAGGTTTAATCATTTACAAAAAAATTCTTTGCAAATAACTGTACAGTTGTATGAATGTATGGCAATAGGGGAGGGGGCCATTTTTTGTTTCCAAACCAAGGTGGCTAAAATAGGTCGAATTTTATGTCAATCTTTGTTTCTCAAGCCTTTTGGATTGAATGGAAAAGTTTGTTTTGTCCTAGGGGATCATCTATGAAACTTCCCCTCCAAAACCTTCACGATGAACACCCAAAATAAACCCTTTTTGCAACTCATTTTCAAACCCCATATCTACAAAATATACTACAATTCTTCATACCCCAAAACTCCAAATCTACATATTTCAACTTGCACAACATATCTGATACCTTGAAAAGTCTGAAATCTCTCTAGCATTGACATGGCTTCAACTTTGCATTAGATTTGCTCATACAAGAGTTATACCAAAATAGGTATCTCTCAAATCCCTCAACCGCAACCATTGCTTTGATACCACTTGTTAGGAAAATCATACAGATTGATCAAACTAGTTCCTATATAACCCCATGAGAGAAAATCATACATACAAGCTTACAAAATAACCATATGCAAATATTGAAGACATTCCACCAGATAACACAAGAACACAAGATTTTGTTAGTTTTAGGATTAGATTTAACAAAAAAACAGAAATACAACAACACATGAACAATAGAACACATAATTTATCCTGGGAAAACCCTCCTTCTCGAGGGAGAAAAACCTAGCCACAAATATATCACTTATATAATGAATAAAAGAGCAAAAATCTGCTTTACACCTTAGGCCAAACTCAAGGCCAATATGATGCAATAATAAGTCGCACCTCTCTTAGATGCAAAATACACAAAGATAATAATCTCTCCTTGATATCTATCTACACTAAGCTGTATTATACTCTGCTGTAGAAGTACAAACTCCTTGATGGCATGCAAATGACTTCAGAATAAAATAATTGATGATGTAAGAATGAGCATTGCCTTCTTTATATACAAGGTAAGGTGCCTCTTCACAAGCAAGGCGACTCTTCACAAGGGTCGGCCTCATTCAAGAAATACAAATATAAAATATAATTTGCAATATGTAGGCCGCCTGCCTTTAATTAAGGAGAAAATATCTCCTAAAGCTACCAAACACTAACACTCCCTCTTAGCTAGGGAGATATTTTCCAAATATCTACGTCATGGAGTCTCTCAACATAATACCCACAATGGCTACACCCATTGGTGGAAAGTACAAAGGTTCATCACAGAGTCTCTCAACGTGATGTCATCATGGGGTCTCTCAACATGACGTCCACCATGGCTACTCCCATGTGTGGAAAGAAACACATGTACAAGTGCCCATCACAGAGTCTCTCAACGTGATGTCGTCATGGAGTCTCTCAACATGACGTCCACCATGGCTACTCCCATGTGTGGAAAAACACAAGTACAAAGGGTTCATCATGGAGTCTCTCAACATGATGTCGTCATGGAGTCTCTCAACATGACGTCTCATCTTAGTCTTAGAGATGAACAAGGGCTCGCACCTCATATTTCTCCGTCTTAGAGAAATATACACTAACAAGGGCTTTCACCTCATACTTCTCTGTCACAAAGAAATATACACTAACAAGGGCTTTCACTTCATACTTCTCCGTCACAGAGAAATATACACTATTAAGGGCTTTCACCTCATACTTCTCCGTCACAAAGAAATATACACTAATAAGGGCTTTCACCTCATACTTCTCTGTCATAGAGAAATATACACTGTTAAGGGCTTTCACCTCATACTTCTCTGTCACAGAGAAATATACACTATCAAGGGCTTTCACCTCATACTTCTCTGTCACAGAGAAATATACACTACAACAGATCTTTATGATGATGTGACTCCCTCTGAAGCTCCAAGTACTTGCATCAACCTCCTAACCTCCTCGTCCAAGGTTGCCTCTGATGGTTTGTCAGACTCCCTCTGAATGTTATTTCCTCCTCTTCGAAGAAACTGATTGCAATCTGTATAGGTTCTTCCTCTTCGAGAGATGTCTCCAGTGAAGTTTATCTCTTCAGCCTTCGTGAATTCCTCAGAGGATGCCTCAAGCTCTTCCTCCCTTGAATTCCTTAAGTAGTCTCTCATCATCCTTCTTGCTCCTTGATCTGTCCTGGAAGCATTTTAGAGAGAGATTACTAATAGTTCATAGAATTATTTCGAAGAGAAATACCAATGTTATTGCATGAATTAATAACTACATAAGAAATTCATGAACATTATTCAAGGGTATGGAATACTTATCTCTTTATTGATTAATCTTTCTTGCAATCCACCAATTGCTCTTTCTTGATCTTTGCACTTAAAGATTCAAATCTGTAGATACACCCAAATTTTTTCATCACTGTTGTCTTTAGAAATCAGATATCAAGGATGACAACATATAAAGATACAACATACATCACTCCATCGCTCAGGATGCTCAAAGATCAGGGATAGACTTATAAACTTCCTCATTCCAGAAATCTCAAGGTTTTGACCCAGTATGATTTCAAACATTGATCACTTGCACAGGAAATAATATATATTGCAGTCCTTTAATTCACAAGGTAGACTATGCCAATACCACACCAATGATCACACACGGCAATGCTTGTGTTGACTCGGTTGATAAAAACATTCCCAATTTGAAAGCACTACCCAGCCCGATATTATTCAATATTCATCTTGCCACTAACCTGACACTCCTTTCAACTTGCCGTTTAAATTTCCTGTTAGATTATATGCCACGATTACTGCTCCAGGTGTCAGTAACAGCAGACACGTTTTCTTTCTTGCTTCTACATAAAGTTTCTATTCCAACACATAATCTTCATGAGCAACCCGTCACCCTACTGTGCAATTTTATAACACTTTAATGTTTCCGTGTCTTTGTATTTGCGGCTATGATTAAATATCAGTTTCTTGAAATATAACTTCTTTTGTATTATTTTCTTGACCATTTAGTATACCACTCACCTCTTGAATTATTCCGTCCTTCCTCAACCAAGAAGCGGCAGCATTTGAATTGAATCAATTAACTTTCAGACTCCTTGACTCCTCGAGACTACGCTTCTCCAATATCCTTCACTATTTTGAACTCCAACGCAAATGATATTCACCCTTTTCTCCTGGAACAATACGTGCCAATACAAAGCACCGATATAATCACTTCCCGGATTGAAGACATCTCATCCAACATTATTAGAAATTAAGAAATTCTACAATTCATGCCTTCCAAAATGAACTTCATTGAGAATCTACTTAATTGAATCTGATTGGATCTCATGAACCCGCTCTGATACCATGTTAGTTTTAGGATCAGATTTAATAGAAAGCAGAAATACAACACATGAACAATAGAACACATAATTTATCCTAGGAAAACCCTCCTTCTCGAGGGAGAAAAACCCAGCCACAAATATATCACTTATATATTGAATAAAAGAGCAGAAATCTACTGTACACCTTAGGCCAAACTCAAGGCCAATATGATGCAATAATAAGTCGCACCTTAAGAATGAGCATTGCCTTCTTTATATACAAGGTAAGGTGCCTCTTCACAAGCAAGGCGACTCTTCACAAGGGTTGGCCTCATTCAAGAAATATAAATATAAAATATAATTTGCAATATGTAGGCCGCTTGCCTTTAATTAAGGAGAAAATATCTCCTGAAGCTACCAAACACTAACAGATTTATGCTAGGAAAACCCTCAAGAGAGAAAAACCCAGCCACCAAAAGCATCCACACTCAATGTATTATTTAGTAGTGAAATTACAATACACTTACAAAATCTCCATGAATACTTTTGGAACATCAGGCTCCTCCAATGCATCCTCTATAAGTCCAAGAATGTATCCACACATCCCATCCCATGCTTCACATATGCACTCCTCAAAAGAGAGCTCAATACAATGATTGACAAGCCCAACAATTAGCCAACCAACCAACCTCAATCACTAAACATGTGCTTGCTTTTATAGAATCAATCTCACACAAAACAACTGAGTGGTAAAGTAAAACCATGTGCCTCAAAACCATGAGTACACAAAACCATGAACCCCACATTTACTATTTGGTACTAAGTTTCCCAATATATATATATATTTTTCCATGTGCAACTCACACATAAAATATCTAACCAATGTTGCATATAACTTTACAATTGGACCCAAATAAATATTAAATGTGGCTAAGCACATCACCTAATATGCACCACAAATAAATATTTATTTTACATAATTAAAGTAATTCATTCTTGTGCAAGGTGTACAACACCCTATTTCTAACAAATGGAAGTCTATAACTTGTTCCAAAATTCCCATTTTGGCATCTATAGGGATGATTCTTGCAAAGATCATGAAAGTTGGCTTTATACTTGACAAATGAGTTTTTCTAAAATTTTCTAACACCATTTCAACAAATTCATTTTGTGCAAAACCTTTTTTCAAAGCTTCCCTTATGGCATGCACAATAGAACGTCAGAAAGGTCGTGGGAGCTGGATTTACACGCACCAATTGTATTTGCTTGAAAATTTCTCAAACCTATTCAACAAATTCATGTTTCTCACATCTTGTTGTCATTGCACACCACAAAACCCTTCACTATATGTCCACAACCTATTCTAATGTTTCCATATTTATGCATAACGTACTAGTGTGTTGCATACAAGAAGAGTTCATGAACCCTAAAAATTCCCAACACAACACTTTTTTAGTTTTTTTAATAGGTTCGATGTATTGCAAAAATTGTGACAAAGTAAACTTTTGCACTTTTATAAGTAGGCAAACCAAGAAAATACTGATTAAAGGAATGTCACATTTTCACACTTTTTTAAAACTTTCTAACTCTTGGAAAAGTGTTTTTCACATTTTCACATTTTTTAAGAACTTTCTAACCTTTACAAAACTTAGCTTTCCATAAGATGACACCTCTTCAATGATTCGCATTTGTGAGAAAAGTTCTAACTCAAAATGGTGATGACTTTGGATGACTTATGGGAGATGTTGATGAAAATGGTAAAGCATTCATACTATTAACATGTAAAAGAGGATACAATATAAAGAGAATTAAAAACATTGTAGTCATTTAATAAAATGACCAACTCTACCTACCTACAGACTATTGTAGAAACAGTAGTAAACTAAACTACCATTGACCATTAACAATACAATAATAATATTATTCTAACACCCTCCCTTAATGGTCAATCTGTCAACAACACCAAGTTGCCCCCTGAATTTTACAAACTTATCCGGGCTTAGAGACTTGGTGAGAATATCTGCAGTCTGATCCGCGGTTGGAACATACTACAGCTGAACTGATCCATCTTCTACCAGCTTGCGGATGTAGTGACAATGAAGCTCGACATGCTTGGTACGTTCATGGAAGACTGGATTTTTGGCTAGTTTGAGCACCCCTTGATTATCAGTGTACAAGGGAGAAGGTCCTGCTTGTGACATATGCATGTCAGAAAGCATCCCGCAGAGCCAAACTGCCTCACATGCTGCTTTAACAGTTCCTCGATATTCTGCTTCAGTCGAGGAAAGAGCCACTGCTTGTTGCTTCTTGCTGGTCCATGTTACAGCACCTGTACCCAAACTGAATACATACCCAGAAGTGGATTTTCTGTCATCCATTGAACCTGCCCAGTCTGAATCTGTATAACCAATCAGCTTTGGATCCTTGCATCTGCCATACAGAATGCTATAATCGGAAATGCCCTTAACATATCTTAGCACGCACTTCGTTGTGATCCAATGATTAGCTTTTGGAGCTGTCATGAAGTGAGAAATGTAGCTCACTGCAAAACTAATGTCAGGTCTAGTGGTAGTGAGGTAGATGAGACTGCCCACTAGTTGCCTGAATGTTGTTTCATCGACCGGGGGTGAATCAGAGTTGGCGGACAACTTCAGCCCGTTCTCCATAGTTGTGGAGGCAGGTTTGTAGTCCTGCATCCGAAATTTGTCAAGTAGACTTCTGACATATTTTGACTGAGAGATAAAGATGCTACCAGTGGTCTGCCAAACTTCAATACCCAAATCTGTCATTGCAAAAGCCTGACACAAATCTTGTTTGATTGCTGCAATCAAATGTGCTGAACTGCCAGTAATGACCAAGTCATCAACATAGATAACAAGAAACAAAATATCATCACTAGAGTGTTTGACATACAGATTACTGTTAGAAGGGCTGCGTTGAAAACCATGATCAACCAAGTACTGATCAATCTTTATGTACCATGCACAGGGAGCCTGTTTCAGTCCATAGAGTTCTTTGACCAATCTACAAACCTGATGCTCTTTGCCATCAACCTTGAAACCAGGAGGTTGCGTCATGTAGACTTCTTCCTACAAGTCACCATTGAGAAAGGCACTCTTGACGTCCATCTGATGAACTGTCCATCCAAACTGAGCTGCAATAGCGAGAAGAAGACGAATTGTGCTCATCTTGGCAGTAGGAGCAAAGGTCTCCTCGTAGTCAATGCCCTCCCGTTGTGTGAATCCCCGAGCAACTAATCTGGCCTTGTATTTATCCAGAGTACCATCTGCATGATACTTGACCTTATAGACCCATTTGCAGCTGATAGGTTTCTTCCCAGGAGGAAGGTCAGTAAGAACCCAAGTGTGATTCTTCAGAAAACTATGGTATTCTGTTTGTATAGCCTTTTCCCTCTCTGGAATTCCTTTAGCCTCTAAATATGTATGAGGCTCATAGATGCTGTGGATGTTGGCCATAAGAGCAAACATGACAGTGTTTTGTTGCTTGCTCTTTCTGTGAGCTGATCTACCCTCAATGAGTTCATCATCGTGAAGATCTTCGATAGTCCTAAGCCACCATTTAGGTCGACGAGTAGAAGTACCAACATCTGAAATAGGAGAAACAACATCTCCTGGGATTTCTGGAACAAAGTCATCTGGATGTGAGTCCTGAGGAAAATCAAGTGGTGCAATGTCATGATTGGTAGACTCCTCATCTTCAGAGTCAGAATGCTCTGAAGCCCTCCCATTAGGGGAACCAAGAGGAAGACAAACACCCTCATTAGGAACCTTTATAGGTTGATCCGCAGGACCGGTAGTAGGAACAAATGGACCAATAGTCTCATCAATCACAACATCACGACTGAATATGAGACAATCTGTCTCCACATCAATCAACCTATATGCCTTGTGATTGCCATTGTAACTAGTAAACACAAGCGTCTGGCTCTTGGAGTCCAACTTGGCACACTTGGCATCTAGAATCCATACCTGAGCGGTAGAACTGAAGACTTTCAGATGGCCCACCTTAGGCTTACGTCCTAACCAGGCTTCTTCGGGAGTCATCTTCTTAACGGCCTGTGTAGGTGATCGTTTAGGAGGTAGACTACAGTATAAACTGCTTCAGCCTAGTATTTCTTAGGTACATTTCTATACTCTAGCATAGACTGAGCCATTTCAGTAATGGTGCGATTCCTATGTTCAACGACACCATTTTGCTGAGGGGTGTATGGTGTGGTAAGTTGGTGTTTAATGCCGTGTGTAGCACAAAAAGAAGAGAAGTTAGTTGAACAAAACTCCCCCCCATTATTTGACCTTAGAGTGACAATCTGAGACCTTGATTCCTTCTCAACTAAGGCCTTAAACTGCTGAAATGTGCTGAACACATCTGATTTATGTTTCAAAAAATACACCCACATTTTTCGACTAAAATCATCAACAAATAATAAAAAGTACCTGGACCCAGTAACAGATGGAGTGTTCATTGGCCACATACATCAACGTGAACCAATTGAAGTACTTTGGAGGCTCGCCAAGAATCACCATCCAAGAATGGTGTCCGATGTTGCTTCCTAGCTTGATAGGCTCCACAAACCCCATGATTTTGAGTTTGGATCTCAGGTAGACCAGCAACCAAACCCTCCCCAGACAGTTGAGAGAGATAGTGCACATTCAAGTGCCCATAACGTTGATGCCAAAGTTTGCTGATGGAAGTACTCTTGGCGGCCAAAGCGTGCTCCTGAGAATCACTAGAATCAACAAGTCTATACAGACCATGATCCTCAAGTCCCATAGCGATTGTAGTATGAGTCTCCCTATCAATGATGCTGCAGGTGGACGAATTGAAAACATCTAACTGGGGAGAATGCCTCATGATTTGATTGACTGAGAGAAGGTTATGTTCCATGCCTGGATCATAATAGAAATCGAGAAAGAGTAAATTTCTTCCTCTTGAGTGAATCTGGACAGTGCCCTTACCAGCAACTGTGTACTCTTCGCCTCCTCCAAAGATCACTGAATCAGTGAATGGTTCATATTTGGTGAACCAATCCTGACGATGAGTAAAATGCCGTGAATCCATGAAATCAATATACCAGGCAGAAGATTGTACTAGATCTGCTATTCGCTTGGCCATGAAAGCATAGAATGCAAATTCTTTCTGTTCAGTGTGCTCCGCGACATTTGCCTTTGGTTGAGACCCTCCCTACTTCTTTTGGTCAGAAGCCAATCGAATGTGACAGTCAGCCTTCATGTGACCGTATTTATGGCAATAATTGCACTGAACGTTCTTTTTCTTCTTGCTGTCCTGAGAAGAACTAGAGCCTTTTGGTTGAGAAGTTTGCGCCTTCCCTTTGTTCTTAGCAGAGGATTTGGCAGAGAATGCTTGCTCTGTGGAGATGGAACTGGTACTGCTTCCAAACTACTATCTCCAACGATCTTGTTGTAGAAGCTTGTTACACAAGTTTGGAAACTTCAAGTCAACATTTGTTGAAGTAATATTGAGCGTCTCAATGAAATGCTCGTAAGACTTTGGAAAACTTTTCAAAGTAATGACGACCATGTCCTCTTCCTCCATCTTTTGACCAATAGCTTCCAGTTGGTCGCGAATGTCCTTTATCTTTGTCAGATGCTCTTGGAGAGTGGTCTTCTCGACCATCATTATTGAAAAGAGCATGTTCTTAAGAAAGAACGTATGACTCTTATCTGACGTTTCATGGAGATCCTTCAGGTTCGTCCAGACCTCAGCAACTATTTTGCCTAACGACACTTGTGGCAGTTGGTCGTCAGTGACTGAAAGCTTGATAAGCATGACAACTTCTCGGTTGCGTTCATCCCATTTGTCTTGGTCCTTGTCGACTACAGTGGGACGAGTTGAGTTCCCTAAAATGACTTGATTGAGACACCAATATTCAAAGATCGTAATCATACGCTACTTCCAGGTGTTGTAATTCTTCCCGTTGAACTTCTGGCTACTTTTGAGCATTATATTTGTTAGAGATGCCATCATGTACATTGAGGTCAAACTGGTGAAGGCAAAATGAAAACAGAAACAACACAAATTCAAAGCAGAAACCCTAGCATGGATTTCGAGGCACTTTGAAAACAAAACCCAGAAGATTTGAACAGTACCTAGAAAAGGTTGCTAAAAACCCAAAAAATGTTTTGAATACCCAGAAAATTTCTTCAGCAACCACTTGCACAAATTTTGAGGCACGAACTTCGAGACACCCAAAAAAAACGGAGACCAACCTAGTTGAGATCTCGAAAAACCCACCAGGAATTTGCAATCAAAAAAAAATTTCAACTTGATCTAAGGGTTCAAAACCCTAGTCAAGTTTTCTAGACACTCTAGCTGCCATTAAAGCTCAAAAAAATTGCAGAAACTTTATGGAAAATGTGTTTCAGATACCAAGGACAAGGAAAAACGTGACTTCAGAATGAGGAAAAACGTGTCTAAGCGGCCACAAAAAAACACATCCAAAGAAGCCATGAACTAAAAAAATCGCACTAGAAAGAACCACAAAAAAACGTGCAGGGCTTTTTCAGAAAAATGCATTAGAGAAGGGCAGAAAATCGCGACGAAGAAGAGGGAAAAATCACGCCCAGTATTTGCAGAACCAATGCGTCCAATTTGAGATAAAAAATCGTGCTAGAACAAAGAAAAATCGCGCGCAGAAATGCAGACTTTCGCGCGCCAAAAACTGGGAAGAAAACATGACCAGACTTTGAGAAGAAAACGTGGGCTTGAAGGGTTTAAAAAAACCGCAATTTTAAACACATGTTTATGCTTCAAAACTGGCGCCCTGATTCAGCAACAGGAGGGTCCAATTTTATATGAGAAAATACTCATAAAAAATTCAAACAAAAAACCCTCCAAAATCTGATTTTGTGACCCATGAATTTTCTCTCTCCAAAACCATCGATTTTTTCACTTGGGCTCTGATACCATGCAAATGGTAAAGCATTCATACTATTAACAGGTAAAAGAGGATACAATATAAAGAGAATTAAAAACACTGTAGTCATTTAATAAAATGACCAACTCTACCTACCTACAGACTACTGTAGAAACAGTAGTAAACTAAACTACTATTGACCATTAACAATACAATAATAATATTATTCTAACAGTTGAGCAAGTATGAGAGAGGATCAATTTATATCTTTTAGTTGGAAGCATATTTTCACTCAAAAATTAGCCACATTGCATATAATAACCCCATAAAGCCGCCTTGTAAATTTGTTATGCTCCAACTTCTCCAAAACTCTTGTTTTAAATGTTTCTATAACCTGTTGGGCAAAATAATGTTAATTTAATATCTTCCAAATGGGAAGGAATTTTGTCTTGAGAATTTTCCCCATTGCATTCAATGCAGTCTTAAATGTCCTAAAATGATTTAGTTCCATCTTGAACAGATTTCCCTATTTAATTATTTCGACCAGTTTAGGTTAAATAAGCAACTACATCCAAGGTTTTGACTAGAAAGGTAGATGGTTCTCCTTCTAAGGTTTGAAATTGGTGCATAAATTTCTTCAAGTTTGATGCAACTAACTCACACAAACCTGATTAAGTGCGATGATTTTTTCGAGATGGGCAATTATGACAACTTAGTGCGGAAAAACATGCAACACCAACATCTTGTGACTGCAAATGCAAATTGATGACTTCAGTTTGACAAGCAATTTGATGTTTGGGGGTGACTAAAATTATTTGTGACCAAGAACCATTGACTCAAAGGGGTTATTGTGATCGAACGGTTTGACACATGGTGATGCTTGCCGATTTGTTGTGAAAAGTTTGAAAATTGTTGAGGTAAAAAATGGGGCAAACACTAATCTAATCATAGTAATTAATTAAAAATTAATTTGGTTAAGGAGGGTCACTGCAATTGCCTATTGCAGATATTTGTGTGTGTCCTTGTTTGCAACTTTGAAGAAGGATAGCTAAATGCTTCCCTATCCTAGGTTGAGGGTTCAACAAGGCCATATCCCACTAATAAGGAGTAGTATGGCCATTCCCATTACTAATTGTAAGTATTGGAACTATGTGTATATCTTTGTTCAAATGTGAAAACTAATCTCTACAAGTCTGAAGACTGATGTAATAAGGGGGGAAGTTAGGAATTTATGTATTACACCATAGTCTAGTGGTCTGCTAAATAAAAATATTAAGTAAGTTATAAATATTTTAAATAAATAATTGTTTAGAGTTATATTAGTTATATTGTTATTAGATTGCAATAACACCCATGTAGAGAAAACTTGGTATTAGGTTGTTGTTCTATCAAAGTATGTTGTTGGGTGATTTGTTAAGAAACCCACAAAAATAGGAATGTTAGGGTAATTGTTCATGTAGAATAGAATAGGGGTTTGTTGAGAAAGAAGAGCATCATCAACAAACATTGTATTGTATAAATATTCCACTATGCTTCAATAATATTATACTGATCTTGATACATTTTTTACATTGAAAATCTCTCATTTCTTAAACTTAATCTTCTATTTACAATTAGTATGCAATAAGGGACTCTAGGGAATAGAATCCAAATTGATTTAAGATTTAAGATTTTCACAGTTAGACATAATAACATGTATCTGGATACCACTGTAGTAATTTTTTATTCAAATTGATGTCAGTTCAATAAGTAGCTTTTGCATCATGTGAAAGTGTTGCTAGAGAATACTTGTAATTGGTGAAGCTGAGATTTTATTTTGTAGGTGTCTTCTCGAGCTGAAACTTAAAATATTCTGTAGATCAGGGTCCTAATCTGCAAAGCCCCCAACTTCATTTTCATAGTCTGAATGAAACTTCTCAAGTTTCTGAAACCAATATTTTTTTTTGTTTTGGTATTTACTATCGGGAGAAAATTCAAAGTGTATATAATTTTCTCTCAAATCGCTACTTGCTCATGAGCATAATTAGAATCCAAAGTAGCAAGTCTGTACAATTGCTCAGACGACATATCATTTTTGTTCTGCAAGTTATACATATCACACAAATCTTCAGTAGCTATGGCCTCCGCTTCCAACAAATACACCAAGCACAAAACCAATGCCATAGGCTCAAATGGATGTGGGAGTTTTTGTCTTTTCAAGGATCTTCAAGTAAACCTGCAATAATACTGCATTTGTTTTGACATATTGTTAGAATACCAGTTTTCTGTTCCTAGAAGAACATACCCATATGGGTTGATTTGGAATCAACTATATTGTTAGTTTTATGCTCTTAACCTTAAGAGTACATCTGAAACACAATCATTCATGTATATCTCATTATCAAATCATTGAAAGGCATCCACTATACAACAACATAATGAAATGAAATGGGATTCCAAAACAGAACAATCGAATCAAGAATATCCTAGGTATACCTAAAGGTATGTGTTCCATCAGTTAGTATGCCTGCTAAGCCACCCAAACATAGTTCAAGAACTTGGGCCTAGCAAAAGTTTGGCAGGCCACAATTTTGCCTTGGAACACAGACTATAACAAAAATACACGAATTCATAAAATAAACTTTAATAACTGCATGGCAGTTGTAAAAAACATAAGAAATTAGTTTAATTCTTGCATAGCTAGGAAAAATGTTGAATATTGTTCAAATCCACAGCAATGGAAAAAAATTGAAGACAAAATCAATTCAGAAAAGAAAAGAAATGTTTTTCTACTAGTTGGAGAGTAGTTGGCAAAACTTGGCAAGTACTTACCAATAACTTGACAGTGATATATTGGGTGAGCAAATCACTTGAGGCATTTGACTCACAAGTTGGTGAGTAACTTACCGAGTTTTAAACTATACACCCAACTATAGAAAGAGCTATGATATGTCTCCCAATATTATGGTCTACACTCCTGTTTCTTGCTACTCCATATTCATAAGAGTGTCACACAAGGCTCTACCGCTCTTGGCAAGTTTGTTGAATGTGATTTCACCTCAATACCTTTGAGCTCCCTTGCTTGCTTCTAGTAAAGCATATCAAATGATATGGAGTATGTCCATGTCAAATAGGCATTGGGGTTCATAGCCCCGCCTTAAGCTAAATTTCTTGTATTCATGGAAAAATTCCCCTTATAATTACCATCACATACCAAAACCTTGCATTAACCATCACAAAATAACCTTGTACAAAACATGCAAAGGTTTTGGAGGAACATGCAAGGCCCTAGTGTGAAATTGGGATGACAGCGATTTCCCACACCATGGGTAGTATGCCAAAAGAATGGCTTTGTGCAATTACAAATGTGCACCATGCAAATGCAATTGGTACATGACTTATTTGTCTCCAAGATATGCTAGGCTCAACCATCAACTAGAGGGCACTTGTGTGACTAGCACAACACATTGAACCTCTCTCTACATACAAAATCCTTCCTCACCTTTTCCCTATCTTACTTTCTAGAAAAATTCTTCTCTAGGGCCACTAAGACTTGTCACCTATGTGGAAAATACACAACAAACAATTTTCCATGCGGATGTGTCCCTTGTTTCAATATGTCATTCTAAATGTCCTTTTGTATCGTGGGAACCTAGGGAGTGTTGTACGTTTTATCATCCACCGAACACTTTAGAATAAAATGTCCAAAGACACTCTATCCTCTCTTGAACAAAGTCACCGCGTATGCTAAGATTGCGAGAAGATCATATGGCAACTCCAAGGTTTCTTTCGTCAGGTCATGACATGTGGATAAGCTCAATGGGCGTTGTGATTTGTTGGTAATACACAAAGGGGCTTACGTTAAAGGATTCCTCACAAGTTCGGGACTTAGACGGATTTATCATTAAGGCTTCTTCGGTTGGGACTTTTAGTTTGGATCTTTAAAAAAGGCAAAAAGATAAGGGTTTAGAGGATCTATTCTACGCCTAGGAATTCAAGAGACAACAGAGATTAGGTGAAAGGAGTAACCACGCTTTGTTTCGCTTCCCTAGGACAACTACGCAAAGTGGGTGCAATCTTCAAACGGTGTGATTATAATTTTCATGCCTTGAATAAGACTGAAGTTAAGCATCCACAATCACAAGCTCAGGCTAACTTTATGCATCGAATGAAAATCATCCATCCGAAGAAAGTATGAGCAATATTTCACCATTAATCTATGCGATCAAATCTTGCATTCACTTAACCAACATTCAAAGCAAATTCTACTTAATTGTAATCTAACTCTATCTAACTCTAGTCTATGGTAGAAGAAGTTATGCAACCTTGCTCACTACTTGACAATAAAAGTGATTCAAAGAAAATCATGCATAAGAGCTTTTATTATCGGAAATAGTCTAATGCAACAATTTCATACACTGTCTCCACACCAATAAAAGTGAGAGATCACAAGTTTATATAGAGTTTTCAGAATCAAATGAAAGGCCAAGATTAAAATGACATCAACGACCAAGATTAATTTAACTCAACCCTAATTAGGGTTGTCCAAAATAACATCAGTAAACAACCAGTAAACAAGCATTGAACAAGCAGTGAGGTGGTAGTTGGAGCTATCTTTAAGGGAAGGTGTCTCTATCCTCCTAAGCAGCATTGTGCTCGACAAATTTGGACACGATCGTGACGACTTCCTCCATCGTGACTGGCGGCAACATGCTTATTTTGAATTCAAGTCTGTCCAAATCCTCAACACATTTGGCGAAGGTGTTCTCCCAATCCGTCTCCTATCTCACAAAATCATCCCGGGCAGACAAGAGGTTCGCCACTTTTGTGAAATCCTGTCTCAGAATTGGTCCTATAGTAGAGAAGAAAACACTTCAACCTTTCCAGCTGCATGTCATTTTCCCGGACAATTTCTCTGTCAAACACATCTGTAGTCATCATATAAATCTTCCTCTGGATTTCTTTAACTTGCTCCTCAACTCTGAGCCCATCTGCCTTTGCCTTCTCCAAAACCTCGCTTTGTATTGTCGCTGCCCAAAACCAACGATGAAAATCATAAGCTGCTCCTGCAACAATCACCTTTCCCTCAACCAATTCTTCCTTTGGAATGCCCCTCAGTACTTTGAGGCATGGAATGAGCCTCTCTTGAATATCTAGGAGGTTGTCCCAAGTTTCCGCCATGTTAGCCAATTTGGAAAGGAATGAGGAAGTCTATCCGTAGGCAAGTGTCAATCTCTCTATGAACGAAGCTGCTTCTGTGCCCTTTCTTGCCATCCATTCCTGGGCCTCCTTGGTCGTGACCATCCCTTCTTCCACATCCTTGGCGATCTCCTGCGAGGAATTGAGAAGAGGAGGAGCTACTGCATCACCCTGATTGAGTGGTTGGGTCAGATGCCATATATAATCCTTTAGGTGTTCGACCTCCCTTTTGTACTCTTTCTTTTTCGCCACTTCCTTTTCCAATCTTGCCTTGATAGTTGAGACGGAGTTATCCAGTTCTTCCACCTCCTGGCCTTTTGTTGTTGGGCCAAGGTCTATAGTGGTTATAGCGTATTCCTGGGGAGTGATCTCATCTTGCGCTTTATCAACTGTTGGTACTGTGATATGTATGGAACGGCTGCCGGCTTCGTCCCTCTGAATCGTGGAAAACTTCTTGGCAGGTTTATTAGTAGCAACCTGTTCCAACCTCGCCAAGAAATTCGCAGTATCATCTTCTTCTTGGACCTCAACTGGTGCCTGAATTTTCATCCTCTCCTTCAGCCAATCCGAAATGGTAGGCTGCTCGATACTATCTTCCTCTTGAACGTTCCCTTCATTTGGAATATCCAAGACTCCTCTAAGGGCGGAAATCATTCCCTCTTCGAAATCATCATTTTGGACCTTCATTTCATTATCCGAACCCAGTACTTCTGTGCCCGTAGGAGATGGGGCTCATCGTCGTCCAACTGGATCGGCTCATTGTTCTTCTCCTAAATGGTACAAGGTCTCATCATCTCAGCCAAGGATTCGTCTGCGGTAGCTACTAGCTCGTCAATGTTTCTAGATGTCGCAAAACGAGATGGCTCCATCCTCTGTCGCTTTGGAGCAAGTTCTATGCTTGCAACTACTTCTTTCCTCTTCTCAGCAATCTCAACTAAATCATCATTGTGGGATGCGCTGGCATTGGAGGAGTATGACTCCGTCTCGCTTAGTAAATCATATGTGAGCATCACTCTTTTCTGCTTCAACTCCTGGGTTTGATGGTCGACCCACCACTGAGAATACTTAATCACTGGTCTCATCAACGTAGCCAAGTCTGAATGCTCAGGCTCTGACCACTTCACGGAAGGAAGAGGTCGGCTCTCATCGAAGCTCAGATGGACATAATTTCTATCGTCCTGCAACTGATCAGGCACCGGACAAAGTTCGGTTGCTCTTATCAAATCTAGTGGCACCCTAGACCATAACCTCTTTCTGACTTCATTCTCGTCAGCTGCATTTGCCCAAAAGTCCTCCAGGTCTACTTTGTGTTTGTATCTTCTCCCATCCACAGTCCGAATGTGATGATGCGGGTCAAAATTGGCCCTGGACCTATAAGTTGTGAATGGGTACCATTGAATTTCTAGCCTGGCACTCTCGGCTGCTTGTGCTAATGGACAAGACTCTAACATATTCCCAATAAAGAATGGGAAAGTAATAGCCGCCTTCTTACTCGGCCTCTAGATGTTTTGATACTCTTCTAGCTGTCTCAGGACTTCAAACAAAATCATCTTCTTTGTTGGATAGATAGGCAGCTTGTAAGGATTTCTAGTGAATCCCTGGATCCTAACATATGTAAACTTTGGAAACTGGGTAAATCGGGATCCATACCTACTGATCAAACTCTTTGCTTCATGACTCAGCCTCTGATGTGTTCCTCCTTGAAGTATTCTTGTGATATACATAAGGAAAGCATCGTGCTCCCGCTTGAAATGAGATTTCTCCCTGAGTTGAAGTTGCGGGTAGCAGTCGTAGGACTTGAACTCATTCTCATGATTGCCAACTTTGCCCTTGCATATAAGTCTAGAGTATCTGTACGTTCTGGCCAACAAATAGACGACATATGAGCTCATGTGGAAAGACTTGGTCTTTTAAAGATTGACTAACTGCTCATGGAGATTGTCGCTTATCATTCGAGACTAGTTGAACATCCTCACGCCGGAAGTGATTTCATCTATAAAATAATACATCCATGTCTCAAAATATGCGCCTTGTGGATTGCCGGCTATCTTGTTCAGCATCAAAATGATATCCCCATAATCCTCTTTAAAATTTGTTGGGCGCAACTTCTTAGGCATCTTCTTTGTGGATGGTCTAGGCTTTTCTAGCCATGACTTATTAATATTGGTGCCGCACAACTTAGATTGGCTATCATATAATCTCTTGGCATCCTCCTTAGTCTTATAAACGGTCTGGTGATGTGTTGGGATGCCAAACGCCTCCTGGATTGCCACTTCGCAAAGGTGAGCCAAAATCCTTCCTTCAGGTGGAACAATTTGTCTTTCTTGAGCATTGTAATGGATGGCACATTCTACCATCAACTTGGCATAGTTTATTGCAGGCGAGAATCTGGCTGCTTGGAAAATTCCATTCCTCACTATCCGTCTGGCAATCGGTGTCAGTAATCCAGCATGTCCATATACTCTCTTTTTGAACTCCACGATGTCTACATGTCCCAGATCAGTGTCTGCAACATTTTTCCATTTGGAATTTATCTTTGACTCTCGCTGTACCCCTTTACTGGCGAACTTCATCGACATTTTCTTTGATGGTTCTCTTGTCGTGGTCATTAACCTGCAATAAAAACACTAACATTAATACAGAGACTTTAAAATATAATTCATTCTCGTGCCTTGTATTCGAATATTTTACTTTCAACTTATTAAAATATTAAATTTCTGTGAAAAAGCAAGCTGAAAGTAAATGAATTTGATTGAAATTTAGACAGAATGAAAAAGACAGAAGGAGAATTGATGAATTTAGCCAACCGAACTCCAAACTTCAGGAAAAATCCTCTAGTTGCGAATCAGATTCAAATTTCGAGAATTGAATCAAAATCAAATGACAAAGTGCGCTAGTCTTGCTGAGAAGTTCGACTTTCAGCCAAGAAATTCTTCACTTCTTCGAAAAAAAAATTACTTCTTCAGCAATAAAAATTATTCCTTTCTCTGAGAAAATCAACTTTTTCTGTAGAAGAATTGATCTTGTCTCAACTTTCTTACAATTTTGAGAGATTAACTTCTCTTTAGGTGAGTTTGTGAAAAAATGAGTTGCTGAAATTCATTATAATGTTGAAGAATTCGATTTGTTTTAGCAACTGCATCTTTTTCTCTCGATTTCAATTTGTTTTAGCAATTGCATCTTTTCTCTCGATTTCTATTTGTTTTCTCCTCTTCATTCAGGCAAGTTTCCATTCTTTTTCGAAAAAACTCCATGGCAAGCTTATCCAGGCAAATCCCTTTGATTTTCCAAAATTCGATTTTTTGCTAGATGTTTATCTTTGATTTTCGATATTTTGGAAAAATATTAAATGTCCAATTAAGTTAACTTCAATTTTTTTCAAGGTCATGGATTTTCTCTTTTTTTCGACGCAATTTATTTTCATCCATAAATTTCTGGCAAATTTTATTTTTGCCCGAGGCATTTTATATTTGTAAGTGTTGGAAATAAATTATTAAAATGTAAAAATATTTAATTTATTTCCAACCTGTTCGTTTTTTGACCCATGGCTATTTTAATTTTTCTTTGGCTAAATATTAATTTTCCAAGTTATTTCAATTTTCGTCTAGCCAAGTTGAAATTTTAGCTATCTTGCCAATAAATATTATGCCAGATCCTTATTTTCTTCTGCCATGGCGGACTTCAAATTGTGCCGGGCACATTTTCTCATGCCGAAATCAAATTTTCTCTTGCTCGAATGATTTCCTCTAGGCAAAGTATGTGTTTGGACGTTTTTCCTAGGAAAAATTCCATAATACTTAGACAAACTTTCCAATGCCTTAGCCATTTTCATTTCCATTTCTCCTTACATGGGCGAGCTTCATGGTCCAGACTTAGGCGAATTTCTTCATGGACTTCATGCTTTTAGGCTGATTTTTGGGTGATTTTCTCATGATTTTCAATTGATTTTCCGGATTTTTCCCTGCTTTTCCATGCTTTTCCTGATTTTTGCTTGATTTTTCGATTTTTACTCTGATTTTTCAAATTTTTTGGTTGATTTTTGGTTCTAAAGATGGAAACGTTGACCCGTTGACCAGGGTTGACTTTCTAAAAGTAGAAATTTCTAAAAATAGAAAAAGCAAAATCCCTAAAAAGTTTGGTCCAAAAATGCCAAAAGTGAAAAAGCGAAAAAGCAAAAAAAAACAGATTCCCTAAAAAGTAGGAAGTGTCAGAATTGGCCAAAAGCACGGGTGATCCTCGTCTCCTGGACCTTCTGAGCCCTTCCATGACGTTTATGCACTGATTCAAGAATGGATTCTCAACTTGGCTCAGATGACTCTCAAAAGACTAACTTGAAACTCTCAAAGTAGTGACCTCAAGAAACCGTTGCGCAAAGCAAAACCTTAGAAACTAGCAAACTACTGGGGGTCCCCATTTGCAATGGGGCGATGTGTGAAAAGGTCACAATAGGGAGGAAGCTAAAAAATAACTTTAGTATACCCTACTACTTGGCACCAGGCCCTTGACATCCTTGGATATTTTGGTTCCTCTAGAATCTATTCTGGGAATGTCCCTTATTCTTTCAGTATGTCCTTCATGCATTCCCAGGATGCATATATGTTCTTGGTGGTTTAGAACCATTTATGTTAGAAAAACATAAATCTTTGAAATAATAAAAAGAGTGAGGCTCATGACAGATGTCCCTGATTACAACTTTGATCATTGAGTTTGATGCTCTATGCTTGCAGCATATATTTTTGTCATGGCTCAGATATGATTGTTATATTTTCATTATAATTTGAGACTTCCACTCTGTTACAGTTATTTTCATGATTATATATAATCAAAGTCATCATGATACTTCAGGTTATGAGGACTAGTAATTCCATTTAATTTAAGGTGTGGGAGTAAATAAATAATAATATGGCCATATTATATATAAATTTATTCACTAGATGATATCTATGCTCCATGGGGACGTGTCCCCTGGCTTTGTGCCTCCGTTTCCTTCCATACCGGAAACAGTACAGGGACGGTCAGGAAACGTCCCCTACCCGTCCCCCTTTGTAAAATTTAGGAAACGTCCCCCTTTGCAAAATTTAGGAAACGTCCCCGAAACTTCTCGAGGATTGCTAGCTGTCCCCTATGGCCCAACAACATCTTACTTTATTTTTTTGTAAAACAACACATTTAAATTAAAAGAAAAGGGGATGGACGGGCCCACAAGGACCCCCTCACCCCTTTAAACAAAACCCAAACCTACTTGACTTATCAAAACAAGAAAAAGAAAAAAAACATTCTCATTTTGACATTTGCAAACTTGAGGTGAAGAGCAGCAAGTGAAAAAGAAGAGAACAGCAGTTGAAAGGGGAGACTAGGGCATGAAATCTACTTCATTAGAGGTAAGTTCTCCTTTTTACATTTGTTTTTTCAATTCGTTTTCCAGTTTTTCATGTTTTTTCAATTTTTTTTACCACATAGGAAGGGCATTGTGAGTTTATTTTTTCCTTTACTTGAACTTGCAGCTCTCTTTTCAATTCTTAACCCAAAAAAATCATGAGCAGCAGTGAGATTACTAATAATGATAGTGAGGACGTTGAGGTTCAAATGCATGAAAGAAGTAGACCTAGAAGTAGAACTCATAGAAATATGGCAGCCACTGGAGATTCTTTAGGCAGTGGGAGTGTAGCAGGGACAACAACTTCAAACCCATTTGAATGTCCTTCCATTTGAATGTCCTTCCGAAGTCCTCAATACCTATGCAAAAGGCCCATTTGACTTGGAGCCATATATTTTCTATGTTGTTGTCATTTTATAGTTGAAACTTGGAGCCTTTGGGGCATTTTTTATAATTCTTATATAATATGTATGTACATTCACAATGAAAGCATTTGAATTTCTTTAATTTGTTTGTCAATTCTCATGTGAAATCTCAATTCAAGTCTAATGTTATGTATTAATCTTTTACAATGTCTATGGTGAATGCTTTATCAATTTTTTGATATGAATATTTGAAAGTTCTCTATATTTTAAAAAATTTCCTTATTTTTTTAACAGCCATCCTCTGCCATCCCCTAAAAAATGGCCCAAGAGTACCCCTGTACTAGAAACACATCCCTCCGTCCCCTACTATCCCCTACCGTCCCCAAAACTCCGTGGAGCATAGGATGATATGGATATGGGGACAGGAATGCAAGTGAAGCAAATTTCTAGTTGGGGACTAAAGACTAATAAAAGACTGCAGATATTCCATTTTCAAATCACAACACCTAAAGTAGGCTGGTTAAAGTTGGTAATTATAAAAATAAAGGCCAGAAAAAGCTTCAAGCGGATCAACTTCTCAAAGACTATAGCTAAACCTTAACTTCTCAGAGAACATGGTCACAAAAATTGCTACAAAGATGATAATTTCTGATGCAAAGTAGCAAGATGTCAAATCCGATTTCATCTTTAGGCATCCCACTATTATGCTGGAAAATATGTATGTGCAATCCCTACAACCTTTTGGATTCCCCTGGGTGCTGTGTTTGGGAGCATTTTCCTCACAACCCACATTATAGGTGTAGACCTTGAGTGGGTTCTTGTAGCTCTCAAAGATTCTTCAAATTCTGTTGCCTTTTAGATTGAAAAGGTGCCTGAAACAATTTATATCCTTGTCCTTGTAATGACTTCTTTGACTTTTTGTAGTAACACTCCGTGCCCTAGTTTCTGATGCTGGATTTATTTGTTTTGTGATCTAATTTTTTTGTGTTTTTTGAAAATGCTTATAGCAAAATAGAATACAAAACATAAAGGAAATACAAGCAACTATGAGATCAACTCCTCCAAACTATGTTTTATTGCTCAATATTCAAGAGAATAGTCTATTACAAGCATACCTAAAATAAATAGATGACATGCAGCTGCTGTTATTCACTTCCAGCCAAAAAAGCAACTCAATATTGGTTCGATTCTCCCTCTATAGGCTGCCTTTTTGATAGTAGATGGTATAGAAACCCATTATGCACCAAGAAAATGATGTAGTCTGACCTAAGGAGGGCTTATTTCTACAACTGCTATTCAAACCCTTCAACAACCAATAAAATCTCGACCAGCACACCTATAGAAACCCTACGTACCAAGTTGAGATGGCACAGCAGCAATAATTAACCTTCTTCAAGATATCTTTAATGCCCTTTAAAATCTGCAAGTCGATTAACTTTGAAAACCCTTTTGAAAACCCTTGAATACTGTAGCAGCACTGTAGCGGCACTATTCACGGGTACTGTAGCGATTTACTATTCACGGCTATTGTAGCGTTTACTGTAGCAGCCAACAATAAATAATTTCCACAATGCATCTGCAGCGTCTTTTTAACCAGCAACCATATAGTCTTTAGATATTCAATAAATCTTCAACCCTCGATGAAATTCTTCACTTTAAAGCTCAAATAGAACACCTGAATGATGCCCTCGGAATGCCAAATTCAACAGGTATTGCACTGCTTCAAATGGCTGCAAACACTGAAGAAGTATCATTCTCCAATGGCACAAAGATTGAAAACCCTTGGCTTCCACTCTCAAACAAAACTTCATCAACAACAATCACAATCCAATACCTCCAAAATAACTCCCAAATAAAATATATAGACCTTCATGAGAAATTCAAATTTCTCCAAAAAGGCAATTTAATAATATTAAAATATCATTTATTTGCATCGTTTAATATTTCCTTCGACATAGGAGTTGGCGCTAAAAATTAATTCATTTATTTGGCCCCCTTTTAATGACGTTTTGACCCTCAAGTTATAACATTAAAATATAACCTTTTAACAGTGTTCCACGGGCCTGGGGGACGGGGAAACAGGGGGACGTCCGGGACGCGTTTCGGAGACGGGGGGACAAAGGGCCTAAGTTTGGGGATGGCGGGGAGACGGCGGCGGGGGTGTGGCGGGGTGGTGGTGCTGATATAGTTATACATATAGTTATAGTTCTTGAAAAACTAGTTTTGAAAAGATGTATAATAGTATAACAATTACATTTCAAATGAAACTATAGGAAATTATTCAAATTAGTAAAATTATAACATAGCAAAATTTGAAATACTAAATCTAAATACGAAGATATCTTGAATGCTAATTGCTAAATAAAATTTGACAAATGAAATTGTTAAATTGGAGATTTCTATTATATCGAAAATATGAATATCTAATGTCATATGAGATATCACAAAGTCTATAAAGATGATTACATGATTCATCATTACAATGAGTAGCAAATGCCAAATGGCAATTAGAAAAACAATAAACTAAATAGTAAATACAGATACTAATAGCAAAATGTCAAAACTCAAAATGTAGTAAATACAGGAAACTCCTGGGCGTCTCCCAGTCTCCTAGGAAACTCCTGGGTGTCTCCCAGTCTCCCAGGAAACGCCTGGGCGTCTCCCAAGGAGACTTGGAGACTTGGAGATGTCTCCCAAGGAAACTTGGAGACGTCTCCACGTCTCCAAGTCTCCTTGGGAGACGCGGAGAAGGGGAACGGCGGAGTACCAGTGGCGGTGGTGGGACGGCGGGAAACGCCAAGTACCCATTTCCCCGTCCCCGAAACGTCCCCGTTTCCGAAACGCGGCCAAATAAGGGGGAAATGCGTTTCCGTGGAACACTGCCTTTTAATTAATTAATGTTATTTGAGCCAAATAACATTAATAACTTCTTAAATTCATCATTTCTCAACACGCCATCTGAACTGGGGACTCATCTGATAATTCTCCATTCGATCACATGCCTTACTAAAAATAGTAAGGATCCCATTCTATCCAAGTCCGACTTACTATAAATAGTAAGTTGAGCCAACTGAGTCCCAAAAGCCTCTAGCGAAAGCCAAAGCTACAAGTTTTTGAACACTGGAGACGATACAATCCCCCAGAAGACCCTCTAACCAACCCCATTAGCCTACGAGAGTCAAATTATAGGCTAATCTCCTCTGACAACGGATGTCAACAAAAAGGGGACATTACACTTTTTGGAACACCTTAGAGCTCAGCCTTTGTTTTATCTTATTAACTTATTTTATTTGTCATTGCTAGCCTAAGGTAGGTAGCCTTATTTTTTTAAAGAAATGCATCATATATGACATTGAAGAATATTATTCATTGGCTAAATTACATATTTAAATAGAAAACCTCACCTTAAAAAATTCTGTTGGCTGAACAATAAAGTTCCTTTGGCTCAAGAGTCAAAGAATCTAAATACTTATGAAAACAATCAATTTTTCTGTAACACACACATCTAAATTCTGCTTAAACATCCTTTACTTTCCAGCTTAGAGGGGAATTTTTCTCATTAAAGGTGGTCTTGTGTCTTGTCTTTTTGAAAGGAAATTGATGGCAGACAACTATATTGTATGCTATAGTGCTTTTCAATTATCTCTAGTCATCCATGTATCCCCTTAAATTGGACATCAGCAAGAAAGAGGTTCAATACGTAAATAGTTGAATTCAACTTGCAACCACTCCCAAGAAGTCCCAGAAGATGTGCATTTCCAGAAAACGTCTGATTGATCCTTCTCCAACACAATGCATAAAAGAATCTTATACGCCAGCCTTGTTGGGTTGTGATTTAATTATGAATCTTGGTGTAGCAGTAATCACCACATGACTTTGTGCTGAAAGAAATTTGTGCCTTCCAGTGCTTTTTTCCATCATGGTTCAGTTCAACCATAGATCAAAAGTCAAGGTATTTTCTCACTTGGTCATATAGGTCTTTAGTACTCTAAAAAGACTTGCTCTGTTCCACTTCCAGTCCCTCTTATAAGTACCCAATCTTTGAAGTTGCAACCTCAAAGTTAGCTTTCAAGCATCATTTTACAATGATCTGGAATGTTGATTGTCTGCACCAATCACCTTCCAAGTGCAATTTTATTCTCATCATGTGTACCATCGAAAAAACTCTTCATTCCAAAGATTACCCCAGCTGATAAGCCTTCCCTTGCCAGTGTTTTACCAGCAAAATAAGATAAAAATCCAAGCTGGCTATGTAGGGATAAGAATGTCCATATAGGCCTTGATGCTGGATCCAAACAGCATCCTGATGTGTTTGGTGGTCAGAATTCTGTGGCAGAGCAAACTTTCTTTGTTGCATCCCCTTCCACTGCCCTTGTTATCCATTGCCTGCAAGGACTATGCCTTGAACTTTGGTTTCTCAGATGTGTGAAGCTCTTTGATTCCTTGGAACAGTGCAAAGATCACAACCTACCAAAGGAAGTTTTTTCACCCACTTGCTTGCATCAAGGAAAGCTTTTGAATCCTGCATCTAGCCTTTCCTAACGTGCCTTTCTCTAGTCCTTTATAACTTGCCTGAGATGGGAAAAGGCAAGAAGAGTGATAAATTTTCCCTGCCACTACAATTATAGCCATAGTTGCGGTTTTCCTAGCTAGCAGGATATACTGACTATTTTTAACATGGATCATTTTTAATTTTTAATAATTTGCATATTATCCATTATCACTGGTTGGCTTTAGAGACCTGATTACCAAAAGGCCTAATTAACAAACAATTACTCTTGGCTGTATCAATTTCTTCCTTCATTTTCAGCCAAAATTGGGACTCACCTTAGCCAATTAAAAGATCTCTGTTTTTTCGTCACTTACTACTACCTCATATGATTTAAAAGGTTGTCCAAGCAGAGCATGGTGCCTTAAATCAATTGATGAGTCATTCAAGGCTGAAAACTTTGCAAAAATCTTTGTAAATGGATAGGTTTGAAAGAAGCTTATTCATAAGTAATCTAATAGATGCCTTTGTATTGTCTGTATTATCTAGATTCTAGACTAAGGAATGTGAAATCTTATACCACATGTTTATATTTGGGCATGTTATGTTTATATAAGGTACATTGCTTATCCAGAATAGCTTTGGCAAATACTGTATGTTTTTTATAAAACTACCAAATTGAAACCTACCAAGAAAAACAAACATATCAGAGAATTTGCAAGAAAAATGCTTACAAATTTGCAGAAAGGAGCATGAAGCCTGTAGGACACAGGCATGGCAAGAAAGGAGAAACATCGTGAGATGAATTTTATTTTTAAATATCTAATGCATAAACTTCAAAGCCAATATTGTTTTCTATTTCAGACTTAAGCCCCATATATTTATCTAAAACAATGTTCTACAAAATGGTATATTCAGACTTGATTAGGAATAGTGTTTTCTCTAGATTATATTGTCCCTTGAAACACTCTTGAGATATATGTTAGTAGTTACAAAGCTTCTGATTTGGACTTTTATTTGCAAAACAGGTTGGTATATCATCAGGAGCTGCAACTGTGGCTGGAGTTAAAATTGCAAGACGACCAGAGAACATTGGGAAGCTTATAGTTGTGAGCATTATTCCCCAAGAATTTCTATAGATTCAGTTGGATTATTCAATAAGGATTTGTTTAAGTGCTTGTACTTTAGCAGTGTGTTCATACAAGCATGAATCTTATGTAGACATTATTTGCAGGTTGTATTCCCCAGCTTTGGTGAGCGCTACCTTTCATCAGTGCTATTTGACTCGATCAAGCAAGAAACTGAAGCTATGGCTTTTGAACCTTGAAATTCCCATTATCAATATATTACATATTAGGTAATATTGTGATTAGAATTTGATAAATAGTAATTTTAGGCATTTTGCTTAACCTCTTTTTGTTCAGGTTTTCAATACTTTGCAATTAAGGGGTGCTTCCTGAGAGAGCAGAAACATTACTTCCAAACTTCTAAGAGAAGAAGCGATGTGAAAAATAATCAATATGTTTATTTTGGTAATGCAAAAATTTACAGTGTGAAAGTTCAATTTATTGATTAAGGCAATCAATATGGGCTACAAGTCCAATTAGAACTGTTTGAATGCTATATCCAAACACCCGCTTCTCTTTGAAGACTAAAACATGTGCATCTATTAACTTGCAGATTTCTGGATTTAGATTATATGTGCATTTTTCTTCATTGACATCTCAGATTACACTCCATGATCCATCATCAGGATGAGTAACGATGAAGAAAAATGCTTGCATAGTTTAACTCAGAAATCTGCAAGCTAACATTATGACTGGAAATTTTATGTCTTTAATGTTTATCTATTGTTTTTCCCTTCCCTCAAAACAGTCTCTACATAGAAAAATGTTTCTAAGTCTTTGTCATTGGTCTTCCTTTGTAGACCTGAAACCTGAGATAGATTCTGAAGCTCTATCAATCTGGATTCAAGTAACCTCCACCATCTTAGATACCAATTTTTTTGTGTTTACTGCCCTCAGTCTTTTGTTATTGCTCTTCATTTGCAGATCTGAAACCTATGTTATAATGGTTCTGGAGCTCCAATTTGATTCAAATAGTCTCCACTATCTTACATTCCAAAACGCAAAAACTATTCAAGTTTACAGTCCTCAGTTTTCAACTTTTCATTCATAGATTTGAAACTTTTATTAAGTTCTGAAGTTCCATCAAGTTGGATTCAAGCAACTGTCATCATGGTAAGAGTTCTATCTATGCAACTCACCTGGGTAACCTGTCAGTGCTCCATCAGGGTGCCATCTCCCATGTGGAGGTAGAGTCCTGCTCACCTAAACCATGATACACGTTAGCCTACTAATTCCTATAATTAGAAGTCATCACAACCTGTTAAAAAATGCCAATTCTTCACTTAAAGTCATCCTTTTAATCTGATTTTGTCATGACACTTATCACATAAAGACTTTTTTCTTCCTTTTCTTTTTGGAAGAAATGATTCTTATATAATATCAAATAACAAGGTTATTACAGCACTAGATAGGACGAGTAAAATATTGTTACAAAGTCACTCCCTATAAAAGCAAGAAAACATAGCACTTGAACAAAGGCCCCAGTGGGCAATGAACAATAAACGTAGCATCTTTATGAAAACAAGAAAGCTTGGCTTCGATAGGCATAGCTAATTCATGCTTAAAGAGTTTCAGTTCTTTTAAAAACTCAAATAATAGGTAGTTTTTGTTAAAGAAAATTCACACTTACATCATTTAATAACCTCTTGTACTTACATCCCTTACATTTTCAATTTAACATTTAAGCACTATTTAAGTTCTTATTAAAAGCATTACAATATTGACAAATAATAATTTTAATTTCCTTGCAACCACGACTAAAAGAAAAAAAATCTCTCACAATTGTGGACGTATTTAGGAAATGGCTTAGAAGATGCTAATTTAAAAATCAAATCAAATTCAACCAAACAAGAAGAAAAAAATGACACTAATTTTATTACCTTCAGAGTGATATAGCATCAAGCAGTAATTAATGACTACAATGACATGAAGAAATATGCTTTATACCACCCTCATTGCAACCTACAACCGTAAAACAATGTTAGAACTGCTGCAGGATAGCTACGGAACATCAACAAACTGTTGTAGATCAACTATAGGTCAGCTACATAACTGCTGTAGGATTAGCTTGTCATAGGGTAGCTGCAGGATGGCTATGGGTCTAGGACTGAACTGGAAATGGTTGACTACAAGAAGATTTAAATTATACAAATGTTATGAATAAACTAAAAATTAAATATAACTATAATTTTATATAAAATTCATGATACAAAATAATTATATATGTTTAGTAAAATTTATTATCTGATAAAGGGGCAGCTCCCATATATCTAGAAAAACAATAATGAACAGCAGATCCCAAAGAGATCCCAAGGAATCCATCCAATTACATGACTGGTCTGAGAGAGTCTAGTGATGCAAATCTGTTATTACTATATGTATTAATAGTATATTACACTTTATCAAATTATAAAATATTATTTTCAATATTATAATAATAATATATTAAATTTGTATTTAATAAAATTCAATAAAATAAAATTTAAATAACCTAACTTTATATGTATTAAAATGTTATGTGAAAAGTACTTACAACTAAAATATATTTTTAATTTTTTTTTAAGAAATTGAAAAACCTTTTTTCAGGTGTTTTATAAGGCTTCTTGCTTTTCTTTCTTTTTGTTGTTTCTTGGCCGTTGGGCTATCCAGTCCTATTCATGGCAGACCCACATGGGTCTTTGGATGCCGCTATAATGGGTTATAGTGCAAGTCCATCTTTTCAAGTCCCTAATGCAGTGACTTCTCTTGTTGATCTAACACTAAGACAAAGACAGCTCTGGCAAAGATAAATGATTTCAAAATCGATGGTTGCCTCCCTAAATCTTGGAGATCTTGAAAGTTTTTTTTTTTTCTTTTCTTGATTTTGTATCTAAGGATTTTGCTTTTGATCAGAATCATGCTCGCCCTTATCTGCAAATTCAAGAGGGTCTGAAGGAATCTGAGAACTGCATACAATTCGGCTCATAGGGCTTGGCCAATATAAGGAGATATGGAGATAACTTTGGCTGCCAATGGTTATTTTTTCATGATTTTCAATAATGTCTTTGATTGTGCTAAGACCTTTGTAGGAGGTCCATATTTCTTCAAGCATGTAGGTCTATTCATTAAACCTTGGCATTTGGATTTTATCCCATTGAAAGAACTCCCTCCCGAGGTCTTAATATGGATAAGTCTCTTTGCTTTGTCATTGTTTTTTTTGGAAGGACAATTCTTTAAGATGTTGGATGATTCTTTGGGCTCTTATTTGGGTACTTCCAAGCTCACCAGGGAAAACCAAATCTCTAGTTATGCTTGAATCTATGTTGAACTGGATTCAAACAATCCTTTACCTAAAGCTCTAAATATTTTGGTTGGGTATTTTGTATGGCTTCAAACCCTTGACTACGAAGCCATTCACTTTAGATGTAGAGACCATCACTACTATGGGCTTCCACTTCATTATTGTCTCTAGCACAAGGCCAATGATCCCTCTATGAAAGTGGAATATATCAATATTAAAAACAATCAACAAATTCCTCAAGGCAATTAGGGCTTTAAAGTTACTCCTACTAGTGATGGCTTTGCATTGTTTTGCCAAGAAGATAAGGCTGATATATCCAAATCGTGGGGTCCCCAAAATGGCATTAGAAACAAAATTAAGTTTGAGGTTCTAGGTGAAATCTTAGGCCGTGGTCAAGATGATTTGGAAGAACACAATAAAGGGATGGTACAGATTGAAAGTAATACATTTACCATGCAAGAATATGCAAACTAGAGAAAAATTTATATTATAAATATTTCTGAAACTAATCAATTCCTTCTAATTGTTAGTTTTATGATCAGATGAAAAACTCAGAAATTTAATTCAAATCAGACACAAAGACACAGCATATACCTTGGGAAAACCCTCCTCTTGAGGGAGAAAAACCCAGCAACAAATATCTCTCTTATATATATAAACAATGGCAACAATACTCTTTACAATGAGGCCAATCACAAGGCCTATATTCAGCACCAACAATGGCAATAATAACAGATAACAATCTGCCCTTCCTTAAACTCAAATCTGCACTTGAAGCAATTCGCAAGCTGTCCTTGAAGAAATTTGCACTTGAGAGAAGGATCTGCTCTTGATAAAATTCACACTTGAGAGAAGGAAAGAATCGAACTTGCTTGATGATTGAATGGATGAAAGTGACCTTGTATATATACATTTTGATAGAGGTTGCACTCTTCAAGAGCAAGGTCGGCCATTATAAGAAAATATAATTACAATTAATAATTGTGAATTACAAGGAAGGTCGGCCAAGATGGAAATTACATTGTTGCCTAAGTGAAGCGCCTCTTCACTTAATTATCTCAATAAATGAATAGCCGTTAGGCTATATGAATTTATGTGTTCACTCGTGGCTGGAAGAATGAGCCCGAAGCTTCCATAACATCAACACTAATCAAAACCTCCAATATGTGCTTGCTAATGGAAATAACTTGGACTTTTCTCCTACTCACATTTTTGATCTCAAGGAGACCTTTAAATTAGGGAAACTCCTCTCCTCTTCCCATAATCCCTTGTTCGAACTTGATTGTTTTCAGTCTCTCAAAATCTAAGAAATTCTCCTTGTTTTTGGGAAATATGGGAAAGTACCTGAAACACAATTTTCTAATTTTGAAGATGATACAATGATTGATGTTTCTCGTCTAGTTGATAGACTGATTTTAGATTCTATAAAAGAGCACAAGAGATATCCTTCTACCTAGACTTTGGGTATCAAGCATAGTCAAACTAAAAAAATAAGGAAACGTGGAAACGAGAAGCTATCAAAATTAGCTAGAAAATTGAAGAAGAAGAAGTTTAACAGTTGGGGCAACACTTGCTTGATTTTGGTCTTGTCAATCCAAGCCTTTCCCAACAATATCAATCATGATTATTTCTTGTGTGAGGGCATGGCAGCAACCCAAATATAATGTTGTTCAATGAATTATTAAAGATTCCAATCCTTTTATGCTTTGACATCAAGAAACTAAAATTTATTATGAATATGTAGAATTTTTTGGTAGGAGTCTTGGAAAATAATAGGAAAGCATGGCCATCTCAACACATGGTTTCTCTGGTGGCCCCATGTGTGCCTCAGACTCTAGGGTGTTTTCCCCCTAAAATTTTCTAAGTTGCAAGGGCAACTTTTCTTTTGAAGGTGTTTTCTTATCTTGCAATTTAAATATTTTGATTATGAATGCTTATGCTCCCCAAGACCTTCAAGAAAAGTTAAATTTTGTAACAACTTGTAGGCTCACAAAAAACCGCTTCTCCCTATAACATGCCTTGGATTCTTGGAGGCGATTTGAATGTTATGCTTTCCGTTTAGGAAAATGGTTGGGGAATGCATGTTCTTGATCAAACTAGTCATCATTTACATCACACTATCAAAAGGCTTCACTTAATGGCCGTCAATTGATGGCTCCTTTACTTGTATTAACAAGAGGATTGGATTTGATTTCATTGTTGAAATCTTGGATAAATGCCTGGGTTGTAATATTTGGCCCACTCATTGCTTAATTCTTTCTTCCTTTATATTGGATGTTGTAGGCTTGCATTATTGGCCCATTGATCTCTAGATGGAAGGAGGTTTTAAGCCTTAGAATCATCCCTTCAAATTTCAACTTATGTGGTTAAAAGAAGATTTGGAGGACAAGATTGGCTTTTGGTGGGAGGAAGTCAGAGCTCTCCATGGGTTGACTTTACATGTGGTCTTCACAAGCCGTGTTTTGTCAAACAAAAGTTAAGGGAATGGAACACCTCTTTTTGTGAAAATGCTATTCATAGAGAAAAGAGGTTGTCAATTGGATTGGATCTGATTCAAGTTTATATTCAAAATCAAGCCTTGAATGCTAATATCTTAGCCCAAAAATCTAAAATTAGAAATGAGTTGGAAACAAACAAAACTTTAAGAAGAAATTATGTGGAGACAAAAATCCTAGGCTAAATGGTTAGAAGTTCGAGATAGAAATTCTTCCTTTTTCCATCATTTTGTCATGATGCGAAAACATTCCACTCTCTTCAAAGAAATTAGAGATGAAAATGATCAATGGATTCATTTGACTAAAGCTATTCAACTTTTGTTGTCTCTCACTTCCATGAGCTTTTCAAAGCTTCCAATGATCTCTTTGTTGGAAATATTGTCATTGATGTCAAAGGTACAAAGACGAAGTTTGCTATCATTAATGTCAAAGGAAGAATGAGGAGATTGTTGGATATTGTCATTGATGTCAAGGCAAAGTGAGAAGATTAGCATAACTGAAGATAACATATTTGAAAGGTAAAGGTATGGATTACCTTCTTCCACATTGTGGTAAGATTCAAGAAGATCACATCGAAACTTCTATATTGAGCCGATCACTACTCATGAAGATAAGAGAATGTTTTGGGTATTTACATAGAATCATTGATCAGTTTTTGATATATATAAGAGAGATAAGAAAGCAACAATCTAGAACAATGACGAGGTCCGTAATTGCTATACAAGGAGAACTTAATTTAACTTTTATTGGTCGACCCTTAATCTTCATGACAGTGATTGGTTTTTATGAAGTACACTAATCATACAAACATTGGCCAACCTGCTAAAGATGGATGACTTATTTCATGTTTGGCGCCTTAGAAAATGATTAATGATATAATAAGAAGCAACAATTAAGAAATACGTGATCATATAAATTAATCTCATCATCAAATTTGCTTAAAAGTAATCGTTGGAAGATATAATGCGGTTTTATTAAAGCATGCTAACAATGGATATTAACTAAAAGATACAATTTATTCTTGAAGTGGTACGATTTATTATTCAACTTCAGTTCATTAAACAAAGTCGATTTAATATAAAATGATGCTATTTATTCATGAAGAGAAGCGATTCATAAATGAAAGGGGGCAATCCAGTTTAAAAATGAAACTTTAGATTTATTTAATGGAGAGGTGTGATTTATTTTTACAACTTCAGATTCATAAAAACTAGTTAATAAAACTTGAAATGGTGCGACTTTCTAAAACAAACAATAAATCAGATTACAAGTGATACAATCTTTTAAAAAGAGGTTGCAATGTTTGATCAACATATATGCGTGAGATTCATTTTAGATTTGTATGAGGTTGCAAGAGTGAATGATGATGTGAATAGTAGAGAAGTATATCTTTTGTGTGAGCTTTAAAGAGGCAACATATATCACAAAGAAGGAATTGCATTGAAGCAAAAAGCAGATCTGTTGTGAAGATCTCATTTTGACTTCAAATTTTCAGTCCATCATAAAGAGGTTGGTGCCTCAAGTTAGCCAAGGTTGGTGCCTTGCAAAGGGAGTTGGTGCTCCTTGTAGGTTGCTGCCTACAAAAATCAGAAGGGAGTTGGTGCTTCCTGTAGGTTGGTGCCTACAAAATTAGTTGGGGGTTGGTGCCTACAATCATTGTAATTGATATAAATATATAAGTGCATTATTTTGTGTCGTGGTTTTCTCTTATAAGGGTTTCCACATAAATCTTGGTGTTATCTTGTTCTTAATTGTTATATTCTTGCATGGTTGTTATTGTGATCAATTAAGTTTAAAACTATAAAAAGTTATATTATACTGTTTCACCTCCCCCCCACCACCCCCTCAGTATAATCGTGTGCTCATCACTCTTAGTTGAGAATAGAAGTACCATCCTCGGCAACGTTCCTCATATCATCACCCCACTTGATAATTCTTCTCTTATTAAGCCCGTCTCTTTGGAAGAGCTTAAACATGTGGTCATATCACAAAAAATGATAAAACCCCTAGGTTTGGACGAGTTTTCTAATGTGTTTTTTAAATCTTTTTTGGCATATTGTCAAAAAGGACTTCCTCACAGCTTTTGAAAAGCTCCATACTTCCAAGAAAATGTTAGAAGCTCTCAATAACTTGTTTTTAGCTTGGATTCCTAAAAGAGTGTGGGTCGCTTCTTTATAGGATATCCTTATAACCTTTTGTGATGTTATTTGCAAGATCTTCTCTAAAACCATTAGTGAGAGTCTCAAATGTATCATACTCTCCATTAGTTTTTTCAGAACAAGGAGGCTTTGTTCAAGTTCATCAAATTCTTGATGGGATTGTGATATTCTAAGGAACTATTCACTCTATGAATGTTAATAAAGATAACTTTGTGTTCATGAAACTTAATCTTTCCAAGGCTTATGATAGGATTTGCTAGAAATTTCTAGAAGATATCCTAAAGGCTTTAGACTTTGATGATAGTTGGATTCAATGGGTTATGGCTTGTTGCAACTCCACCTCCTTTTGTATCATCTTAAGTGGTTCTCCTTCTTCCATCTTCCATGCTAAAAGAGGGATTTGTCAAGGATATCCCATCTCCCCTTATCTCTTCCTTATTTTGGTTGAGTTTGTCTGGATTGGTTCTTGAGTCATCTCAAGTAATTTGGGCCACTTTCTAGATTATGCTTAGTGTTTCGTATGGATTCTCTTTCCCACCTTTAGTTTGTCAATGGTATTGGTCTCTTGGAAAAAAGTAATATTGTGGAGGCACATGTCATAACAAATGCCCTTGATATTTATATCAACACTTCTAGTTAGCTCCTCAATGAAAAATATATTAAGTTTTTTTCATTCACATGGATAAGTACTTCTTGAAACTTATTGTAGATATCCTTTGCTTTCCAATTGCTACTCCTCCCTTCATATATTTGGGTACCCCGATTTCTCACTCACCCTTGAGGAAAAATGGTTGGAATGCTCTATTGGATTAGATGGTCTATAGGCTATTGGGCAAGTGAATAAAGGGAAATGATTAATGATAAAATTTAAATTGTCAAAAAGTAACTTTATGGTATGATTTAAAAATATGACTTATATTTAATTTGTTAGAAAGGTCGTTATAAGAGAATTATAAAGTGTCACTAGGCCCAAGGTCATAAAAGTAAGTGTTAGAAGGGACATAAAATTTTCTAACTTTGAGGGAATAATAAAAGAAAAATATCATATTATATTATTTCCCTCAAAAAAGTTATAAAAGAGAATTGTTTTCAAAAAAATATCTTCGTACTCATTTTATCAATTTTAATTATCAAGAATGAACATGAATTCTTCTTTCTTTGCATGAGGATGAAGACCCTCCTAGCCTTTCAGTTTAATTCTACAAAGGGTTTGCTATTGCTCTTGAACTAACATAGTTTTCAAAATTTTCAATTACATGATTTGGGTGTTAAGTTCCAACTGTCACGGGGTCAGGTCATTTTCACCCATGCGACACTGCCATAATCATGCCAAAAGCTCGAGGAGACAAGCAACCAATTACATAGACTACGCCTCTTCACCCAAAGAATAGATAACTTCAGCACAAAATATAGAATACAATGCCAAGAATTTGCAATCGTAGGAGATGACAATGACAACCAATTCGGATCAGACTCCACTGACAATGTCTGAGCCAAGAAAGTTACAAAGGTCGCAAGAAAACAAGTACGATCTCGAGTCTCATCCGAGACCTTCACGCCCATCCCTCGAAAACCTCTCTTGCTACAAGATTCATAGGCTTCAACACCTTTACAGTTTTCTCAATAACTATACACAATCCTTTCTTTGGTTTTGCAAAACCAAGGATCGAATCCTCTAAACTATGCAGAGCAATTCATGATCTCAAATCCCACTCATAATTAATACAGCCCAACCCAATGTCTGCATACAATCCCACCAATCAGACACATAGATCTAGGGATCGAATCTCACTAAGCAATGCAATGCCCAACACTACACAATTACAAAAGAAACTCAAAAAATACAATTCCACTTGCACAAATTACAACACAATGAATTCCAGTCCATTCCTCTATGTTTAATTCACAAAGCTGAACTCTACATATAGAGTCGAGGCCACCGATCGAGCAACCACTTAACTCAAGTCGAACTCAAGTTGGATTGCAACACCATCCAATAGCCACGTGCCAACACTCCAGTTGAGCGCATTTGTCGAGACCTTGTTGCAACCCACTAGCACCAAGAGCGCACCACTTGTCTGTTGTTCTGAGTCCCAAGGCTTGTAAAAGTATTCTTATTGGGGGTACCCAAGGTGACATCTCTCAAAATGCATTACCCAAGTTTTCTGAGTCAAAAAATGAAATGAAAATTGCTTCTTGACTCCACAGTTGAAATAATCATTTCCTCAATGGAGAACACACTGGTGGGAAATTGTTTTTCCTTTTTCCCCTTTGTTGACATTGTTTGACGTTGGACTACTACTAAATGGCATCTAAAGGGAAATGCTGAAGTGAGTGTTATGGTGGGGGGCTTGTTCCTCTTCAAGTTCACATCCAAGGATGACCTATTGGTCCTTTCTATAAATCCTTGGTTATATGGAAAACAACTTATCTCTGTATAGACGGAAGCCAAGGTTCGAACCTACTGCAGATTTGAACAAAATAGCTCCTATTTGGGTCACCCTCTTGAGTTTTGGGATGATATGGTGTTTCAATCGATTGGCAACTCTATTTGACACTTTATTACAACGAACAACATAACAAGAAAAATGTCTAGGTTAGTTTTTGTTCATTTTTGTGTGAAAACTAATATTCACAAGACTCTTCTGAACTTCATCATTTTCAATTCAAAGTTTAGGAAGTGGTCTCAACCAATTTGTTATGAAAATGCTACCATTTTATATAAAAGATGCTCAAAATCCAGACACTTGATCTCTTATTGTAAAGCCCCCTTGAAGGGTAACCAAAAACTTAAAGAGCCTTTGGTTATGCCTAGTGATTCCTCAGAGGGCTATCCTTGTAAGGAGGACATCTTGAATATCCTCTCAATCACTCCTAAAACTAGGAATATTGAAGGAAAACTTAACACTCTTGTGTTAAAAACAATCCACTCTTCATCTCCTTTGAGGAAGGAAAGTGTTGTGTCAAAAGATGTACAATAGGAGGACACGTTGATAGTGACCCAAAGGAAGGAGACCACACCCTCTTTAATTGAAGAGAAAGAAGATGGGGAAATATCATGTGATTTCTTTACCAGGCATATCTCCTTGGAGGCCCCCCTCCACATTGTGAAACTTTGATGGGTACTTCATAAATAAAGGCTTGTTCACCCATTTTTTTGAGGGAGGAAACAAGTACTCTGACAGCCAGTCAATGTTCATTGGATTTGGATGGATGGCCAACACCCAAGGATAAAGGTAAGAATAAGAAAGCAAATGTACGTGTCGAGACTAAGGTGGGAAAACCTTCCCAAAGACAAACAAGACAAGGAGAAACAACAAAGGAGATTTCCATTGATAGGCAAAGAGTGTTGGAGATGCCCTCCAAGAAGAATTGTAAAAGAAGATTCCTTCTTGGAACATCAAAGGGCTCAATAGCCCTTATAATTAATTATCTCTAAAAAATTTCCTTTTAGAAAATAAAATTGATATCCTTTCAATCGAAGAAATCAAAATCAATAACACCAATTCTAGACCATCACAAAGAATTTATGGCCCTCTGCTCAATTCTTCATCAGTGAGGTTGTTGGAGCCTCGGGAGGTCTAGTTACTATATGGAATCCGACTAAGTTGGTTCTTTATTTTATCAATCTAGAAATTGCTCGGGAGTTAATTTCTCCTCTGTTGGTTCATCTTGAAATGTCATAAATATTTATGCCCCCAATATGTGTAGTGCCATAAAAGCTCTTTGGATTGACATTGCTATGCGAGTGATGGGTAATAAGGAGGCTCAGTGGAGGCTCATGGACATTGACCTTCATGGTCAACTCCTCACTTGGACTAATAGGAGAATTGGTGAACATCTTATCCAATTTAAGTTGGATCATTTCCTGGTCTCTCCTAATTGGGATTCTATCAACGACCTTAACCTTCTTGCTTTACCAAGAACTATGTCATACCATAACCCTCTTCTTCTAGATTTGAAAGATTATACTCCTTCTAACCCTTTCCCTTTTAGGTATGCCATCATGTTGGATTCTCATCCTAGTTTCAAGAATTGGATTTCCAGCTGGTGGAATATCTCCATTCATGGTAATACTGTTAGAGTAATTGTGCATTAACTAATGATTAATTAATCTTTAATTGATTATTAGTCTAATTTATTTTAAGTGAAACTTAGGAGTGCTTTTATGCTTTTAGGGTTTTGCTCCTCTATAACACTCAACCTTCATTGTATTCTCTCTGAGATTTACTCTTCTGTTCTCTTGAACTCTCAACCTTTGAGGACTTTTGTTTTCCTTGAAGATTCTTGAGGTTCATTTTGTAGCTTTTTCTTGTTGAGGAATATTACACATATTGTTTGCAGATCTCTTGCATGGAAGGTGTCTTTGTTCATTGTTTGATCCCATGGCTCATGTTTTTCACAATTCTAGCATATACTATGTTTAGGGTGAATCAGAAACTTAAAAATATCAAAATAAAGTGAATGGTTGGAATAGGAGGGTCTTTTGTGATGCTTTTCACCTTAAGAAAAATATCGCTACAAATCTAATGGATATTCAAGCTAAAATGGTGAGTGATGATGTCAATGAGGAAACTTTTCAGGTTGAGGAGTTACGTCTTGATTGGACCAATGTTTTAAAAAAGATCTTCTAGAAACAAAAATCCATAATTCAGTGGCTAAAAGGAGACCACAACTGTTTTTTTCCATTTGTCTACTCTAAAGCACATGAAGAGGAATTCAATCTCTAGACTTCTTGATGAAAATGGGTTTGAGGGTACTACAAATGAACAGGTTGGGAGGATAGCCTCCAAGTACTTTCAATATCCGATGATGGAACCTAATACTAACTGCTCTGTTGCATTAGAAGGACAATTGTTGGTAAACATCCCTATTGCTTTATCCAAGGAAGATAATGCTCTCCTATTAAGGCCAATAACAAGGGAGTAAGTTAGGGCTGCAACTTTCAATATGTGGGTCTTTAAAGCTCTTAGCGTTGATGGTTTCCCTCCAGCCTTTTTTCAAGATTTTTGGGATATTATGGGGGAGGATGTTTTCTTAGCGGCTAAATATTTTTTCAAATTTGGGAAATTGATAAAACAACTAAATAATACTTTCCTTGCTCTTATCCCTAAGAAGCCTAACCCCTCAACCATGGTTGACTTCAAGCCCGTCAACCTCTATAATACTGTTTATAAGATCTTTTCCAAAGTGCTTGTAAATAGGTTGAAACCTTTTTTGGGGAAAATGATTTGTAACTGTCATAAAGGTTTTGTGCTAGGTTGTGAAATTTTGGATGTTGTTTCCACCCATGAAATTTTGCAAGTGCTCTATGGATAGGAGTAACACCCCTGGTATGAATTTTAAATTAGACATATCCAAAGCTTATGATAAAGTGTCCTAACACTTCCTCTTTTAAGTCTTAACAAAATTTGGTTTCAATGAGCTATTTCTAAACCTTATCAAGGAATATGTGTCTATGGCTAAGTACCCTGTTCTTGTCAATGGAGTTCCTAGAGGATTCTCAAGAGCTGAAAGGGGGATTAGACATGGTGACCCTCTATCTCCTTATCTATTCATCATGATTGTTGATGTTATGGGTAGGAATATTCTAAAATTGCTTAATGAGGGGGCGCTTAAGGGAATCAAACCTGCCACCTCCCTTAACTCCTTAGCTATTCAACAATTTGTGAATGACACGATTTTGTTTGGGAAAGCTTCGATTGTGGAAGCTAGGAAGTGGAAGTTATGTCTCAAAAATTATGCTACCATTTTTGGCCCATGTATTAACTATGAAAAAAGCAAGATTTACTTCTTTAATACCAGCCCAGTGTTACAAAAAAAAGTTATTGCTATCTTGGGTTGTGATAGTGTTACCCTTCATGTTGTTTATCTTGGGATCCCTCTTATAGTCAAAGATGTTACTCCCTCATTTTGGAATTTGGTGTTGGAAAGGATTAAAAAAAAAGGTAGGTTGGAAGGGTAAGCTCTTGATTCATGCGAGTAAACTTTAATTCCTCACTATTGCTCTACAAGGTATTCTTGTTTACTTCCTTTCCTTGTTTAAGATCCCTAGATACATTGCTAATAAATTTGAGAAAATCCAAAGAAATTTTCTATGGACTGATACAAAAGAAAAGAAAAAAAAATGACTCTCCTTAGTTGGGACACTTTTTGTCTTCCTAAGGCTTGTGGGGGCCTAGGAATCAAAAAGATTCAATTTACAAATAAAGCCCTTATGGCTAAGGTTAGCTAGGACCTCCTTCTGAATGAAAAGGATTGGTGTGAAATAGTGAAAGCTAAGTATTTAAACAACATTTAGTTTGTCAGAAGTATATCTAACTCTAATCATCCTCTAGGTTCTTTGATTTGGAACAATATCCTCAAATCTAGGAAGTTGTTACTAGGGTGCTAAGGTGGAAATTGGGGAATGACTAAAAGATTAGATTTTGGGAGGACCCTTGGGTCATAGACCAACCGTTAAACCAACTAGTACATTCAAATACCTATAGGATCTAGCTATAAGTCTTTTTGGTTGGAGAGTTGCTGACTATTTCATTGGAAAAATTTGGACTCAACAGTGGAAGGAAATTGAAAATTGTTGTTATAACAATTAGGAGTTGATCCAAAAAGCTAATAAACTCTCCAAATGATCTTGAAATTAACAAGAATCCCCTTATTTTAGAATGATGATGGATTTATTGGGCAAAGGAAAGAAAGGGGAAATTCACTATTAATTTTGTTTATAGTCTGGTGTCATCCAACAACCATTGTGGTAGATTCTAGAACCTCATCTTGAATCGTCACGTCATCCCCAAGATTAATTTCTTTTGGTGGACTACTTCTCACAATAGGATTCTTGCTCAAGATAATTTAAGGAAGAGAAGCTTTCAAATTCCTAATATGTGTGTTTTATGCAAAAGGGAGGAGGAATTTGTGCCTTACTTATTGCTTCGCTATCCCTTCTTGGAGGAAATATGGAGTTATGCCTTATAGAAACTAGGATTCAGTTGGACCATGAATGATGCTTAAAAGGTATTATTAAGAATTAGACTTGTCTTTATGCTCATCCTCTAATTAAGGAGTTATGGAGACAGATTTCACCCAATATTTGCTAGAGTATTTGGAAAGAAAGGAATAACAACTTATTTTGAAATGTTGAAAATAATTGTAAGGAGGTGTTTGGGTCTTGCTCTAGGTTAGTGGAAAATGTTTCTCTTTGCAATTGGAAATCTATGAACTACCCTCCTTTTTCTTTAGATTCCAATGTTTGAATTAGATGGGGTTTACACTTGGAACCTAATAAATTTGATAACTCTAAACTTTTAGCTTGACAAAATACCAAATGGAACCCCCCTTCCCCCCTAGACTGGGCAAAACTCAATTTTGATGGGGCTACTAAAGGAAACCCAAGGTTGGTTAGTGGCACGGTGGTATTCTTAGGAACTCTGATAGCAAGATTATTGTTGGTTTCTCTGGGAGATTGGGGGAGCAATCATGTAACATGGTTGAAGCAATGGTGGTGTTGTGGGGAGTCAAAATTGCCTTGTCATTGGGGATAAAAATATTACAAGTTGAAGGTGACTCTAAGCTTGTCATGGATTTTGTGAAAGGAAAAGGTGTTCATATGGACTATCATTGACATCATTATGATATCCAAAATCTTCTAATGGGTTTTCCTAACTTCATTCTATCACATATTTACAGAGAAGATAATAGAGTGGTTGATGCTATGACCAATATGGGAACAATGTTGGACTCCATAAGATGTTTGAGAAACAACTTGAGTCTCTCGGAGAATGTTAGAAGAATTCTCTCAGAAGAGCAACACAATTAAATTAGTCCAAATGTAATATTATAATGTCAGAATATGTATTCTTATATATTCTTTGTAAAAACAACTTGTTCAAAGCTATTCATTTTGATACGTGGGCTTATGGGATAATGGTGTGAGTGTGATGAGAAGGGTTTCAAGTGGTATGATTTGTAAGGATTGTCTTTCAACCTTATGGCTGATTTTGATAACCCATAATCTGTGTGTTATGTTGATGACTGCCTCCAGTTGGAATGATGAGATGTTTAAGGCCAATGTCACAAGCCATGTCATCATGATTCGGGATTTGAAGAATGAGAATAGATTTCCCATGAAAAGGAACCCGCTAACCAAGATGATTAATTATAATCCAAAAATGTGTTTCAGTCCCTTCGAGCACTAGAATAAGACTACTGACACGAGGTTGGAAAATGTGTTGATTGTTTGCCTTCGCCCGAGGATTCCCCTTATCTCGGGCATGTTTAATCATTTAATGCTATTTCTTTCATCTTTATCGGTGATCTTAAAGATTACGTATAGAAATATCCTTCCCATTTCTAAAAACCCCTCTAGTCTTCCTTTCCTAATGCCCAATTTTGACAACTTTCTACAATGCCGCCTATCGGGATTTTCATGCGTCATGGGAGGTGAGCGTGTGTAGACGAAGTTTGGTTCTTGTGAGGAATTCCGAAATAACCCAGTTCTTTGGCACATTTGTGTCGAAGGTGATTTGGTGTCATTCATAGAGAATCTTAGTGGGCATGAATGAAAACCTTTCTATACAATTTTCTAGTGCATGGAATAAGAGGCATGTTAAAATGGGCAATATATCCTTTAAGGTGAGTGATGACAGTATAGCTCAAGCAACGGGGTTATCATGCAACTATCAAAAACTTAATAGACACAAGAAAGTGTAGGATATGGAGAACATGAATATGTTCTTCAAGGAAGGAGAAACCTGGATCAAATTGCATGTTGGCTATGATAGGGACAAGCTTTCCCACCCATGGGATAAGGTATGTTTTATGTTAATGAAATACATTACTTTGGAAGGTCACTTTAAGTGTTATTACTTTTACCACCTCCTCCTGTTAAACCACTTTAGGAACAAGGTGATCATTAGCTCCCCATTTTATTTTCTCTCTTCATTAGAGGCATCAGTAAAAGAATCCATAGACATGATGGCCAAAAACCTTGACAAGCAACCTATCCTGCTCAACCAGGGGCTTATCCTTAGGCTTTACCATTTCCATCTAGCCCTTTGTCCCCCAAGCCCATTAGGGCTTGCCTTGTCGAGGAACCCCTGAACCATCATGTTGGGAAGCCTATTACACCTCCTTCTAAGGGGAAGTTGAAATTTCCCACCCAAAATTCCATCCTAGAATTGAAATCCAAAACCCCAAACTTGCAACTAAGACTTCAAAAACCCCAAGAACTCTTAACCAAAAAACTGTTGCTGCTAGTCTTTGTGAACTTTCAAAAAACCCCTCTAAAGGTCTCAAAAAAGGATTAGCATTGAAATGAAAAACTTTGCTAGAAAGAAGAAGCCCCTAGCTAATTTATTTGTGGAAGAGGCTAGTTTTGAAGATGACGAGGAAGAGGAAAACAATAAGACTACGAACAAGGAAGATAGCAAAAGAGAGCCTAATTCAACTAAGGATGTTGATTGCCCTAACCTCAACATCTAAAGGTCACACAGACTGGTGGGTCGGCCTATTCCCAACATGACCGTGGATGAAATTTCTAGTGATGTGTTTAAAGAGGATAAGGAGGAGGAAGGCTGCAACAACAAAGAGGACAATGATGAGGATGCTGAGGTGGAGATTGAAGGTCCAAGTTTGTGTCCCGAACTTAATAGGTAGAGTCTTGCCACCTCCCACGTGGAATTAATCCAATCCTCCGTCTAGTTTAACTTTCAAAGAAACACACGTCCAACCCCCTTGCCTTTCATTGGAATTGTTTTAGCAGACACATGAATATCATCACACAAGTTTTCCCGAGATTTCATGGTGATGTTCCAAACATCCAGATGAACATCTTTTTGCATTCACGACATTTGTTCCGTTTTGCATTCACATGAAGACATCATCGTACGTCTCTTTGGAGACTCTTGAGACAACACAACAAACTGGTTGAACAATCTTGAGCCAAACATTATCACCAGTTGGGCAAACATGAATGAGAAGTTCTTGGCAAGATTCAAGCCTGCCAAGGACAGTCATACTTTTTGCACAACTCTCTAATTCGAAGATGGAGAAGCATGAACTGATGAGAGAATTCGTGGCAAGGTTTAACTGCCTTGTTACATGTCTTTCTCACACTTTGAATCCATTTGACGAAATTTTGATGAGTTCTTTCATCAATGCACAACCATCAAAGATAGCCTTTTTCTTGAAGATAAGTGAAGAATATAGTCTACAACTCCTTTAGGAAGAAGCAATTAAGCTTGAAGATAACATGATTACGACGGGCAAGATGAAAGATGATTCGTTCAGTCTGCTCGTGCAAGCGTCGGCTGATCCATTGCTACAGAAGGTAGCAAACGAGGTGACAATATTGAAGAGATAGTCACCACCTCAAGGGCAACCAGCCTTGCCCACACCACCAACATTTCAACCACAACAGTAGTACCAGCTGAGGAGAAACAACTTCTAGTCGTACAATAATTTCAAGTTGAAGTTTCCGCAAGGAGAACCGAGACAAAACAATGAAGCTGAGAAAGCCACAGTCTTTTTCACTTTCCATGATTCTGTTGAACACACCGGTGCTACATGTCTAGAAAACCAAAGAATGAATCAGCTCATGGGATTTGTTGATGCTGATCCTAGTTCAGGTTTAGTACCTTCTAGTTCAAACATCGTCTCTTCACAAATAGATGAGTTTGATGGCGACTCCACAATGAGGTACTTTGTTTGAGAACCCGTAAATCAAGAAGAAGAAGAAGAATACCGTCAATTCTCTCTCGCGGTCAATCATGAGAATGTTACCTCACTTGTGTTCACACGTGTTCAACATTTCAAAGCATAGAAGGAGGAAGAAGAGAAGCGGAATTCAAAAGGAAAGGAAGTAGCTTCTACTTCCAATCCTAAAGTTTCACAAGAAAACATCTTGCTGGCTGCCCTAGATTCGTCTTCAACAAGTTTCGACATCTTGTCTTCTTTGATGAAAACGAAGGTATAGATCTCTGAGCTGGAGTATTTACAGGATCATCTAGAGCAGTTGGATAGAATCTTGAAAGTTGTGAAGAAGAAGGTTGTTGCCCAACCAATATTACTACAGTCTTCCATACTTGCAGAAGAGAATCTGAGACTGTTCTATATATCCTTATACATAGGAGGTTTCAAGCTGAGCAATTCTATAATTGATAGCGGAGCTTCGAACAACGTTATGTCTTTACAAATTATGAACGCGTTGGGACTTTCATGCACTCCTACTCAGGAAAAGTGTTACTCACTTGAGTCCAAGCTAGTGCCATTAGTTGGTCAACTCAAAGATGCATAGGTAAGGCTAGCGTCATGTCCAAAGAAGAAAATCATGATGACCATCTTGGTGGCTAATATTCCTACCAGCTATGGGATGTTACTTAGCAAGAGTTTCTGCAAAGATCTCGAAGGAGAAATTCAGATGGATTGGTCGTTCGTGATGATTCCATTAAAGAAGGGCACATTCAAGCTGGAGCCTGAAATGAAGTCAAAATTTACGGTGGTTAAGTCTCACGACCCACATGCTCAAGTGTTATATCAAGACACGGGTCCAAGAACATATGCTATGGTGTCAGAAGTGACTGAGGATTGTCAAAATTTTGCACTTTCCATGGAAGCATTAAATGAAGAATCTAAGATGTGGACAATGCAGTTTGACGACAATTGCTCGACATCAGGCTCAGGAGCGGGAGTAGTGATTATTTCTCCTGAAGGTCATTTATATCCTTTCACATATAGGTTGCAATTTGACTGCACCAATAACACTGTGGAATACGAGGCACTTTTACTAGTTCTCAACAACGCAAAGGATATGGGGATCAAACTGTTGAGAGTCAAAGGAGACACAGAGCTAATTGTAAAACAAATTAAAGATCTTTTCCAGGTCAGGAATAGTCGCCTTCGATCCTATAGACAAAGGGTGTGGAATGCAATCGATAGGTTTGATGCATTTAACATCCAATATATTCCAAGGACGGACAATAGCAAAGCTGACGCTCTTGCAGTTTTAGCCATTCTTTTTCATGCCAAACTTTGACTTTCATTAGAATTCATTTGCTATTGAGCTAATTTACATGCCAGCTATTCATGATAACTTAGACAACTGGAAAGTCTTCAATGATGATGAGGATATTGAAGAATTTCTTGTCATGGGAGACAATTACAAAGAATTGTTCTTTGAAGGAAGTTCTCCTTTCAGAGAGTCAATTGCTGAAGACTCTGAAGCTACAAAATCCAGAATCATACAATTAGATTCCTAAGGGTTTTGTATCTTTAGAGGATATTTTTGACTGGCATGACCGTTATATCCAAGATTAGAAAAGGTTAGGGGTTAATACTTCATTAGAATACAATCAAGTCAACATCGACATTGAAGACAAGCCTCAGTTTGTGAATTTAGGAAAGTGTTGTACTCCAGGAGAAACTGAGAGGTTTATCACCTTGTTCAAGCAGTACAAGGATGTTTTTGCCTCGTCATACGAAGATTTGAAAGTCTTCACACCCATAGAATTGTCTCACACAATTCTGCTGAAGTCTGATGTTAAGCCTTTCAAGCAGAAAAAAAGACATTACAATCCGCGAATTCAAGGTACTATCTACACGGAGATTCAGAAGATGGTGGACTCAAGGATAATATTTCCTATTCATCACTCCACGTGGGTGTCAAACATTGTTCCTATGCACAAGAAAAATGGTGAAATCAGAATTTGCATTGATTTTAGGAACTTAAACTAATCATCCTTGAAGGATAATTATCCCTTACCTATCATGGAGCATACTTTACAGACAGTCACTGGATTAGAGATGCTATCACTTCTTGATGGTTTTTCTAGCTACAATCAGATTGCAGTGGCCGAGAAGGACCAAATTAAGAAAAATTTCACCACACCGTGGGGGACGTTTGCTTATGAAAGGATTCCTTTCGACCTTATCAATGCCGGTGCTACTTTTCAGAGAGCCATGGATTTGGCATTTGGGGATCTCAAGGACACAATTATAGTTGTCTACCTTGATGACTTAACTGTTTTCTCAGATAAACAAGATGATCACTTTTCACATCTCATGAAAGTTTTCGAAAGATACAGGTATCACAAGATATCGTTGAATCCAAAGAAGACCATCTTTGCGGTGACAGAGGGAAAGTTACTTGGCCACATCGTTTCTAAAGAAGGGACCATAATAGATCTAAATCAGGTAGATTCAATCAGAAACCTGTCTCTTCCTACAAGCAAAACACAGGTGCACTCCTTTTTCAGAAAAGTTAACTTTATCCGAAGATTTGTACCTGATTTCTCAGAGCTAACAAAGGAGATTTCAGCAATGATGAAGAAGACGTCCATTTTCATGTGGACAGAAGAAGGAAAACATGCCTTTATCAAAATCAAAGAAGCTATTGCTAACGCACTGGTGTTGGTTCGGCCAAACTTTCTAAAGAATTTAATCCTTTATTATTATGCGTTAGAGCACTCACTATTTGCTATTTTGACACAAAAACTTAGCGAGGAGGGGGAATATCCTATTGCATTTATGAGTTTTAATTTTAAAGATGCTGAAATGCACTATTCTCAGATTGAGAACACGTATGTTGTCATTAGAGTTGTCAATAATTTCAGGTTTTATCTCTTGAGTTCTCATACAACGGTGTATGTCACCGATCCAACAGTTAAAAGTGTGCTAACTCAATAGGAGATGGGCACGAAGAGAGGAAACTGGATCGCGAGAGTTCAAGAATATGATCTAGAGATCAAGCCGACTAAACTCGTAGCAGGCAAGGTCTTTGTCATTTATTGGCAAAGGATGAAGATCGTAAACTCCAGAGCAATGGTGGAGTTGATCCTGAAAAATAAATTGAAGAGGACCTTCCTTTGGTCCTATTAGTTGATTCTGCAGAAGAATGGTACACACCTCTATGGTATTATTCAACATATGGAGAATGTCCACGTCACATGGAAAAACAACATAAAAGAACACTGAAATTGAAAGCACAAAATTTCATGCTTGTTAACAACGTTCTATACAAGCATGGTCTTGATGGAACTTTCCTTTTATGCATCGGTAAAGACCAACAACAAAAGTTGTTGGATGCTTTTCACAGTCAAGCATGCAGAGGACACTTTTCATTGAGGTTTACTGCATTCAAGATCCTACGGGCACAATACTATTGGCCGACGATGTTCCGCAATGCATATGAATGGGTGCATAAATGCCAGTTATGCCAGCAGTTTGCTGGTAAAGTCAAGTTGGCATCTCTCCCACTCAGGCCAGTTATCATTGATGCTCCATTTCAACAATGGGGTATTGATTTCATAGGTCCAATCAACCCGAGTTCTAGCAAGGGGCGTGTCTATGTCTTGACTGCGACAAACTATTTCACAAAGTGGGTTGAGGCAGTTCCTACTAAACGAGCTACATCCGAAGTGGTTTGTAACTTTCTGAAAGAGAATATCATTTCTCGCTTCAGTGTTCCCCAGAAAATTGTGGCTGATAACGCAACATGTTTCTCGTCAGAGGATATTTTGAGTTTTTGTTTTGATCACGGCATCATGCTGTCGCATTCATTAGATTATTACCCTTAGGGTAATGGATAGGTTGAATCATCCAATAAGAACATTATCATAATTGTGCGCAAGTTAGTTGAGTCAAATTAGCAGGCTTGGCATACCAAGTTATATGACACTCTTTGGGATGATCGTATAACTCCTAAAAGAGCTATTGGCACCTTGCCCTTCGTACTTTTGTATGGTACATAAACTATTCTACCCATCACCTTGGAGTTGTCTGCTTTACAACTGGCATCTGCAGTGGAGGATGAAGAATTCAATGATCCTATTCAAAAGCGAATAATGTACTTGATGAAACTTCAAGAAGAGAGGACAGAGGTTGTTGATAAAATTACTCAACACCAAGAAAGAGTGAAAATTTTTTTTGATAAGAAGGTTCGTCACATGGACTTCAAGGTCAAAGATCAAGTCCTTTTGTGGGACAAAAGGCATGAGCCAAAAGGAATGCATGGTAAATTTTATTCCTTGTGGTTAGGAACCTTCTAGATTCACGAATTCGTTGGAGAGAACACATACATTCTCTCCCATCAGGATGGAAGGCTCTTCCCGCCTCCTTATAGCGGGCAGTATCTTAAGCACTTCAACCCTCTGGGGGAGGAGTGATACTTTGTAAATATTTTATAAATACTTTTTATGCTTTATCATTATTTTGTATTGTGTTTCCCCGTTCCGTGATGTTTTGTTGTGTTTTAGGTGATTTAGATAGTCTTGTTTTAGGTGATTTTTAGGTTAGGTTTTTAGGAAACTCCAAATGTTTTTAGGTGATTAGGAAAAGTACTGACTCCGATGCCCAATCATAAAGTCACTGGTCTACATAACACTGAGACTCTAGGGTTCTCCTATGCCGTAGGTATCCGACATGGTCACCAGACGAAGCCTAATGTTGTACCCAAACCAATTTTTTTTGTTTCATTAAGGCATTTTTCTTAAAAGGGTCTAAACCTTGCTAAAATGATGCCACATACAGTTTTTGGGAAATACCAAGCATGGATTATGGTCAGTGTTGTGTCAATCAAAAGCAGTTATTGAGCAGTACCTGTTGATCAAAACCTGAGTCAAGGTCTCTGAATGAGGCATTTCACGACGAAATTATACCCCTACATGGTCATTTTAGTGGCCAGAATGATGATTTTAGAGATTAAATTTATGAAGATTTTTCAAGCAAAAGCAAATCTGTGCCCCTGTAGCTTAGGGGCGCCCTCCTCTTTGAAGGCCCAAATCTTGTTGCATGTGCTTGAAAATTTAGTCAATCTCTTCAGAATTAGTCTGGTTATCCAATGAGCTATCCTGCAAGGTTATCCGAGGTCTACAACTTCGGGTGCTGAGGTTAGAAGCCGAAGGTTCAAGAAGTTGCAGATTGCAAAAGATGATTAGTTTATAGCTTTTGTGCCCCTGTAGCCCAGGGGTGCCCTTCTTAAAGGAGGTCTAGATTTTGTTATTCCTGCTTGTTGATACATTCAATCTCTTCCTAATTGGTCTAGCTATCCGACGAGCTATTGAATGCAAACATCTGAGACCCAGAGCTTCGACAGTTAAAGTCAAAAGTTGAGGTTACGAGGAGGGTTTTCATCAAAGAAAGTTGTCAACTACCAAATCTATGCCCTTGTAGCCTAGGGATGCCCTTCAAGATGACCCTTGAGATGGATGATCTACTATAGGTTGCTACAGACAGCGCCAGGGATAGAATGTTGAAGGACAGAGAAGATAAGGTAGCCCTCAAGGCTGAAATCATACAACTTCATCAGGACCTTTCTAGCCTTGTACACAGGTCAGATGTCACCGTCACACTCCTGCCTATGCTAGAGCCACCAACAGAACAGGGTTAGCTTGATCACTTAGTTACATACGAAAAGCGCTCAGAGGAATGGGAGGAGGAGTTTTTTGCTACAGGCCGCTCTATGCTTGTAGAGCTATATCAATTGTGGTACAATGCACGGGAGCTCTGTTTACATCTCCAAGATGAGGAGCGAGACATGGCAATGGTGATTAACAGACCTCGGGATGAGATTATGATTGCTCACCTGAGTGTGGCATATGAATCAGTCATAGATGCAGAAGATAAAGAAGCTATCTACTCTTGGAAAACACAGTTGGTTTTCAAGGCAAAGATAGAGGAAACAATGGCATTAGAATTGGTTGAGAGTAGAGAGGACATCACTAGTGCACTCTGGTCTTTGAGAACCTTAGTGTCTCGCTTACCATGTCGGTATCACATTGAGGGTGGTGCATATGTTGAGCTTATTGATGTACAGTCAGAGCTCCAAGCACTTGTTCATAGTATTTTCAGTGGGGAGACCATTGGCTGTAAGATTAATCAGCTCACAGCCATGTCAGTGTTGTTCGATGAAGCAACCAAGAGCAAAGGTGAACTTCAGTTTAGATCACAGCTGGTGAGGACATGCTACATAGACATAGCATACTTTGACAGAGTATCAGTGCTCTAGATAGTGATTTAGTTAACAATCTCGTTGAGGGATTGGGTTCTCAAGATCACAACCAGTAGACTTCAGTTCCCACCTCTCAGGATGGACATTACACACAGGAGTCAAACTTGGCATTACCTTTTCAAGTTAACTCGTTGTCTCATCTCATGCATGTCTATTTTGGGATTTCCTTTACACACTTGGAGTTGTATTTAGGGTTTACGTTAACTGATGGTAGTGTTCCAGTTAACTTGCTTTCAATAAGGATGTGCATGCTTGCACATTGTCCATTTTTAGATTAATTGTATTGGTTAACAGATGGTAGTTTTCCAGTTAACTGTATAGTTTGCTTTATTAGGGTTTAGCAATAAATCTTGCATGCATTGCAAGACTGTATTTGACTCAAGGTGATTTTAGGGTTCCCTACACCTTTTGATGTCTATAAATAAGATATTTTGCTCATTTGCACATAACTTTTGCACGCGATAGTAATATATGTTGAGCCAATTTTTCCTGTAATATTGCTATTCTGTATTTTTTCACTTTGGTTGGATGATCATTATCTTGTGTTCTTGTGATTATAAGCTTATTTCATATCCGCACCTCAAAAAGGTGTCGTCACCTCCTTGAGAATTTAAAATTAAGTCTTATCTTTTGGTGTTATAGTGTTAATGCACTTTGTTTCATGTCTACACCTCGGAAAGGTGTCATCACCTCCTTGGGAATTCAGAAGTAGAGATCATCATACTGGTGTTGTTTCCAATAACTTTTCTTTCATCCTATGCCTCGGAAAGGTGTTGTCACCTCCTTGGAAATCTTGTCTTTGAAGTTACTTAGTTTTGAGTTGTAGTTAGGTCCTGTGAAACCAGAAAAACCTTGGTTGCAACGTTCGAAGTTTATTGCAAACCTTGTGCCTCTTACAGTTGAGACAAAAAGAAAGGAAATAGTTTAGTTTACTTTTCAAGCAGTTTTGTGCATACAACAAGGGAGCTTCCCCTCCTAATTTGAAGAGCACTTATCACGTAGTGTGCATAGTTGTTTGTACCAATTTGCACTCCAGAGGTGTTAGTTGTTATGCCAACACTAAGGAAGGGTTTGATTAGAGAAAGCTTAAGTCCTTGTGCAGTACCTGTTGTGTTAGCACCTAAGAAGGATGGAGAATGGAGGATGTTTACAGATTCTAGAGCCATAAAAAAGATCATAGTGAATTATAGATTTCCTTTGCCCCAGATGGATGACATTATGGATTATTTGAGTGGAGCTAGATACTTTACAATGATAGATTTGAAGAGTGGATGTCATCAGATCAGAATCAGAGAAGGGGACGAGTGGATGACAAAATTCAAGACAAATGAAGGATTGTATGAGTGGTTGGGGATGCCTTTTGGACTAACAAATGCACCGAGTACTTTCATGAGGTTGATGAACGAGGTGTTGAAGAAATTCTTGGGTAAATTTGTGACTGTTTATTTGGATGACATCTTGATTTTCAATGAGTAGAGAAGAACATTTGTTGCATATACGAAAATTTTTGCATAGGTTGAGAGAAGAGCAATTGCTAATAAACATTAAGAAGTGTAGTTTCATGAAGGGAGAATTGGTATATCTAGGATTTGTGATATCTGTGGAAGGATTGAAGATGGATCCTGAGAAGGTAAGAGCAATTGTTGAGTGGCCTACACCATATAACATTGGAGAGTTAAGATCATTTCATGGATTGGCTAGTTTCTACCAAAAGTTCGTTAGGAATTTCAGTTCTATTTGCAGTCCTATGACAGAAACGATGAGAGGAGATAAGACGGATTTTAGGTGGACATCTAGAGTAGACCGAAGTTTTGAGTTGTTGAAACAAAAGGTGACTGAGCAACCTGTGTTGGATTTACCAGACTTTGATAAGGTATTTCAAGTAGACTGTGATGCAAGTGGAAATGCAATTGGAGTAGTATTGAGTCAAGACGGAAGACCAGTAGCTTTTTTTAGTGAGAAATTGAATGATGCTAGGAGAAGATATTCGGTGTATGATCAAGAGTTTTATGCCATAGTTCAAGCCTTGAAGAAGTGGAGACATTACTAATTACCTAAGGAGTTTGTGTTGTATATGGATCATCAGGCTTTGCAATAGTTGAACAGTCAAGGTAAGTTGAATCAGAGACACATGAGATGGGTAGAATTCTTGCAGAGTTATACTTTTGTTTTGAAGCATAGGAGTGGAAGTCAAATAAAGTTGTTGATGCCTTGAGTAGGAGAAGGAATTTATTGGAAGAGATGAGAGTGGAGGTATTAGCCTTTGATGGATTGAAGAACTTGTATGAGGAAAACCTGGATTTTGCAGAACCTTGAAGAGCTTGTAAAGAACCAGTCTTGAAGGATAGAAGTCAGTGGTTGGATTATTTCATTCTGGAGGATATGTTGTTTAGAGGAAATTAGTTGTGTATACCTCGGAGTTCAATGAGGGATAACTTGGTGAAAGAAAAACATAGTGGAGGATTGTCAGGACATTTTGGAGTTGATAAGACAATAGCATTGGTAAGTGAGAATTACTTACAGCCACAGATTCATAAGGATGTTAGGGAATTTGTGTAGAGTTGCAGAGTCTGTCATGTTGTAAAAGGGAGTAGTCAAAATATTGAATTGTATAAACCTTTGACAATTCCAGAGAGACCTTGGGAGGATATCAACATGGATTTCATACTTGGGTTGCCGAAGACACAAAGAGGTAATAATTCTATATTTGTGGTGGTTGATAGATTTTCTAAAATGACACATTTCATACCTCGTAAGAAGACAATAGATGCAATACATGTAGCAGACTTATTTTTCAAGGAAGTGGTCAGATTGCATGGATTACCTAGGAGTATTGTTTCACACTGAGATACAAAGTTTGTTGGTTATTTTTGGAGGACACTTTGGAAGAACTTGAAGACGGATTTGAAGTTTAGTTCTACTTTTCACCCATAGACTGATGGACAGACAGAGGTAGTAAACATGATTTTGGGGAATTTGCTGAGATGCTTGGTTGGAGAGAAGATCAGAAGTTGGGATTTAATTTTTGCACAAGCAGAGTTTGCTTACAATAATTCAGTGAATAGGAGTACCAAAAAGACACCTTTTGAGATTGTTATTGGAGTACATCCTAGAGGTATATCAGAGTTGAGAGACATTAGTATGGAAGACAAAAGGAGTGTAGAAGCAAAGGAATTTGCAGAACATATGAAGAAAGTGCATACTTAAGTGAAGGAGCAATTGGAAGATATGAATCAAAAGTATAAAGAGAAAGCAGATGAAAAGAGGAGACATAAGGAGTTTGAGATTGGAGATGAAGTAATGGTATATTTAAGGAAGGAAAGATTTCTAGTTGGCACATACAATAAGCTCAGGATGAGGAAGTTTGGACCCTGAAGGATTTTGAAGAAATTTGATTCAGGAAATGCATATGAAGTAGAGTTACCAGATGGCATGGGTATATCACCTATATTCAACATTGCAGATCTACATCAGTACCATGAAGCAGAATTCAATGAAGACAGTAAAGAAAAATTGGAGGATCAGTTTCCTAAACCGCAATCAGATGAGATTGAAGAGACTTTGGATATCAGAGATGGGAGGAAAACTCATGGAAGACAATACAAAGAATATCTTATGAAGTGGAAAGGCAGACTAGTGGAGGATTCTTCTTGGATTTCTCAGGCTGAGGTAGACCATATTGGTTTTCCTTTAGCCCCAACAAAGTGAGGGACTCACTTTTCAAATAACCCCAGATGTCTGATGCAGGAGCATCCTTGGTTCTTGGCAATCTTGCTTCAACCAAAAATATTTTCTTTTAGTTTTTGTTCTTGTTATGTTCTTGCTCAGTTCATGTTAGTGGATTCACCATATTTGCTCACCAGACCATGTGGATCTATGTTTTCATTAAGGACATGTTCATTTTCCTTATTCCAAGATTTGAGTGTGATTAGATCCTTTTCCAACAAGTTATCGCTCCTGGATTTGATAACAATTTCTTGAACTGGCACCAGAATAATTTTCAGGCATAACGGCTAGTTTGATCATTTGTGGATCATTCCTGTAACTTGCAGATCTTAGTGGTGTGATTTTAATTGTTATATGGAGAGTCCCTGACCTTAATTATAGGTCCACACTTCATCCTACACATTCGTCGAGGAGTAATTCAAATTTGAGGCCAACCTATTCATGTGCACATTATATTTTCTTTTATTGGAGATTGTAATAATCTTTGGTCATCGTGGATGATTCTAGAGGAAAAAGGACTTCAGAGGTCTTAGGAGAAAGTTGGGTAGCTATCGCCCAAGGACAATAGGATGATGCGTGTATGTCCACTCGATGTGTTGTGGTCTCATATAGTCCGAAAACAGAACACGCTCACATAGACACACATAATCTATTAACAATTCAAGAACTGAAATCTGATTGTTTTACTAAGCTAAAAGAATGCTAAAAGTAAAAGAAATAACAACAAAAAGAAAACTAACATGCAAGGATTTAAAGTAAACTAAATGAAATAACAAGAGGGAAGAGAAGGATAGACTCACAAGAGGTCCAATGCTACGAAGCCTCCCATAACACTCCAAATGAACAACCTGCACACACAAAAACAAGGAAAAATGTTGGGGTTGTTTAGAGGCTTGCCTTGCAAATCGGACTACAACAACCGTCAAATGGCTAAATAGCCTAATAAAATATTTGTAAAATCTTGCATTGTTGGCGCGTAATAAAGTACAACATCAATCAAAAGTTACCAATAATTCATATTTCAACAATAAAATTTGCACATCACGAGTACCATGTGACTTGAAAAGCCACCTAAGGGGAGGAGAGGAATGGTGGTTCTCTAACCACATAAGTATAATAGCATGCAATAACTGGTGGTCCCTAACCACATAAATATGAATAACTGGCGGTCCCTGACCACATATATATAAATCACTGGTGGTCCCTAACCACATGAATTTGAGTAGCTGGTGGTAAGGAAAAGAATGCATTAGTAAATCTTGCCTTGTTTAATTTCAAATATAAGCTCTTCTTTCATTGCATGGTATGCCTGAAAAGTAAAATTTCATGTGCATTGTAGTAGCCTTACATTGGTAACACTTAGATTCCTAATTGCATTAGAATTAATAGAAATCATATAAATGATAACTTATTATACCCTATTTAGAGATGCAAATACTAACTGCATGACTAAGTAAATTTTTAGTGAAAGAAATGTTGTGCTTGTGGTGGTAATAAATTGGACTATGCTTTCCTCATTGTATGTGAGTATTGGGTAGCCTTGTTTGAGAAGACATTTTATAATGGTCGTGTATGTCAACGATTGAATATAATATTTTGTAGTTTAATAATGTGTAAGAAAATGGTTTGTTTCTTTAAAAGATGAAAACTTTGAAAATAAAGTTACTTTGTATTCTCTATGAATGTGAATACCCTGTAATGGTGCTTATGTTGTGTATTGTGGAATTTTTTTTTTGTAGAACAAGTTGTATGAATGTGTATGTTGTGCATGTTTGAATCATATGGAATGAAGTGATAGAGTTCTTGACAGTTATGTGATTTGTCATGTGGAAACTAGTACGTGTATCAGGCCTGTGAGCTGATTCTGTAAGCCCGGATGTTGCCGACCGATTGTAATTGAAATTTTGGTTAATGAGCATGTTTTAATCTGCATTTGCCTCCATATTCCATGTTGCTTTTGTTGTGTTACTCTTGCTGCACAGTCCAAATTGTTCTCTTTGAGGACCCTCCTACCGTGGCTGCACCAACTAAAGTCATTTGTAAGTTCCTTGTGGATAACATCATTTCTCATTTTAGTCTTCTTTTTGCTTCCATTTTTTTTATAATGATTCCTCCTTTAAGAACAATGAATTAAAAAATCCTTGATAAATTTCATATCCAACACCACTTCACTACACCATACTATTCACAATCTAATGAATAAGTTGAAGCTTCCAATAAAATTATTGAGCAAATCTTATGTAATACAAGATTGGTGTTCTCAAATTTATCCTACTTTGTGGACTTACCATATGAGCATTTGTACACCCACTAGTACCACTCCACATCTTCCTATGTATGGTGACGAAGTAATTGTGCCTCTAGAACTTGAAATACCTTCTCTTCGAGTCTCTCTTAACAAGCTTATTGATACACGTATTGTGAGTGTCATCCTCAAAAGATTGAGATGAGTTATGAATGACATGTAAATACCTTAGAATATTTTCAAGTACACCAAAAGTAGCTTAGAAGTGCCTACAATGAACGTGTTCCCCCTTGCTCCTTCCAAGGTGTGGATCTTACTCTTAAGAAAATTAATGCAATACCATTTCAAATGATGGTCTTAAGTATAGGTTCAATTCTAATTGGCTTGGTCCCTATGTCATTACTTCTATTTATGGCATGGGTTCTTATGATATTTCGACTACGTAAGGATAACCCCTTAAAGAAACCCTTGATGCTTCTCATCTCTGTCAATTCTATGTTAATTCTATTTAGCATATGTTTAGAATTTTTTTTTTTCACATCCTACATTGGACCTCTGTTTTATTCTATGTGACACATATCCACCATGAACTTTCTTCTCTACTCTCCATGTTGTGTATGTTAGACATTTTCTTAGGCACAATCGTAGGTGCTTTAGTTTTGTGTATCCATGAATTTCTCTTCAACCCCTCGGATGTCTTTCTTTTCTTTCAACATAATTTGAGTGCATCCTCTTTTTCTAAAAGGGTCTATACTCCAATCCTCTTCCAAATGTTTCTTTCTTCCTTGACAAGTGGCCAAGTAATATTAAAAAATTATGTCTTATGTAGCTTCTTTGTTTACATGTATATATTTTGTAGTGTGATAGTGTTACCTTTTATATGCCTACTTATAGTATTATTTCTTAAAGCAATTATTATTATATATAACAATTTATTTTCCTATATCTATTTTATAATTATTTAAGTTCATTTCCCAAACACAATGATTAAATACATTTCTTCTCTAAACCAATTAGCCATGTGTGCCCTCTATTTAACATAAAACAAATGTATAACATATCATATCCATAAATTTCTTATAAGACATCATAACATATTCAAAAACCAAAACACAAATCATAGTCAATACACAAATAGATCAGCACAATCCATAACAATAATGAAGAAAACTATAAATAATCTGAGAAGTAGATGCATCACCTAGTGGATGATAATACTCTATGAGTGGATATTTATTTGGAGGCTAGATTGAGGTTATAGAGTGTGACTACGTACTTGATTGCCACAACAAACCATATTAGCTCCCTCTCCATTCTTTCAACCTGCTCCCTTAGGCTTGCATTCTCAAAATTGATGCTCATTAGGGAAACAAATATTAGAAAAGGGCCTCCTTAGAAATCCTAGAAATAAGTAAAATGTCTTATGATTGATAATTAAAATATAATAAAATGTAAATCTAAATCACTTGACTACACAAATTAGGTGGGCCCACATAAATAGTTAGAAACTTCTAAACAAGATCTTTAATATCAATTAATTTATTTTTTAATCTTAAAAATCATTCTTGTACTCCGTTTACTTAAAGTTATTTTTTCTAGTTTATCTAGTTTTAAAGTAAATGTTAAGTTTTAGTGAAGTTTCTATTTTTTATTTTCATTATGTCTCAAAGCGAAATACTTTCTCATTTAGTTGTTTTATGTTCCCTTACTTTTTAGTTGTTGCTTGCTTTTATAATCTTAAAAGTTGCTATACTTTCTATTTTATAATTTGAAGGAAATATTGTAACTCTCATTATAATTGTTTTTTTAATTTCAATAAACTTATTAGTTTTCATTTCATTTCACAGTGTCTTCTATTTCAAAATGTAACTCAAATATATGTGATGAATAAAATAAGGTTAAATTAATTATGATGAATTAATTTGTAATATTTAGAAAGTTCATTGGTCAATAGGCTATATATAGTGTGAAGTTTCAACCTAAAATCTGTCTTTCTAGCTTATCATTAAACTATGAATGGTTTACAAGTTGTCAGTCGTTGTTAAAGGAAATCACATTAGGGGAAATTTACATAAAAATGGGCCGATGACATCATTAGCTTTTTGAGTTATCAAAAATCAATTAAAAGATGACATCAACCGTTACGGTGACATCATCCAAAATAAAAATAAAATTATTTATTCTATAAAATAAAAATAAAATTATTTATTTTATAAAATAAAACTTTCTAAAATCATCTGAATTAACTAACTATACACATCCTATTCTATCTCATTCATCTTTCTAAATATAAAATATTCTTGTTGTTTTTTAGATTTATATTCCTAAGTTCTATTATAAAAATTATTATGTTTTTAAAAAAATATTTTCATTCTTAAAACAAAAGAATATATAAAAAGCATTTCAAAAATATTTTAAAAATTTCAAATGAAATTAATTTGTAATTAAATTCATCTTCTTATTTTATAAAATTATTTTTATGAAACAAATTCAATCCATTTTTCATAAAACTTAAGAAATTAAAAAACCAAAAAAGAAATTTGAAAAAAAAAAAATAAAACCAAAAAGAAATTAAAACCGTTGAAAGAGAAAAGCTAAGAAAATCACATGAACCAAAAAAGAAATTTGAAAAATAAAAAAAAAATAAAATTAAAAATAAAAAAAGAAATTGGAAAAATTGGAAACAATTGGAAGGAGAAAAAGTTGGAGAAAATCACCAAAAATATCAAACCAAAAAAAATTAAAAAATTAAAAAATAAAAATGATGGAAGAAAAAAAAGTGAGAAAATCAAATAAACTATGGAAAAGTGACTACTTTAGATATATATTTTTAAATATAAATTTTATATAAAATAAAATATTAAGTATAAAATAAAATATCTAAAGTTATTTTTGTTGGCTACGTGTGAAGCCAAGTCTGGCGTCTGCAGTTATTATGCTACTTATGTCTGGCATATGTAACTATTGCCTATGTTTGGCAATCTGCAGATTCCTCTTGTGCATGCCAATGCATGACTTACAATTGAGAATCTTCATGAAAGAAGATGTAATTAGCTTTATGCTATATATTGGCTGAGAATGTTGTATGTAATTTACACAGAGATGAATACAGAGTGCAATCCCCTGCACAATGTGGATGTAGCCATTCTGGTGAACCACGTTAAAAATCTGTCTTTCTTTGTGTTTTGTTTAATTTCCTTTTGCTGCAAATTCTTCCATTGTTTTTTGTTTTAAAATTCAACAATTAGTATCAGAGCTTGGTGAAGAAGCTCATTGCAAACTTGGTTTGTTGAGAAATCGATAAAGAATTTCTAGAGTCATGGATGATCCATAAAAATGGAAGATAGAGAGATTTGCAGGTCAGAACTTCAGACTATGGAAAGTTCAAATGGAGTCATTATTGATCAAGCAAGACCTCACACTTGCTTTGCTTGGAAAAATGAAAGGAAAGGGCTCTATGTCAGATGAAGATTGGGAGAAGATGGATCATAAAGCTCTTGCAACTATTTTCTTATCATTGTCCAACAATGTGCTCTTTAATGTCTCAGCTGAGAAGACTACGAAGGAGCTGTGGGACAAATTATCTTCACTATATGAGATTGCATCAGCTTCAAATAAGGTATTTATCATGAAGAAACTGTATAACTTGAAAATGCGAGAAGGGGGTATTATGTCAAATCATTTAAATGAGTTCAATACATTAGTCTCTCAGTTAATTTTTGTGGGTATTAACTTGGATGATGAGATTAAGGCTATTTTATTATTATGTTCCTTACCGAATAGTTGGGAAGGTGTGGTAATGGCAGTGAGCACTTCAGTGGTTGCCAAAAGCAAGTTAAAGTTTGATGATGTTGCAACCACTCTTCTTAGCGAAGATATGAGAAGGAAACATCAAGAGCCTTCTTTTGGTGATGCCCTAACCGCTATAAGTACCGACAATAGAGGGAGAAGTCAAGAATGAGGAAGAAACAAGGATCATAGAAGGTCAAAATCAACAAAACGACTGAAGTCTAGAGGACAGCTTGGTGCTTGTTGGTTCTATGGAAAACTGGGACATGCAAAGAAAAATTGTTGGAACTACAAAAAGTCTCACGAAAAGGTGAGTCGCAGTGAAGTTAATGTTGTTGATGACGGTGTTTTTATTTTTTGAGTAGGTGATACAACTACAGCTTCATGGGTACTTGACTCTGGCGCTTCATTTCATGCTACTCCATGCCAGAGTGCTTTTATCAACTATCAGGAAGGTATGTTTGGCAAAGTTTTTCTGGGAGATAACAAGGAATGTGATATTGTAGGCAAGGGGGATGTGTTATTGTCCTTGAGAAATGGTAATAAATGGTTATTGAAGGACGTGAGGCATGTTCCTACACTCCAAAGAAATTTGATTTTTGTAGGTCAGTTGTATGCTCAAGGGTTCAATGTTAATTTCGGTTTAGATTTTTGGAAAGTAACAAAAGATGTGTTGGTGCTTGCTAAGGGAAAAAAATTGGGAAGTTTGTATGTTTTAGAATGCAACGATGAAGTGGGAGCAACTTTGACAGTGGTGGACAACGGTTCTGAAATTTGGCACAAGAGGCTCGGGCACATGAGCAAGAAAGGACTTGACATTATGCTGTATCGAGGACAACTTCCAGGCCTAAAATCCATTGACTTGGATTTGTGTGAACATTGTCTTTATGGAAAAAAAATTCAGAGTAGTTTTTTGAAGACAGGCCATGATACTAAAACCACTCCATTGGAGCTTGTGCATTCCGACGTCTTTGGTCCTACAGAGGTAACATCATTTGGAGGTGCAAATTATTTTCTGACTTTTCTTGATGACTGCACATGCAAAATTTGGATTTATATGTTGAATAAAAAATCGGAAGTTTTTTCAAAATTTAAAGCTTTCAAAGCTCTTGTTGAAAATCACGTTGGAACTAAAATTAAATGTCTCAAAACTGAAATGGGGGCGAGTTCTGCTCTTTGGAGTTTGACACGTTTTGTGCAAACAATGGCATTCGAAGAATCAAAGTGGTACCATTCACACCACAAGAGAATCGTGTAGCTGAGAGGCCGAATCAGACTATTTTAGAGAGAGCTCGGTGCATGCTCTCCAACACTGGTTTAGGAAAAGATTTTTGGGCAGAGGCATGTAACACTGCAGTCTATTTGATCAATCGAGCTCCCTCATCTCGATTGGACTTTGATATTCCAGAGGAGAAGTGGACTGGAAAAAGGATTTCATATAATCATTTGCGTGTTTTTGGTTGTGAATCATTTGTGCATATTCCAAAGGAGCAGAGGACAAAGTTAGATTTCAAGTCTAAGAGATGCATTTTCCTTGGTTACGGTGAAGACTAGTTTGGTTTCCGGCTATGGGATCCCATTGCAAAGAAAATTGTTCGCAACCGAGATGTTGTATTTAATGAACATCAATTCCCAGGTTTGCAAAAACAAAGTTCATCTCCACATGAATATTTTAATGTTGATTTATTTCATAATGGTCGTGTCAAGCAAACCTCTATTTCATTTTCTCAGCCTTTAATTATTTCTACTCAGCCATCAAATGTAGCCTCTCTGCCTTCCATTACTGGCACCCCTGTTTATACCTGTGTGCACTCCTCACAAGTTCAAACGCTGCCTTTATTTCCTCCTACTGAGTCTTCTCAAATTCCAACGTAACCTCTTTTGAGTGAATCACTGCCCCCTATTGTTAGTTCGCTACCATCTACTCATCACACGCAACTTGTGGACAGTCAAAGGCAAATGCCTCATTTGTCTTCTTGTACGTAGCCCACAAATTCAACACATCCCTCCTTAAGTCAAGCACAACCTGCACATCTTAGGGAGCGGTCTTTATTCCACAATGTGCAGCCCCTTATTAGTAATGCACAACCCCTCATAACTTGTGCACAACCTCTATTTCATGATGCGCATGTTTCTATACATGGGGTGTGACCTTTTAATGAGCCCCCTCCGATTGTCTCCACTACATGTGGCTGTGAGCAGCCTTGTATACCTCAGCATCACGATGTTCAAATATAGGGTGTTGACAGTGTTTTTCAGTTTAACAAAGAAAATGTTTAGCCGCATGGAAATTTGCAGCCTGCACAAGGAAGTATGGATGTATAGGGGACTATAGAAAAATAGAGTCTTGGTGTAAATTCACAGTCAAATATACAAAATCTAAACTTACAAAGCAATTTGCAGCCAGAATCGGGTCCAAAACTCAGGAGATCTACCCGAGAGAGAAAAAAACTAGAAAAATATGATGATTATGAGTTATTGCTCTCTGATAGTTATGATTTCTTGCTTTGTGGTGAAGCAGAGCCTGCAACTTTTAAATAGGCTTGTAAGTCTACAAATTCTATGAAGTGGATGGAAGCAATGACAGAAGAGATGGAGTCTTTGAGAGGAAATAATACTTGGGATTTTGTTCCTCTTCCGCCAAATCTAAAGCCTTTGAAAAATAAATGGGTTTACTGCGTAAAAGAGGAAGACGAAGAACGTAAAAAATATAGGGCTAGATTAGTCGTGAAAGGTTTTGCTCAACAACAAGGTATTGATTTTAATGAAATTTTTTCACCAGTTGTAAAAATGCAAACAATTTGTGTTGTTTTAGGCATGGCAGCTGTTTGGGATCTCGAGCTTGAGCAACTTGATGTCAAAGCAGTGTTTCTTCATGGTGATATTGAGGAGGAATTGTACATGGAGCAACCTAAAGGTTTTGTGCAAAAAGGTCAAGAGCATTTGTGTTGCAGATTGAAGTGGAGTTTGTATGGGCTTAAGCAAGCCCCAAGGCAGTGGTACTTGAAATTTGATAGCTTCATGACTCAGCAACAGTTTGTTCGCTGTGAATCAAATCTGTGTGTTTACTATAAGAGGCTTCCTATTGGTGAGTTTGTTATTCTTTTACTCTATGTTGATGATATGATGGTTGCTGGCACTAGTATGCAGATTGTGAGTGAATTGAAGCACCATTTAGCTCTTTGTTTTGCCATGAAAGATTTAGGGGCAACAAAGAAGATTCTTCGCATGAATATAATTAGGGATAGAAATAAAAGAAAACTCAGATTGTCTCAAGAGAAATATATTTATAAAGTTTTGGACAAGTTTAATATGTCAAATGCCAAGCCTATTAGCACACCCTTGGCTGATCACTTCCGTCTATCATCAACCATGTGTCCGCAAACTCCAAAGGAGCACGAATCCATGAAAACCATTCCATATTCTTCCGCAATTGGCAGCCTCATGTATGCTATGATTTGTACAAGACCAGACATTGCTCATGCAGTGGGATTTGTGAGCAGATTTATGAGTAATCCGGGTAAGACACATTGGCATGCTGTTCAATGGATTCTTTGTTATTTAAAAGGGATTGCTGATTATGTTTTATGTTTTGGAGGAAAGCATACACAACTTCGTGGTTATATTGATTCAGAGATGGTTGGAGATTTGGATAAGAGGAGGTCTACTACTGGTTATGTTTTTACTTTTGTCGGGGCAGCAATCAGTTAGGTATCTCACTTGCAACAAGCGGTTGCTCTCTCCTCAACAGAGGCTGAATACATGGCTCTAACTAAAGGAGCCAAGGAAATCATCTGGTTACAACGACTGTTGGGTGATCTATGGTGTAAGCAATCTAGTTTTCCTTTGTTTTGTGACAGTAATAGTGTCATTCATTTGGCCAAAAAAAATTCTTTTCATAGTCGCACCAAGCATATAGAGCTAAGGTATCACTTCATTCGCCATGTTCTTGATGAAGGCAAGTTGCAGCTACACAAAATTGATACAAAATTGAATCTGGAAGATGCTCTAACAAAGGTTGTAAATTGGGAGAAGTTTGAATTCTGTAGAGCTTCTCTCGACATTTTGAAGAAGTGATCTTAGCCTGTTGCGGGGGATATCTCTGAGCATTCTTTTTATCGGTATGACTTGTCTTCAAGTGAGAGATTGTTGGCTATATGTGAAGCCAAGTTTGACATCTACAGTTATTATGCTGCCTATGTCTAGCATATGTAACTGTTGCCTATGTTTGACAATCTGCAGATTCCTCCTATGCATGTCAATGCATGACTTACAATTGAGAATCTTCCTGAAAGATGTAATCAACTTTATGCTATATATTGGCTGAGAATGTTGTATGTAATTTACACAGAGATGAATATAAAGTGCAATCCCCTGCACAATGTGGATGTAGCCATTCTGGTGAACCACGTTAAAAATATGCCTTTCTTTGTGTTTTGTTTAATTTCCTTTTGTTGCAAATTCTTCTATTGTTTTTTGTTGTTTTAAAATTCAACAATTTTTATTTTACCATTTTTAAATAAAAACAAATAATCAAGAAAAGAAAGTAAACTTGAGTTTTTTAATCAAATTATAATAGAAATATATGTTACCACTATTTAAAAAAAAATGAATTTGAGTTTAATATTTTTTAAATAAAAAATAAAAAATCAAGAAAAGAAATAATCTAAAATGAAAAGTGAACTTGATGTCAATAAAAATATATGTTACCACTTTAAAAAAAAAATGGACTTGAGTTTTTTAAGGAATTATAATAGAAACATGTGTCCCTACTTAACTCATGTAGTTAAGTAATTTATATTTTTTATATTTAAATAATTTGTATTATTTGAGATAATTTTTGCTTTTTTAGAGTTCATTAGGAGGCTCATCTTTTATGTAAATTTTCCCTAATGGATCTTCGAAATCATATTGGATGTCAGGTGTGAAAACAGATATTAATTCCCACAATATTTTTGTTTAGAAAGCTACAAAAATCATGTCTCAAGCTCAAGAATGGAGCAACTCTATAATCCTGATATTTTTAGATTTACTCCTCATTTTTAGCCGATAGGCTATATATAGTGTGAAGTTTAAGCTTGAACCATGTCTCACGCTGGCAAACAACAAAATTTTACTAGAAAACTAGGAATGTTTTCAGTCAAGTGCACAACTTTACGACATAAAAGCCAACTATGCATTGAATGAAAGAATGTATAGGATCGAATGTTGCTTGCAATAAATGCGCAGTGCCATTTTTGATAGATTTATAGATTTTGTTCATTGCTTGCAGTCGAAATGTCACTTCAAATTGGATAACTTACATAAAATATCTGATATGCTTTCAACTGCCATAAATTTGGTCTTACTGCATTGAGTTGAGCTGGTAAACGCATTAATGCATTATATTGTAGATCACCGCCCAGTTTGTAAATATCTGATATGCTTTGGACTGCAATAAATTTGGAAAAGCCCTTTTCAGAAATGCGGATTTAGAATCCAGCTTATCCCTTCTTGAAGTTTGAGGAATTTCAATGTAATGGCTAGAATCAAACAGGTGAATAACCCCACTAAGAGGAACCTCTGCTCCTACTCTTTCAGATGTTTCTTTGAGCAACGACGATTCTCCAAGTCAAGCAAAAATGGGATTTTGAGGATTAGATGTGCTGAGGAAATTGCTAAAGAAAGTTCTAAAACTTTTGTCTTCCCTGCCTCTGGCCATTGGAGAACTATTTGTCCTTTCTGGACTATTAGCTCCAAGTATGAATGTTTCCAATCCTTGCTTATGTTGTGTATTAAGATTATTTATGCCATTACCTAAAGCGCTATATCGTTTTTTGGTTAGAGGATTCAAATAATAGATATTCACAAAGTCGTTTGTTCTCATATGCTGATAGCGAACAATGCTTCTAAAATGATATGGCTGGACCTTTTCTGACCAATAGAATCCGGGAAGTGCTTGGTAGTTCTTGAAATTCTCTAGAGATCACATTCTGCAAACACAAACAACAATGTGGAACACTTAGAAAACTAGGTCGCCTATCATTATTATAAACCAAACAAAACTAATAAACTAATTTAATTATGGCAATAGATTCTAAATATCAGTAGAGAACAAATGAAATTATATGTGACTTGATTAAACTAATTTTCATCACCAAATCTTTTTCTAACTAGAGTTGGATGTAAATATGACAAGCATGTTGCTTCCCTTTTCAAACAAAAAATCACCAAATAGGTCAACAAACTGAAAATTTGATAGAAGAGCAGTTAGTATACGTAGCAATGCAGATTCTGGAAAAAGTTGTATAAATATATCCTCGCGCCATTCCTGCAAAATACATTCACAGTACCTAGCATCATTAATAGAAATGGAACCTTTTACCATAGCTTCACCATCCACTAGAGTAGTCATGGATTCAACCTCCTAAACTCCCCACATTAGTCTCCCTACAGCTAATGCTTCAATCTATTCATAATTAACAAACAATAGAAAGATTTATGGAGCCTTCCACCCAAAATACTGAATGGCGATGAGAACAAGGGAATAATAAGCAACGTGGAGCATACTACCGAGGCATATGTGGGAGTCATCTAGCTACGAAATTGACTATGAGTGGAAAAATTTAACCTTATTATGTCAATGCATGTGCAGTCACACAACATTGTCATGGCTCATCTTACTAACCAGGGAGATGGTGCCTCTCAAAGAAATAATAACAACTTATGTTTGTGCACTCTTGGATCAAAATAAATCCCATGAACAAACTGTTCTGCTATCATTTGTGAATATATATATCCTACCTTAGTTATCCAATTCACACTACAAAATAAAAAATGTTAGGAAGCAAGAGGTTTTACCTTGAAGGAAATATCATGAATTCAGTTCTATAACTGGATGTCATTCTTTTTTATATTGTTTCCATTTTTATTGCAATTGACTCTTAGGCAGTCTTGAATTCTTTCATGACCATTACCATGATTTGATGGGCATGTGAGTTTGTGATTCCTTACTTCCATATTGAACTTGTTGATTGTCACTATTGCTGCTCAAACTCAAAGACAAAGTTATCTTTTGCTGAATATTTTTTATAAAATCAAAAATGTCATTTTCAATTTACATTGTTCAAAATTTCCACCATAAAAAGCAGCATTTTAGTTGCAAGCATTGTATTCAAGGACATACCAAAACAATATACTGAGACAGGCATCTAACAGTCTTAATTCAGTTTAAATGGTTTGACTGTTTGGAATGGGCAAAGGTCTAACCACAGAGCTTTTGGAGACGCCGGTAAAGATGGCACCAACTAGAGAAGAAGAAGCAAGACTGAAGGAGTATAATGGTGATATTTCCAAACTTGGTCCTAAGGAGTGGTTCATCAAAACATTGGTAGATATTCCTTATGGCCCACGTGAAGTAGATTTTTCACCCACAATCAGACATCTTTCTCTAAAAAATGCTACTTCAATCTATACAGATGAAGGAAAACTGGAAGACATGCAACTCCCAACGTGGAACATATGTATGCATGCATTTGAATATTGGAAAGTGTTCTGGAAGACATGCAGCTCCCAATGTGGAAAAAATGCATGCATTTGAATATTGAAAAGTGTTTTTTATTTACTTAGCTGTGCAGGGACATGACCTTCTGCCATAGCTTTGTCCTCTTCATCAGATTTCTCCACTTTCCAATTTTCATTGACAGGTTTTCATCTTTTATTCGTTGCATGGGATATATTAAACATATTCATTATTCTTGTATGTAAACCTTGGTTTCTTTCATGTGTTTGATTTATTCTATCCATCCATAGTGATGGTAGTCTCCAAAATGATAAACCTAGATTCAAAAGAATTGAAGACTAGAACATCATTACTGTGCGTTCTAATATTTAAATGGAATTCCTTCTCAATTTTGAATTGAACGAAGCTATAAAATAATGGTAACTTAATCATTTGAGTCGATAACAAAGTCACCTATGTAAAATGTAAGGTATTTTCTCAATCCACTATTTTTCTATAAATCTTCGGCAATGTCTACGTAGCCTTCAAAATGGACGTTTGACCGTATTTATTAATTAATTAAAAATAAAGAATGCATTGTATCTGTATTTTTAAATAATTAATAAATACAGTTAAATGTCTGTTTTGAGGGCTACATAGACAATTCCTAAATCTCCACACCAGCAGGTTAATGAATAACCACATCCATGTGGCAGATATTACTCCGCCAGAAGTCTACTTTTCAGTCTATGTGCACACTCCAAGTTTAGTGTGCTAATCTTTGAGGTCAATTCATCCAATAAAAGATATGTTTCAATCTCTTGTTATGTTGCTCGGTGGGTGTCAGGAAACAAAATTAGTTTAGCAAGAAACAATCATATCATACAAACAAAGATATTTATGATATATTATATTTTCATCCTCAACACTTTTGCAGTCATAGTCACATCTGTGGTCTATGTCAAAAATGACAAAGTTCATACATGGACTGATTACATTGTATTGAGATAAAGGGGGAGATAAATTGGGTGGGATTGTGTGTGAACATTCCTCTCTTGGTGCAATCCATTTTTATTGTAGAAATGTTTCCTACAATAAGTCATTGTTTTCTCAATTTTATTTTGTTTTAAAAATGTTTAATGGGGCATTAAACATTATTAGATTGTGTTGCCAACTTTTTTATTGATATCCTATTTATTTTTTATGAAATGTTTTAGTGGGGTTCTTTTATCTTTAAAAGCTTGTTAAGAAAAAATCTAATTACCTTAAGGAGATTATATCTTTATAGATAAAAGATCTTATAAAAATTGATGGCATCCATACATATTGAACCTAATATTGTGTTGGCTGAGCTTTTTCTCAAATCTTGACAAGTTATGACTATTCAAGGTCATAGAAATTTTTTTGTAGGTTATAATGCAAGCATGTTTATTAGGAAATTGAGTTAAAATTGTAAGGTTCATAACAATAAGTGTGTAGCACTATATTATATGAATTTTTCTTTATTTATAACATGTTTTCTCTTTAATTTTATAGTGGTTTGCTTGTGGGATATTTGAACTACACTATTCTTTTGAGACCAATTGTATCAAGTTTAATTAGTTTTTGATGCCTTAAGTCTTTCAATTGCATTTTCTTTGATCTGTTCCCTTAACTATGCAGTTGAAATGAGAACATTGCAATATATATTTCATTTCGTAGATATGTATACAAAACATTGAAGAATACACAACACATTTTTGAATTGTTTGACAATACACCTCAAAGAGACATGGTCTCTTTGACTACAATGATTGTAAGGTATGCAAAAAATGGATTTATTGAAAAGGTATTTTGAAACTTTTGAGCAAATGCAAGGAGTAGATATAAAGCCTAATGCATATCTAACATATATTTAGTATTTTTAATTTTAATGTAAATAAATTGAGATTTATTTGGGTGTAAAGCCTAACCCATATCTCATCATGGGCTTTGATATCAATATTGAGAATTAAAATAGAAGAAAACTAATTTTATAGATATGAAATGAACATAAAAACGTATTATGTAGGACTAAATTTATATTGTTTTTGAAAGGTCTTTGTAAAGGCTATCTACAAAGCTATCAGACAAGAAAATTTTAGTCAAAAGTTACCCAACCACCTATACTAATATTAATTAACATATTAATATAATAGCATCTAATAACTCTAAAGGAGGTGTTTCACATGGGAAAGCATGCTTGAAATATTCTGTCTTATTGATAAGCCCATTTTGTGCATACCCTGCAACAATTGCATTCCAAGAGACCACTTTTGGTTGATAAATTCCTCCACCAAATAATGTATGTTAGAGAGTGAGTCAACATTGACCCATTCTACCTCACCCCCGTCAAAACAAAAAAAACCAACCATTTTATCATTGCTACCATTGATGAAGTCTTATTATCAAACTTTAGCTCACTTAAGATACTAATATTATTACAAAATTCTTGTCCTTTTTATTAAAAACTTTATAAATTTTTATATTTATATATTTAAACTTCATTTAATAAACAATTCATTTTAAATTTAAAATAGTTTCAAATTTTTAAAAACATATTTTTTTAACTTATATTTTCTATATATATATATATATACTTTCTTTAATGATTCATCAAAAAAAATCTAATAATTAGGTTATGAAATACAAAACTTTGACACAAAATGAGCGATTATCTAAACTCATTAACTTGTTGATCTTAGTTGTCTAAATTTGGGAACTTGTCCTCACCACAAAAATACAATTTTTTTGTTACTTTACACATTACACCTAAGTCATGTGATATATTTTTATATGTGAGCTCTTTCCATAGGATTACTAAAAAATTTCTTCCTTTTTTATTAGAAAGAAAGTATCGAATATAAGAACTTAGAAGGTTTATACATAGAATATAAATTTAATGTTTTAATACACACTAAATTCTAGGGTTATCATAGCTAGAATGAATCTTCCATTTAAACTTTGCTATTTAGTCATTTCACCTAATAGAAAGGTACAAGGATTTTTATGGTTTTATATAATTCATTTGTTTTTCCTCTTTAAATTACTTTCCTAAAAATAGAATGAACAACAAAAATTTCTATCAATTCTACAATTGTTGAAGATGGATAGAAAATGCACGATCACATTAGACAATCATTTGTATTGCAAAATCTATAGAAACCACTAGAAAAAAACAATTGCCATTGAAAATAAATATTTACTTTATAAAAGATCTAATTTACTTAACCTTTTTTATATGGAAAACCGAAGAGAAATCGACACTAAGATTTATGAATATAAATTAGATAATATAATTAGAGATGCATGATATTTCCAAAGCATGTTAAATTTTGTTATCACCTTTTTTACAAGAAATTATGTAGACTTCTCTAAATATCAATGATGCATATAAATTGTATATATAGTTATAACTTATATATAGTTTATATGCCTAATTCATATATAGTTAACTAAATAATTTGGTTTCAATTTCTACTCCATAAAGTACAATTGTGTAGTTTATGTTCGAGACATAATAGTTGTCATGTGTAAATTACTTTAAATTATAGGAATAATTTGGTGTCTCATGAGAATGTATTATTTGACTAAGAATGCAATAAAGATGATCAATTTAGACATACTTGTAAGATTATATACAGACATACAAAATGAAATTTTCTTACAATTGTGTAGTTTACGTTTGAGACATAATAGTTGTGTAAATTAATTTTTATAGGAATAATTTGGTGTCTCATGAGAATGTATTCTTTGACTAAGAATACAATAAAGATGATCAATTTAAACATACTTGTAAGATTATATATAGACATACGAAATGTTTTTTTTTTATGATATCTACATACTTGTAAGATTATATATATTAAATTAAGATATTTGTGTTTAAATATATGTCAATTGAATGTCACATTTATACATACTTCAAATTATATTGTTTTCATGAAAATTATGTTCATACTATCTTTAATCAAGTTGTTTTCTTATACTAAATAATACATTCAATATCACATGTATACATACTTCAAATTGTATCTACTATCTTTCATCAATTTATTTCTTATGTTAGACAATAATTGTATCCCAAATAACATACAAAATAGGATGGTTGTAAGGCTCATTGCATACAATTGACACTTGTTTTTTTTCCTATTTATATTAATCTTGTTTAATTTTATACGTTGTTTTTTTGTAACATCAATAATGAAACTTATTACTTCCTTTATAGATGATGAGTTCCACCCCTAAAAATTCTCAAAACATATCCTCTGAAATTGAAATGCACAATCTACAACGTTGTAAGAGAAATCAAAACTACTATGCTCAACATAAAGAACACATATCTGTTTGTTGTTGTATGCAACACATAGAACAACAAAAAGTCCAAACCATCAACCTACAAATGATTAATGCACCATCCACTATTCCTTCATCCCATCACAAAATTATAACACATGAAGCTATAATATATTATATAATTCATGCATATAATAATTATATAAGTCATTGCAGTGCGAGTCTGAAGATGAAGATGAGGATCTCTGAGTTTCGAAGGTATTCATAGAGTTGAAGTCTCTCAGGGTGGGTTTCTTTATCAATGTGCAATGTAAATATCTCCTCAGTAGTATATGGTTAGTAGCTTTTGTGTCAGTCCCGAGTGTGGGGTATAATTAGCATAGTCTATGGTGTCGTGTATAGTTTGCAATCTTGGTCTGCCAGTAACTGAAATGGCAACTAGATTTTGGTCTGTACATCATGTTTTGGTATCTTGATGGACTGGTTGGTCAATAATACAGAAAAGACCAACCAACATTTTCTACTATTACTCATGTAATATTTTTTGGAAATCAATATAAGGTGCTGACCCTTGCAGTGTTTACCAATCAAAAAATAAATAAATTATATAAGTCATCAAACTAGAAGCTATCATATAGGAACCAACTAGATGAACAAGAGAAAGGCTATCTCTAGGCTCATTTCATTCAAGCACAATGAATTGTCAACTACAAAATCCTCAAAAAATGGAATTGTTACAAATCTTTCCTTCAATTTGATATAAGAAAATATGTAATACAAATATTCTTTTGAATTTAGCAGATAAAATTGTATGTATTTCAAATTACAAATTATATAAACATTAAAAATACTCTTCCTTAACATATTAACTTAAATATAATTATCTATTGGCATAACCCTTGCACCCCTTTTGGTGCAAGTGCTAGTCATAAATACAATGAAGTATAGGGAGACTGGTGTTGCACCATTTCATTTTAAAGCAACTGATGTAGGGAGATGGTTTTGCTTCATTTTATTTTAAAGAAATTTCTTCTTTAGTAGGGTTCCGTAATATTCTTCCTCCAAAGTCTACCCATTTTTTCTTATTGGCATCGTTAGCATCATCCATCCCCTGCTAGGGAGAAGAGGCTTCGACCTTTTGATTCGAGTTGTGGAGCCCCAATTCATACCCTTGATCCTTAGGTCTGTGTCTCACTCCATGGAACTAGGAGCAAGCATCTATCTACTCCATCGTTGCCTAGACAAGCTTGGTAGTATAGATTAGAGCAATGGTTTTAATGAGGGTTTTTTTTGAATTTGTATGCACTGAATCATTATTATTTTTTATTTCATTCTAAAAATATTTTGTTTATGTCTCCTCTATTGTCTGCTTTATTTTCTTAAAGTGTTTTGATGTTTCACTTCACTCTGCCCCTTTTGAGAGTCTACAATTTGATCTTTCTTCCCAAGAAGGTTAGAATCCGCTGAAAAACTCCAAGAGATATTGAATTGAGGATTTACTGTGCCCGGATTAGCCATTTCCTGAAGTGTGGCTTATACCATTTGAGGAGCAATTTCTTGGGTATCTACACTTGTGTATTGTATTATGTTACTTGTATTAGCGCTTTTGGCAACATTGCTGAGAACTAGGAATCTTGTATTTGGTTGCCAATGTCCCCAAAGGGTGTCTTCATTAGGGGTAATCTCAGGTCCACCCATGTTGAGCCTGTAGACTATTTCTAAAGCATGTGAGGATGGATCCTCAGAAGTTGGGGAAAAGGGTACATATCGAGTTATGTTTGGTATTTGATTGGATGAAACACAAACAACTTCTATGACATTGATAAATGCTAGGGAATTGTTTGAAGGAATAAAGTTAAGGACCAAAGTATCTGAAGCTAAATTGACTAAATATTCCTTGAACACATTCAAACCATTCTCGACGGAAAAATTGTTTAAGAGACCAAATTCTTCAGTTGCTACAGAAAAAGTTGCAGATGATAGATTGTACTTCTGATAGGAGAAAGGAAAGAAATATAGGAAAAGCATACCTTGATGGAAAAGAAATTACAGTCCCAAATAATGGAAAGTAGTTTGTGCATCGGGAAAACAAGTGAAGCAACTTGCATTTAGCCTATCCTTTGAAGTGAATCAACTCCCTCCATGAGGCGTTGCTTCATTTCTCTTTGCATTTTAATTTGTGTGTGTGTTTTTTTTTAATTTTAATAACTTTTTCCTTTATTTTGTGGTTTTCTCCTCTCTGCCCCTCTTATGCATATTTTATTTGGTGGTTTTCTCCTCTCTACCACTCTTGAGAGTCTACAATTTGATCTTTCATTCTAAAACTATTTTGTTTATGTCTCCTCTATTGTTTGCTTTATCTTCTTAAAGTGTTTTGATGTTTCACTACACTTTGCCCCTCTTGCTTTATCTTGAGAGTCCACAATTTTGATGTTTCACTTCACTATGCCCCTCTTGAGAGTCTACAGTTTGATGTTTCACTTCACTAAGCAATGCGAGCATTGAGCAATGGATAAAACTAGGAGTTGTGAAAGGAGTAAAAAAAAGTTGCTCTTCATTGCAGGGTAATGTGCCGAAGGCATGCACTACCTTCTCTTTTTTCCTATGAGCTTATGAGGATTTTGGAAATTGAGGGTTTTTGGTTTATAGAAATACCCAAAGAGTTTAGGGGTTTTATGTTTTTAAAGGCTTTCTCTTTTTGGGATTTTGTTGATTTAAGTGATGGAAGACTGTAACTACTCATAGCAGTGCCCACTTCTTGAGAAGTTTGCGACCAAGCGTTGTGTAAGCTTGTTAATTTGCAAATATGTGCACACAATCTCGTTAGGAACTTCTTTTGTAGAAAAAATTACCGTGGATTGCTCTCAGTTGGTTGAGCTCAAAGTAAAGGATTGTTTCATGTTGTGTAAATTTCAACTTAATTCGTTCCTATTTCTGCAAGAAATAGAGGCATCAAAAATGTCATTCTTGAAGAGCTTCCATCTATGAAATCCTTGAAAAAATTATCCCTTCGATTAGGGATAGATACCCCATTTGGGGTCCTCATTGGCACATTTTGAATCCTTAAAGAGCTTAAAATCACAAATATTCTCATCTAGGTAAATTGGTTTTTTGTTTTTGAGATAAATATTTTTTTCATACACATCAAGATTTCATATTATACTATACCCCTTTTGTGATGGCAGGACATGGTGACAAGGGAAATGGCTTCAGACATGGCCTTCCCAAATTTGAAGAAACCAGATGTGCATATTTCATCAAAGATATGGGGTCAAAAGGAAGTGGTTTTGTTGGATTTCCTTCTAAACAATGCTCCCAAGTTGAATTCTATGATTCTCTCCCATACTTTATTTCTCAAAATCTAAATGAAACAGACTTTGAAATAAAAAAAGTAGTCATCGTCTTCTCAATATTTTTAATATGTTGTCATTCTAAATTATCTCTTAAAAGAAAGTACAATGAAACAAGCATGGTATCTTATGCTTTCCATGTAGATATAGAATTATTTCACATTTATTCCAACTGAATAATTTTTGGTGTAGCAATGTTTACCACAAATAAAATAGCTACAAATATTTCACTCATATTATTATCACCAAATATGTATACAAACATTTTGTACATTTTACAAACAAGATTGCATTTATTTCAAACTACACCTCATTACCATGTTTGTTTTTACATAATTCTCTATCGGCATAACCCTTGCACCCCCTGGTGCAAGTGCTAGTTATAATAAATGAAATAATTATACTTTAGTTTGAGATTATACCATATTTTATGTGTTACATTAGTTTTAAGAAACATCCCACATTATAAGGGTCCCATCCAAAGGACCTTTTGATGTTGTGATTTCCTCTTATAAATATGAGAATACTCCAATATGATGTTAGTTGACTACCAAATGCAGTCTATCTCAACCTATATAGTGGCCTTGCTTTGATAAGCCTCATCTTGCTTTGCTTGAAGGTTGTCCACATTTACTCTGCTTGAAGCTTGACCATATTTGCCTCTAATATTTGAATCTTAGCCCAAGCCTCATCTCACTCTTCTCAAGCTATCATTGCACTCTATCTCTATTGGTCACTATCAACCCAAACCTCTACCTCTATTGGTCACTATCAACCCAAACCACATTAGTCTCCACCTAAGCTAGATCTCTTTGCATCTCTACCCTATATTTGGCCACAATAACCTACTCTAGTCTTTGAGTGTGTTATGCCTTCAATCTCTCAAGATAGTTCTATACATCATGCTCCTACAACGTGCACTAAACCTCTACTCCCTCATGCTCAAGTATACTGATATTGTAAAAGAGGAAAATTTACATTTTAGCAAAAGTGTATTAGCCAAAAAAAATCCCTAAGAGCACGGTCCATGGAGGGGGGCTTCCTAAAAAATTTCAGCAGTGCTGCTAAGATTTTTTAGGAATATTTTAAAGATGGTGGTCCTATGAATTCAATTTTGCAATTCAGCTTAAAAGTTTGAGCTCCAAAAATCAAGGGATGAAGTGGAGTAATTTGATAAAAATTAATAAACAAATAAAAATTCTCTCATTTTTTAGTTTTTTTTAGGAATTTAAAATTCAAAGTGATAGACAAGTGGCAGAAAAAATTCCTAAGCTGTAGTGGCAATTTCTAGCCCCACCTCAATTTCACCTGCTGAAATTTGCAGTCCTAAAAAGTAGGGGCTGCTATTTTTCAAGAGGAGATTCCAATTAATCCTGCAGCATAATTTTGTTTGTTTCATGGGACCGCTTGATCCATGAAAATAGAAGCCCAAGCCCCCCATGGAACCATACAGTAATTCACATTAGAATTGAGAATATTTAACTGATAAACTATATATAGTGTGAGATTTCAACCTAAAATCTGTCTCACGTCAGTATACAACTCTTTTTCGCCGATAAACAAGTTTTATTCCGTCGGTATACAACTCTTTCCGCCCATTTTATTAACTGACTAGTTTTGTACGCCGCGTGATTATTTGGCAATATACCGCTGCAATTTAAACTACAAAGGTGCAACTTCCTTCTCCTACCGACGACAGAGGTGATAATTTTTTGTGTTTTGATGCACCTGGTTACTTATCTTGTTTGGCCCAGGACAAATATGCTGAGCTTTGTGCTTATTAGGTTGCATTCTAATCGCCGCCTGTTGTTTTTCTTGTGAGCTATGAATAATAGTCATGTTGGTTTTCTAGAAAGGTAGGAATTCTGAAGTTTATTTGCTGGTTTTTGGAGATAAATCCAAGGTTTTTGAATTTATAAGTATAATGACGCAAATTTTCAGTTCACTTTTTACCGAGCTACCTATTATTAACTCAATTTATTTGGAGACCACAAAACCTGCATGTTGTCCGAGTAACTTCATCAAAAAACCAACTGGTTAGTTGATTGCATTGAAAGATACAAATCAGATCTCCAATACTCAAATCAAATCAAATTTTAACTCCACCCAATATTTTCGTTTAAAACATTGCTAGAATCTTATCTCCACCTCAAAAATCTGATATTGTAAATTTATTTTCTCGTTTGTTATAAACAGATTGAAGCAACAACTTAATGGATATGTTGCAATGCTCCCAAAGCAGCACAGGCTGGGAGAATATTGAGTATAGTGATATGGTTAGATTGTATAGCTGTTTGCTACAGTCGGAAGAATAGTGTCAACGCCTCTCTAGGTTGCCCAATTTGGGCAAATCCAGTAATCATCAAGCTCCACGACACCACAACTTTTTCTTTCTCTGATAGTTTGTCAAACACCTAGAGAGCAGTCTGTATGCAACCTAATTTAGCATACATGTCTATTAGAGTATTCATGACGGAAACCTCTGTATGCAAACCAACTCTAATAACATACCCATGAATGAGTTTGCCCTGTTTCAGAAAGTTTGCATCCACAAATGCAGAAGTAAAGTGATGATGGTGATGGAGGTGGGATTGGGCATGCACCTGACAAGACTCGACATCTCATCCACATCCCCATGCTTTTCGTATACTGCAATCGTAGTATTCCATGCAATTACATCTCTTTTTCTTAGGGGCATTATGTCAAACACTTGGTGTGCAATCTCAATAGACATTTGGTATACATGCCCACAAGAGCAGTAGCCACGCAAACATCCCACTGCAAAAGATAGTTGAGGACGTAAGAATGGATACACTTCCCCCCTTACAAACCACATGCCTCGAGAACAAACACAAAAGTCTGTTGGGAATAGCTTACATTCGCATTTCATGATAAACAGCAATGGCTTTCTGCCCTTGTCTGCTCCTCGCATATTCTCTAAACAACAATGGTTAGGGTGTTTCGTTAAACAATAGGGGTGCATTTTCGAAACATCTGTATGTTGAATAAATCTGGTTTGTTTCCTTTTATCATATAATGATTTATTGTATGTTGAATAAATCTGGTTTGTTTTGGTTCGTGAAAGTGTTGCAACAAAATTTGGAGAAATAATGTATTCCAAGGGAGTCAAGGACAAACCAATGAATTACCTAATCCTTGGAGAATTGTTATTTTTCCATAAATAGGAGGTGATTTAAAATCTTTGTGTTTTTTATTGAAATCAAAGCACTTAACAAAAGGTGTAGAAAATGGGGCAATTTGATGTGACCAGCTGTAGTTTTTTAATCAAGTAATTTGGTATTCAAAAATAAGGAGTATTTATTTTACAAAGGTGTCAAATTTAAATTTTTGTTTTGGAATTTGTTTATTTCTTGCTTTTTAATTTTTAATTTGTTTTCAAATTTTCATTGTATTCATGATTTGGAAACATCTATTACATCCCCATGCACATGCAATGTAAAATAGATGGTCTCCAACAATTTTTATAGGTGTTTCTTTTTTGTAACAAATAAATTTCATACTAATTGTAAAATTGCACTCACACTATTAAGGGAGTATACTAGCATCCACAATACTCAAGCAAATGTCCTTGAAAATGAGCTAAGAGAAAGCAATAAATGGATAACAATGCATATGTGCATTTAAAACCTTAATACATAGCAAAGGTGAATTATTTGACATTTTGGTATACAACAAAATAAAATCTAGACAACTAAAATAAAGTCAACAATATAAAACATTTGATTTGACATTGAAAGTAAAATCTCCAACTTGCAAATAAAGCGGAACTATTTATGTAGAAGTATATGACTTTCTCTATTTGATAGGGTAAAAAAATATCAATTTTGAATTATCATATATTGGTACTAAATTTTCAAAATCATTAGAGGTGATGAGCAGTACAATTCCTTCCAACATCAAGAATTTGTGAAATGTTTTGGAATGCATCTATCAAAATAAAGAGAATTGTAGGAGTGTATAAAAAAAAGGAACATAAGGTTATTCATGATGACTTCGTCAACATTCAAGGTCTGAAGATTATTAGGTGTCCCAAGTTGGAATAACTTCAAAATTCCACATGTATGGGCTTTAACATTGATCAATCATGTCACTTGCAACTCAAATTTCTCATCTACTCAAGTTTTTTGATGGCCCTTTGAAGTGTAGTATATTATCAATATGTTGAAATATAATATAATATTGCTTGCAAAAAAATATTACGACTTCAAAATTCCACATTTATGGGCTTTAACATTGATCAATCATGTCACTTGCAACTCAAATTCTCATCTACTCAAGTTTTTGATGGCCCTTTGAAGTGTAGTATGTTATCCATGTTGAATTTAAGTGAACAAATTAAATGCACGAGAGTAATTCAAAATCAGACAAAATAACACAACATATACCTTGGAAAACCCTCCTCTTGAGGGAGAAAAACCCAGCAACAAAGATCTCTCTTATATTTGATGCAACAGTGGCAATTTTACAATTACAATAAGGTCCAACACAAGACCGATATGCAATGTCAATAAAGAATGACAGATAATAAGCTTTAGATCACACCTGACAGTATTAGAATACAGATCCAATAATGATCACTTAGCACTGAAGGTCTTCAGCTCTCAGACTTCAAGCACACTTGACAGAAACCGAAACCTGTAGCTTCGCTCTGGCTTATAATCTCCCTTTGATCTGATTATATATTCGCATCTCAAGATGTCTCAGATGGTAAATTCGACTTAAATGGAGTCATCGAACCGTATGTTCGCGACTTAGTTCTCAGGCAAGTTTGTACTTTGATATCAGTTTTTCCCTTAGGTCATAGACAAGTTCGCACTTTTGTGTAAATGATTGAACTGACCTCCTGCTTTAATATGTTTGCACTGTATAATGCAAAGCTGATGAGGGTAACTGAAATCTGCTTCATTGCGATGATGGATGAACAAGAAGAATATAAATACACATGCCTCAAGACCCTTCAAGTCGGCCTCAATATATTTCGAATATCCTTTTACAAAGGTCGGCCTTAATTAAGTATCTTCTAATATCCTTTTACTAAATGTCTTCTAATAAAAGATAAACATCAAAAATCTTTTATGTCGGCCCATAAGAAAAACAATAATTATAAATTGTATAGCCAACGGCTATCATACAATTTATGATCCACGAAGGAGCTGAGCTGGAATGAGCTACCTAAGCTGCTATATCATTAACACTCCCTCTCAGCTAGGGAGAGAACTTCCAGCTGCATAAAGAAATGAATCATCTCCATATGAAGTTTATCTGCCACCATTGCCTGCAATCATATATGAAGAGAGTAATATCACCTCAATGTGATATCAACCATCGCATGGTTGAGTACTAGTGTTCATCACTTGCATGATGTTGTCACCTCAGCGTGACTTTCACCATGGCTCTCCCAGAGAGGTGAAACACAAGTACAAGGAGATCATCACGGACTCTCTCACGTGATGTTGTCATGGAGTCACACACATGACGTCCACCATGACTCAGCTCAGAGGGTGGAAATGAGGGCTTTCACCTCAAGTTCTTCCGTCACAGAAGAGCATGCAATAGTAAGTACAAGTGTTCATCACTTGCGTGATGTTTGTCACCTCAATGTGACTTTCACCATGGCTCTCCCAGAGGGTGAAACACAAGTACAACAAATGTCATGGAGTCGCACACATGACATCCACCATGACTCTCTCAGAGGGTGGAAACAAGGGCTTTCACCTCAAATTCTTCCGTCAAAGAAGAAAATGCATTAACAAGGGATTTCACCTCGAACTTCTCTCACAGAGAAGAACTCATTAAACAAGGCTCATTGATACTGAGACTCATACTCAGTCAAGGCTGGATTCTCCACCATACCAAGCTTGTCTCTCGAAAGTATACAAACTTTACCCGGCGAGAGGCTTGGTGAGAATATCTGCCGCCTCGCTTATCAGCTTATGTACCTCACCGTACAACCTTCTTTCGAAAAGTACCATATCTCTAATATAGTGGTACTTGATCTCAACATGCTTGGTTCTGCCATGAAACACGTGGATTGACGTAAGGTTTCACACAACTTTGATTATCACAATGGGTAGTAGGCTCCATTGATTGGTCCAAACAATCCCGGTAAGGAGCACGGCCACACCGCTCGAAAGCCATGCAAGCCGCATATACTTCTGGCTATACTAATGCTAGAAGATCGCTCTCGCCGCATCAGAAATCATGGCAGAACTCTAAACTGCTAAATGTACCTGAGGTGCTCCGATCCGTGATACAACCCGCCTAATCGTAATCAAGAAACCAAGTAACTCCAAGTTCAAGGCTCCGTGTACTTTCAACCCATATCCAACTGTGCCACGCAAGTATCTCAGGATATGTTTAGCTGCAACAAGTTTACCATCTTCTTCAGGCTCAGCAGGCTCCCTTGAATCTTCAAGCACTTGCATCAACCTTCTGACCTCTTCGTCCAAGATTGCCCTGCAATACTTTGACTTAGATAAATGTTTTCCAGTGCACACCTTTGGTACTGAATAGAGTTCAGAATAGTCCTCCTTGGCCTCATCTCAGATCTCTTATTCTGAATAGGTTTGCCGAGCTACCAATGACAAATCCAGATGACAGTCTTTGAGCAATTCTGATCTCAGCAGCTGAAAGGATCTTCTAAGGATTTAGCATCTAGCTTTGCAATACAGTAATCTTCACTTCTTCTCAGTGAGTTACAAAACTCCCTCTTGATCCCTGCTTTAGAACTTGCAAAGAAGACTTCTGGAAGTGAACTCCCTCTAGCCACCAACTCAGTCCCATGGCTGCAAGTTGTGACTTCGTGCTTGATCATTTCTTTGGTTGGCATAACTTCCTCATAAGATGCCTCAATCTTTTCATCTCTCATCACTTCCTGCTTCTAGCTGTTCACAAAGCATTTAGAGAGAGATTACTAACAGTTTTATGACTATTCAAAGAGATATCAAGACTAGAATCATACAAGGTTTACTATCTCAGGTTATAGCATGAACGCATAAGAATTTATGCACAATGTTAGAACATGAATAAGTAAATCAACCTGAAAGAGAAATATATCAAAAGATCAAACTAAAGGGATAAGGAAACTTATCTTTATTGAATTTTGATATAACTCTTTCTTCCAGCTTTTACTCCTCTTGAGAGTGCCAAACTCAACACAAACAATCTGTACAACTACAAATTTCTTGAAAGCATTATGCGGTTAGCATGTAGAACCAGCTCTCTCCAAGAGTCAAGGCTCTAACACAGTTCATGCATTAGAGAATGATATCGATGTGATCAACCTATCACAACGAAAATGCAATTCTCTTTTTCATCTCAAAGTCACACTCAGAGATCTACATGATTAGCATGAAACAACTCACAATAAATAATTTGAAATCTTCAAAGGATCTTTATGCTAGAGAGCACAATTCAAGAGAAATTACAATCTCTCTATACTAATCACACAAGATCCAAATGAAAAAATGGAATAACTCAGCAAACAACGAATACTTATCTCTTTAAATATTCTGAAGGTACACCAAGGATCTGGATCTGTGGCTGTGACACATCTTTGCCACCTTCAGTGATGCCATCCTTGAATTAACACCTATCATGGAAGCCAAGACACGGAGTTTGTAGTGACTCATAGGTCGTCACCAAACATAGATAATAACCAAAGCTGTCCAGACTTCAGATTATATGATGAGATCTTATCAACACTGAATAGACGATCTCTCTTCTTCTCCAGAATTTATTTCTCATGGTCTTTCCTCCACCAAACCAAATGTTAAGGTTCGCTGGCTTATACTTTATTAAGTAGACCAGACATCATGAAGGAGCGATCTTCTTAACATTTGAATGTGGTCTGAAGACCATTCAAATCTTATTCTGACGTTGACAGGGAGACTGAACTGACCACGATCTGCAGCTTCAGAAATGTGCGGACAACTTCAGTAAACATAACCAGGTGATGACTTCCATAAGGCTGAAGCAAATTTAACCAAGGCAGTCCCAGCCTTGTGCCCTGATGGTGTCGATCCTGGGAGATAATTACATGAGTTCCTCTCAGAGACTTCAAGGCCCACAACACAGAAATCTGATCGGATCCTCACACACCCGCTCTGATACCATGTTGATTTTTATAAGATCAGATTTAGTGCACAGAAAATAATTCAAAATCAGACAAAATAACACAGCAGTTACCCTGGGAAAACCCTCCTCTTGAGGGAGAAAAACCCAGCAACAAAGATCTCTCTTATATTTGATGCAACAGTGGCAATTTTACAATTACATAAGGTCTAACACAAGACCGATATGCAGTGTCAATAATAATGACAGATAATAAGCTTTAGATCACACCTGACAGTATTAGAATACAGATCCAATAATGATCACTTAGCACTGAAGGTCTTCAGCTCTCAGACTTCAAGCACACTTGACAGAAACCGAAACCTGTAGCTTCGCTCTGGCTTATAATCTCCCTTTGATCTGATTATATATTCGCATCTCAAGATGTCTCAGATCTGGTAAATTCGCACTTGAATGGAGTCATCGAACTGGTATGTTCGCGCTTAGTTCTCAGGCAAGTTTGTACTTTGACATCAGCTGTGTTCGCCCTTAGGTCATAGACAAGTTCGCACTTTTTGTGTAAATGATTGAACTGACCTCCTGCTTTAATATGTTTGCACTGTATAATGCAAAGCTGATGAGGGTAACTGAAATCTGCTTGATGCGATGATGGATGAACAAGAAGAATATAAATACACATGCCTCAAGACCCTTCAAGTCGGCCTCAATATATTTCGAATATCCTTTTACAAAGGTCGGCCTTAATTAAATATCTTCTAATATCCTTTTACAAAGGTCGGCCTCAATTAAACATCTTCTAATAAAAGATAAACATCAAAAATCTTTTATGTCGGCCCATAAGAAAAAACAATAATTATAAATTGTATAGCCAACGGCTATCATACAATTTATGATCCACGAAGGAGCTGAGCTGGAATGAGCTACCTAAGTTGCTATATCATTAACAATCAATATGTTGAAATATAATAAGAAATAGATCTCACACCTACAATGTGTCTTTAAATCAATTGTATTGATGTTCCTTTTATTATAATAAGAGTGTGCTTAGAACTAGAAGGAAAGTTATCCAATTTTGAGAGATCCATTAGGAATGTGGTGGTTTTTTTTTGGCTTCTACCACTTGATCTTTCCCAAAATATTCTTTTAGAGCAAGAATTCTTCTATCTAAGATGGTTGGACAAGTAGCCATCCTCATATGTTGTGTATGTATCATTAACTTTCTATTCCAAACAAAATCAAAGTTGTTATAATACATTCCTTCAGTTAATTATATATATATATATATACACATCATATTTCAAATAGCTCCTTTAGACATACGTTTCTCATCATGATTAATTAAATCTACAAAATAATATTAAAACTACAAAAATAATATTATATACACAAAAACATAACAATCTAATGCATCATACTTTTAATATCTTTACATATACTAAATGGAAAATAAATAATAATGTATTTTCCATGCAAAAATCGAATTGTGCTCTCTAACATATTAACTTAAAATAGTTTTCTATCGACATGACCCTTGCAACCCCTTCTGGTGCAAGTGCTAGTTTACTATTATTTAGCAAAATAAATCTATAATCCCAAAAATACATTAAATGAAAGAGTTTTATATAATTAGAGCATAAGGGAAACTAATAAAATATAAAAATTCTAGACAATTGAATAAAAATTAATAGAAGCAAATTCATAGAAGGTCACTGCCCAAACAAAGAGAGGAGCCTAGTACCAAACACAGAAGGTCGCTAGCACATTGTGTGGGCATCCATGCTAAGCGTTGTCATTTGTACAACTAGAATGATTAAAGAGCTTCTAGAAATTTGAAATCTAATCCAAGAATTTTCCCTAATCGATTCAACTAGACAAGGGAATGTACCAACAAATACTAGATTAAAAAAATGTATAGAATCATGTTAGACAATAAGATTTATAATGAGTAATGAACACGAGAGCACTCACAAAAAAATGTGTAGTTGAGTGCTCTCAAAATACCTACAAACATAAAGAAGAGAAATATTGTTTGGGGTTGGTTGGGGGTTTGCCTCCAGGTCAAACCTCTATCTTGGTATTTCTACCTCCACAATAGCCAAGATAGAGAGATTGAAAGATATTGTGTGGGTGTTCCTATCCCAAGGTGCTAAATGGCATAACAAGAAAGGAATCTTGCAATAACAATAATGAAATGAAGAAAGAAAGAGCAAGGGAAACAAGAGCAATATCACCCACGAAAGCTTGAGGAATCCAAGAGGACAAGAGAGCCACAAGAAGAATATAATAGGATGTTGGTGTGTTCACAAAGAGGAACCAAATGCAATCCAAGAGCTATAGAAAGCTGTACAATGTTGGAGAGTGCTTGAGAGTACCAAGATTGTATTAAAAAAGTGAGGGAGTTCAAGATTGATTGAAAAAGTGAGAATATTATATTAAAAAATGAGAGGCAAGAGGAAGAGATTGGTAAGCTATTTGGATCCATCCCAAGCCATTTATCATTGACTTGGGAAGGTGACAAGTGACAAAACACTCATAATGACCACCAAATGAGAAACTAGCATGGGACACTAGTGTGTTGTGCTATTGTCTAGACAATTTGAGCTCTAAAATAATGACACTAGAAAAACACAACAATAACATAGAGATGATATCAACTTGATCAAAAAATAGACCACAAGAAACATGACCTAAGAACCATGGGAGGGGAAAAGGCTAATGCAAGGGCTAAAATGAACCTAGAAACACACTAAGGAATGGAAACCAAAGAAAACATAAAATGCAACATGCAATTGCAAGGGTATGCAATTTTTGGCGTAACATATATAAATAATGGCTCAAAGATATCAATGTCAACAATGTCTATTGGCCAATCACTATGTCTCTCCTCAACTACAAAATGGGGATTTCATGTGCTAAGACATGGCCAGTCACTTCCACTCTATAAATTTGAGGTGTGTCATAAACAATAAACAAAAACTAGTCATCATCCCTTTTAAAAAATAAAAATTGTACACAAAATAAATCAAAATTCAATTACAATTTCTTTATCTTGATCTTTAATTTTCCATGTAGGATCTACTGCCATCCTTAGTGGTAGCACCAAGATCAAACCTTGTATGCTAGGACCCCCCTATTCTTGTTCCTCCACAACATGACTACTCTCTCCTATGTTAGTTGTCATTGACTCCCTCTCCTTTGAACCTCAATAAATCATTGATGTCTTAGGCATTGTTGCATTTCTCCCTTGCTTGAAACTCTCATCTCTTTGTCTAATTGGTTATCCCCTGCCACTCTCTATTGTTCCTTGGCCTCCCCCAAGTCTAGAGAATCCTCCTACTAGCACTACCTCCTCATCCCAATCATCTCCTACTCCTTTGGCTCCTTTGTCTCCTCCAATTCCTCCATCTCCTCTTCCTCCTATAGTCACTTGTATTAGTGGATATATTGGAGTTGACCTCTCCCTAACTCGCCAAGTCACATATATTAGAATCACCCCCATATTGCCAATATCCATGATGGCCACAACCTTATCGTGCTCATCCTCACAAATAAGGGTTTGCTCATTAAACCTAGGCCACCTAATCTTCCCCTCCCTATGTGTGCTCCTTTTTGCTTTTCCATAAATAGGGTATGAATAAGGCTCATCTTGTACCCAACTCAACTATTGTGTAACTCACTCATAGAAAAATCTCTCTAATACTGCCTAAAATTGACCCTTGTACCATCAATTCCTTTGAATCCGTCACAACATCCTTGCAGCTTTCTGAATGGTCTCTAAATGATCTAATCATCTATCAACCTATCAAATGTTTGTCTCTAGTATAATATTGTCCATGTCTACCATAAACCTTTGCTAGTACCAATACATGGGTTCATGGTAGATATTTATATCTCTAATAGTAGACCTATTGGACATGTGATCTATATGTGCTCAAAAGCCCACACTTAAAAAGTGTGCATGTCATCAAGCCACGTCTCTCTCCTTAGACAAATCTCAATAGATCCTGATATCCATGTGCTAGCATACACTTGTCCAACTATAAATCACATGTCAACCCTTCATACACTAATTGTAATATATCAAACCATCATGCATAGAGCTATTGTGTCCATCAATTTTCATGACTATTATTAGGATCATAATCATAATATGCCATATCTAAGGAATGGTTAATAGTGTGTGAACTAACAGTCACATAGGTATCCTTTAATCGTTCTCTAATTTTCAACTAAGATAATAGTGATACACTTGGTCCACATCTTTGGGGATATGTCCATATCTAGATATCATCTACTTACCTCAAATTGGTAGCCACAGTACACCACATATCCTCTAGTGTGATGATGAGCTCCCTAGTAGGTAATATGAATACTACGATGTCAAATTCCCACCTCTCCATCAATACCATTAGCATCCTCATGTCGTATTACATATCTAGCATTCTTAAGACCCAAATAACCAAACTACTCAAATGATTTATCTTTGCAATATTGAGATAAAAAATCTAAAAGCTCCTAAGGACACCATTATCTCGTCTCTCTAATAGCTCTGTAACTATCTACAATTCATTGGATGCTACCATGAACAACCATATGCTATAGTAATTGTTTGTTAAAATATGTGAAAAAAACACAAAATTTACCCAAGGGAATTTGTGGGACCTTCCTCATGCATGGGTTGCCCAACCACCACCAAATCTTGCAAAATATCTAGTTGTCGGGGCACAAATGCTCATCTTTGAAGCATTTTTACTCATTTTTAACTCTTGTTTAACAATTTACTATAGTGAAAAGGAAATAGTAAATTTGAAAGTAAAAACCAATTTATAATTTCTAAATTTTGGTTTTCAATTTTCTATTAAATTTTATTTTTTCTTCCTACCTCTTTCATGCTTACAATATCTTGAAAAGTGTAGTTCCTTTTTTAATGATTTTTCTTTGATACAGTCAATGTCTCAACCTTCTTTTGTATGGTATTCTTATTTCTCATTGTTTTACTCTCCAAAGCTACTCTTTCCTATGTTTTCAAAGGATATTATTTTCTCTTCCTAGATATTCTCTTATATTTACCAATCTTCATACTAATTCTTTTTTTGACTTCACACATTCTAACTCATTATTGCTCATTCCTACCCTTCTTTTTTAAGGGCAATTGATTATCACATTTCTAAGGACAAAACCCAAAATTTATAATCATCTTATTTATCTCTTAATGTTGTTTGTCTTTCTTCTAGATAATTTTATGAGGATATACACTCCCTATTTTCTTGATGATGTTAGAGTAAAAGGTATTTCCTAATTAATTGTTTATTTAATTATTAGGTTCCTTTTCTTCCAATTCCTTAAGTTTACTTAGGTCATTTTATGTCTCATGTCACAAGATGAAGGCACATGTCATGATCTTATTTTATCCTCACCTAGGGTTTCTAGGTTGATTATCCTTTTATAAGGATTCTTTATTGTATAATAATTAAGACGCACATTGATAATGATTCATGCTTTTTTGGATCAATAGCTCTTGGCCTCCATAGCTTTGCTATTCTCTCTTTTTGTGATAGGTGTTTGATTGTAGGTGATCATTGGGAGCTGTGGAGTAGATTTTTCCCAACTTCAATATGGTATTAGAGCTCCAGACTTGTAATCCCCTTTCCTATTTTTGAGATATTTTGTGTCTTAGGCTATCATTTGGTGCATCCTGGAGAAAAACAAAATCTTCCATTGGATTCAGAGTTGTTGGGAAAGTTAGTTTTTCCTTTTGTTTGAACTAATTTAGACTCTTAAGGTCAGATCTACAAGGATTTGAAGCAGTTGCTTTTTTCCAGATCCATAGGGTAGTTGTGATTTTAGAGCATTTTAAACTGAAAAGAACCTCACGGTTGCATTCAGGAGGTCGATTCGATGAAATTTGATATAAAATTTTCCCTATTTCAACGTTGGCAGTATTTGAGGCATTTTTTTTACCTGAGAGGTCGTACAACCTCCCCAACATGCAGTTCAAGGTATATATATATATATCCTACAAAAAAAAAATTCAAATAAATCAAATAAAAAATAAACCCTTTTAAAGGGACTCAAAATTTTTTTGCTTTGAAAAGGAATAATATTAAAAAAAAACTAAGTGGCGGCGAGGCGGGGAAGGGAGGGGGACCACGTAGGGTAGTACCCCTGCCACATTTGTGGGCAAAGCGGTCCCTTGGGCCCCTCCCCGCTGTGGGAGGTACCATGGGGTACTACCCCCTACCATTGGCAGGGTGGTGGCCCCAGCGACCAACCCTTTTTTAATATAGTTTCTTAAATAAAACAATAGTTTTAAAATATATATATATATATAATAGTTTTTTTGGCTATTTTTTTAATCTTTAAAATAAAACATGCATTTTTTTTGCAATATTTTTTTTTGCAAATAAATCAAACTGCTACTGTACCTGGATAATTTTTTTAGCAGAGATTCTACAATTGGCTGATCTCCAAATTTGGCAATGTTTTTGCTAAATTTAGCGGAGATGCTTTTTTGCCCAATCTAGCCCCTCTCTATTGGGCTTTTCATTTTTGTGCTCCATCTTCGAGAGGCCATATCTCGGTCATGTGATGGTCTTTTTCAATGCATTTTTTTAAAAATGGGGTAGAATTTCATGCTCTTTGCAGTGGTGCAAGTGTTTTTTAGTTTTGACTCTTTTTTTTTCGAAAAATCAATTTTCTTAGTGTTGTGCAATTCTCGTTTTGGAGACTTTGACAGGCCATATCTTCTGTATCCAGACTCTTTTTTGGGTTTTTTTCTAAAGTGCATGATTTTTCGTATACTTCATGGTGCTATCAATTTCCTCATTTTCTATTAGAGAATTGTATTTTCAACATGTGCTCTTTTTTGGACATTATGGGCTTCCATTGTAAGCATTTCTCTTATGTAAACGCATTGAAATAAAGTGCCTCAATATTGTACATGCATTGTTGGGATCTTACATATCATTTTGTGCCTTATTGTACTCGCACTATCATATAAAGTGTCATGGGGGGGTTGATGCTTACCTTTGTTTGCCATCACACCTTTGTCAAGTGTCCCTACCATGACAGCGGTGAATCACATTGATTCTTGCCTCGTGTGTCATTTTTTGCACACCCTTTATGTTTCCTGGTGCTTTCAGTTGCACATTCAGATGTTCTTGGTTCTTTCTTCATGCACTTCTTTCTGGCATTCAGTTTCATTGGATCTGTCTTGGCTCTCCTTTGTCAACATTATGAGGGGGTTTCTACTGCTAGTGCTAATGCTTCCTTGGTTTCGTGTTGGAGTGAGCTATGTATCTAGTATTTGTTCCTATGTACTAGGTGGATGCACTGTACATCAGTGACTGGTTACCCATGCATTTCGGTGAGATGGAACATTTACCATATGGACACTCTTGCATTCCTATTTTCTGGAGGTGACCTTCCATTTTCACTTGATCAATTCTTTAGACTATTGGTACCTGTGCCATTTGTATCTTTGAGTTATAGATGTTTTGCCTTTGTTTGCCATTTGATTCGAGTAGTGTCATTGGGGGCACTCATGTAGATTCTTGTCTTCTTGATCTTGATCATCATTTGTTTCAGAGGAGGTTCTTTCAGCATTACACCAGTAATTTTTCGACAGTGTTTACAACTTCTTCATGCTTCAGTGGTGTTCCTCATGTTCATCCTTTGTTCCTACTCTTTTGGGACGAACCTTGGTTGGAGGCTTCTTTGTCCTTCACATTGTTTTGAAGGCTTCTTCGTCCTTCACACTATTTTGGAGGCTCCTGTAGTCCTTCACTTGTATTTCTCTCTTTTGGAGAGAAGTTTTCTCCCACTGGGTTTTTCTCCTTTTCTCTGGTTTTGAGAGATCTTTTGTTTGTACATGGGTACCTCATCGGGCTTTGTTTGTCGGAACCCATCATGGATTCATCTTTAGAGTTTTGAGCTACTCCCTAAGTTTTACTTAAGGGGGGTTGTTAGAGTAAAAGGTATTTTCTAATTAATTATTTATTTGATTATTAGGTTCCTTTTCTTCTAATTACTTAAGTTTACTTAGGTCATGTTCTTTTTATGTCTTATGTCATAGGATGAAGACACATGTCATGATCTTATTTTATCTTCACCTAGGGTTTCTAGGTTGATTATCCTTTTATAAGGATTCTTTATTGTATAATCATTAAGATGCACATTGATAATTATTCATGTTTTTTTGGATCAATAGCTCTTGGCCTCCATAGCTTTGCTATTCTCTTTTAGTGACAGGTGTTTGATTGTTGGTGATCCTTGGGAGCTGTGGAGTTGATTTTTCCCAACTTCAACAAATGAGTCCCTTATGTGATACTACTATTGTCATTTATGCCTAGCTAAGCTTACTATTTCCAAATATTAGGCCCCTATATTGTATTTTGGTCCCTAAGCCATAGGTCACTAAACCTTATTTTGGTCCTTGAACCGATTGTTCCAATTTTTATCTACTCAACCTTTCTTGTCCAGGGCATGCTTGTTTATTATGTTTTTATCTCTTGTCTACATTGCTAGAATTGTATATTCCATGTTTTGATGCATACGATTTTCTACTCCTTTTTCTATGACATTAGCGTTGTAATCTCTAGGGTCACTCTCTATTTCTATATACTTCTATGTTCTTAAGTCTTGATTATGATTTCTATGACTTCTATATTAAACATTGACTATTCTTTCTTATATGTAGAATTTTGATATTTCTACTTTACATGCAACTTGTAGAATTTTGATATTCTTTATACTTTAAATGATATATTTAATATTTAATTTATTATTTACTTTAGCTAGACTATATCACCTAGAGACATTAGCATGTTACAGGGGGAAAAGTGCAAAGATAGAAATTGAACTCTATGCAACTATTCTAAAATCTTCTTTAACTCTCTTTAAAATTCTCGAAACCCTTATTGCTTCTTCTTTTCTTGATAAAATCGGTGATTATGTTTCCTTTATTTCTCCATTCACAAAGTACCACCCACAAAATATAAGGCCTTTAGGTTTGTAGTGCTGTAATTTATTGTTTCTTTATGATTCACTTATCTTCCTAACAACGAAACATGTTAAGATAAGTGCACACATCAAAAAAACACTTATTTGCTTGTTAAGTCAAAAGTCTTAGATTGGGGTTTGACCATCTTGGCAAGTTCCTATAAAGTCCTAAACAATTTTCCTACCCTAAATACATATCATTGACTTAGAAAAAAAAACTTCTCTAATTTTGTATTTCTCACTATCCCTTAAGTCATTCATTTCAATTTTATTTTTTTGTTGTTGTGCTTGTATTTTGTAGGTCTAATATTCTTGTATGGAATTTTTTGGGCTTGTACCTATAGAGGACACAGCCACAATTGGAGACTTCACAAATGGATTGCACATGTGTTGCTCACCTTTTGTTGGACAGCTAACAAAAAACTTCTACTCACGCAACAAAAGTAAATAAAGTGGTAGAGAGTCCAGGTGGGACTACCTTTCTCATGAGGAAGAAGCACCCAATAGGGGACAACGATACTGAATTGAGTTGTGGGCAGTGGTGTTATGAGTTATGATTTCTGTAAAATGTTAAGATCTTGCTGGGCATTTTCAAGGAAGATGTTTAGGTGAATGGCTTCAAGGTGGGCTAATTCAATGGCTAGCAAGTGATTGTTTTGTTGTTTGATTTGGCATAAGGTTTCGATTTGTTCTTCGGTATCGACAATTGCAATTGTTGGTAATGATTCTCATTACTCATTCAATGTAACTTCAATCCAATCTTCCCTTACTCAGACACACATGAGCCTAAAATGTCTAAATGTCGTAGGTGACCAAGATGGAGAAGAGTGGGGTAGAATTACTTTGATGCTCTGGTTTACTTGTTTGATTGCGTGCTTTCTAATTGTTAGCAAGTTTACATATTGGATTGTTTGAATGTTTGTTTTTATCATATGAATGAAGTTGGAGTTTGTGTGTTTGAATTCTTCATTGTTGAAACCAGGTTTAGAGCTTTTAGCTCAAATATGAAGGATCTAATGAATTATTCTATTTTGGAATTTTGATTTGTTTTTGTGCTTTTTAATGTGTATGGATGTTGAAATAAAATACTTCTAATTAAATCAATATGCTAAAATTAAAGCCAAAGGATTATTAAACTTTTTTTCTGGATTTATGTATGCATGCATGTAAAAATTCTACTACTAAAAGAATTGAAAGTATTCTAATTCAGAGAAGCTATGGATTTTTCCCTTCTGCAATCAAACATAACGAAATGGAAAACAGAAGAAAAGGTACATTACATGCAACCAATGTTTGAATGGACTACGCTTTCTCTTTAATTTCAAAGTCAAGACAATGAATTCCTGTTCAGAATGCAAAGTTGCAAACTACTCAGTGCTGATTTTAATCTTAATGTTTGAATGAAATAACCTTTTGTTTTGAAAGAATGTTTTCCTGATTTGTTGGGTTGTATTTCACCGTTTCTTGTTGATAAATGTGTGATGTTCTGAAAGCTTTTAAAAATAACAGTGTTGTTTTTATGGTGCTTTTGCAAAAAAACAAAAAAAAAACCATTCTAATATTTGAAACTAAATCTATATCTACCTCTAATCCAAACCGGAAACAAAGTGCTTCAGATTTAGAGCAAAGAAAAGATCTAACCTATAACTAACAACTAATTTAATCTACTAATCAACAAACCAATCTTATCAGAAAGTATGTATAACAGGAATATTCAGACGTGTATGATCCAAAGTGTCAGATGATTGTGTGTGTTGGCAGTATTGACCTCACAGACCTAGCTAGTTTGCTTCCTCTTTAATTCTCAACCGGGGGTTCTCCATTGTTGGTGGAAGCGCAACAGAAAAAGAAAAATAACCGGCTGCTAAGGAGGTCAAAAATCCTGGTAACCAAGCTTGGAGGTTATTGTATTTGACAAACAAGAGCATAGAGATTGTAAGTTGGTGGCAAAGTATGTTCAAAGCTGTGTAGAAGCTGTAGGTGTTTGTAGATGTGGTGTTTTCCTTCTTAAACCAGACTTGCTAAACGCTAAGAGCTATAGAGAGCTCAAAGAATGTCAAGGATTGGAGTAGAAAAATACCCCCACACAAGCTTTTGAAAAGCTATACAATGCGGGATCCTTCACAAAAGAGGGAAAAATTAGTTTTTTTTCTATGTTGGATGTATCCATCCAAGAAAGCAAAAGGAAAAGAAGATGAGAAAATAAGGCCATGCAAAGAAATCATGGATGCAAGACAAATTGACACATTCACAGCTTTCACTAGTAATTTGCTCATTGTGGTGAACGTGAATTAGCTAAGGCATCACATAATCGCCAGTCAAGCAAACATGTCATTTACAAGAAGGCAACTGGGTTTTTGAAAAGCGACATGTGACAAGGGCTAACAAAAGAGCAAAAAGAACACAAAATAATTAAGGGGAAAGGTCCTAGGAGTCAACAAAACATTTCGACAATATTGAGATTAGTGGAGAGAATATCATTTTATTTTTCACATCATGTGGAATTGGTGCTAAGCCATCAGGTTGTCATTGGACCTGCCATGTATGCTTGTTTGCTTTAGGCACTTACAGTACCTACAGTGCCTATTTCTGTTCCTACTGTTGAATCTTAGTTTGGCATCCAAATCATCAAACAATGAACCAGCAATGTTTATTCTAACCATAAATTCCTTTTTTAAGTATTTCCTTATTTAGTAAATTATTCTTAAGTCTAAAATCAGCTTAATCATCTTAAATCAACTTCTCTTAGTAAAGCAAAGGATAATGAATGTAATTCTATCTTGCGTGAAGTACATTTGGATAAGACAAAACATATTACTTCTTGTATTCTTATCTTCTGAAATATTAGATATCCTAGCTAGTCTCATACCCTCTTTACTAGTTAGGTTCATCTTTTTACCATTTCAATTTCTAAAATTACCAGTCTTATGGATGCTGAATTACCTTGCAACTTTACCAAAGTATATTTTTGAAATCAACTTCTAGTGTTGATCACCGTATGAAACACAAAGGCATCCAAAGTAGCAGAGAAGATAATCCTATAAATAATTGTGTACGATAATTTCTGCCATAAACATGTTGTATAGATTAGCACAAAATGGAGATGAACCTCATACAGTTGACCATATTGTTACAAGCAGATGACATAAAATTACTATAGAATTGCACAACCTCATTTGTTGATGGTGACAAAGTAGGATTACTATAACAGATCATATATTTGACTTCGCTTGCCCTTTGTTTCTTACCTTATGTTTGTATACATTGCAAAGGTAATTCAAGCAAATGATATCCTCCTTGCTAGCCTGGATATGATGTTCAGTTGGTGCAAGAATTGTAAGAACACATCGTTTCTTATCATAAGTTATGGCAAACAATATTATTGACTCGTCATACTGTTTGCAACTAGATGGCGATTTGGAGTCAGGGCTACTCTGAGTGCAACCGAAGGTGTTGATCTCAATCTCAAAAGGATGACAGCGACTGAGTAGATGAAGCAATAGTGTATAACAATGTCTTTTTTTGACTGCTTTGAAAGCTTTAAGTTGCACATAAATCCACTAGACAAAGTAATGTGAGAAGCTGAGACAAAATGTGGTAGAAGTCTGAAAGCCCAAGAAAATTCTGAAGCTACTTAAGGGATTGATTATGCATTTTCAAAGTTTTGTATCTTCTCTGGATCTTGGACATGGGACTTGTATATATAGTAACACAGATTCTCTTCATCCAAGGAACACTTATCCAAATTTGCATGAAGCAAGCATTGATGTAGAGTACAAAGAACATGTTTCATCCGACCATGATGATCTTCCCATGCTTATCCAAATTTGCATGAAGCAAGCATTGATGTAGAGTACAAAGAACATGTTTCACCCGACCATGAGGATCTCCTTAAGGCAGGGTCCAAATGACAACCAGTGAAGGGCAACGTTTTTGTTATTTGTTAGGCGACTGAAACTAGAAAGTGCACTGGTGAAGTATAAAGGCACAACCAAACACTCACAATGAATATTAATTAGGATTGAAAGTACCCTTCTAATATCAATAGAATTATTTTATATCTAGTAATAATTAAGTTTTGTATTATTTTTGAATAACTTAAGATCTATCTAGAAGGCCTTCCTCACCTGGCATGACATCAACCTTTACCAATGCATGCGAAATTGTTAGTTTAAAGTCATGCACCCAAAAGTTTTCAGATCCCTAAAACAATAACATTTCCAGCAAGTGCCCTCCTTACATTTATGCATTTCTTCTAGACTTTATTTTAGATCCCTTTCACCTACCACAGCTGGCCACCTTTTTAGGCTAAAATACATCCTCTCCACAGTTGCAAATTTGTTAGAAATAATTACTTCCAGCTCCATTCCTGATACGGTGTTAGTCCTATTTTTTCCAGAAAACAGTGATAAGAATATAGCCATTAAAATTAGATCCATAGCCATAAGAATCCAAACACTTGCAAATGCCCTGGAAAGAACAAGAGCGCACATCTATCCTATGCAGATCCTAAACTAACACACATAAATGTATAAAATATGAAGACGCACACACAAATGCACAACACAATGAACATATAAACACTGGAGCTTCATTTCTATAATGCGTAACAGTCTGCATTACAAAGCAAAATCCATCCTTACCACCAGTTGGGAAAAGGGGTTGGCATGAAAGCTCTTGCTGTTACAGTCCTTGCTCTCACGCTATTAAATCTCCATAATGCTTTCATAAAGGCTTATACAAGTCACTTTTCACTGCACGCCAAGATTCTCCCATGGCTAAGAGTAGCATCAAACCGCCATCAGGTGTAGGAAATACATCAAGTACAATATGTACCTCATGTGCACATTTCAACATGTCTCGCATTGGAGTTGCATGTGTATTGCATAGAGACGCCACATACATTGTGATTATTCCCCACCACACATTTATTATTTAATACAAAGCCGATTTTCATGTCAATGGAAGCAGATTTGAAAATAAGTCACTGAAGTTGAGAAGCTACTTAATACTCCATCTAATATTTGTGCCTATAGCCAGCAAACCCCCATTGGAAGATCTAAAATAATTCTGCTTTGTCCATTAGAGCTGGGAAAAATGGTAAGTTGGGGTATTTTCCATGAAGCTTTCCCAAGTTCAAGCAGCACTCCCGATTGTGGGTGCCTTCGTTTGGAGGGGTTTCTGTGAGTCCCTGCCTGTTTAATACTGTAGCAGCATTCTCAATATAAAAAATAGAAAAGAAAAAATTGTCTGCTTTTCTTCCTTTCAAGAATTGATTCTTTGTTGGTAGACTCCTCTTTGTCTACTCGGATTGAATGGTAATAGTTATGAGCTAGTAACAGTTACGAAATCCTTACGTTTTTGAGGTTGATTGGGAATATCAAAATATAAATTTCTATGTGGAGTTTCAATCATTATCTGTTTGTTGAGAAATCCTTCTACATAATTTCAAAGGACTATTTCCACATTTAATGATTATTTTGGTGCTACATTCTAGAATAGAGTATTTACACTTTTTCAAAACTATTAGAATTTTTACTCATGACATCCTGCCTTTGTTTCTCCTACAAACTACTGCATGTATAGTGAACACTTATTCTCAAGTTGCAGTCTGCAAACTGCTGCATGTACTTGAACAATTATTCTCAAGTTGCAGTCTATAAACTGCCGCATGTACTTGAACACTTATTCTCAAGTTGCATTCTGCACAATGAAGCAGGCTTAAATACCATAAATGATTTACTTGAGGTTTTTATGTAAGCTTTCCCCTGCATCAAGAACCATCCTTCCATGGTCCTTTCTACTCAGAAAAATGGATTCATATCTGCACGGGCCTTGCAAATTTTTTCCCTTTTACTTCAGTTTCATTCAATTGAATACTCATTTTAATTGCCACTTCAACGAATTGGAAAGACCTAGTCTTTGGTGTGAAAATTGGTGAGATAGATCTTCACTGCATCAGATTGGTTAACTGGAGCTTGAAAAAAAAAATTGTTTAGTCTGTGCATGGTTCTGACAGGTCTGGCCTCATTATCTTTATTTTCATTGATTTATAAGATGAATAAGATGAAGAGAATCTTCCAATTCATTAACCTAGTCCAGCTCAAATCTAACATCTCAGATTATTGATTACTATGAGCCAAATCTGATATAGCCTAGTAAATAACTGCCTTTGCAGTCTTGATAAGTGAAATGGAAGGCCATAAATTTGATGTCCCCAATAAAATGTTGAGAATGAAATTAACAATTAATGGTGAAAAGATGCTTTGAAGAAGGAAACACAATTGGTTTTAGAATAAAAATGCTAATATCTATAATATTTGTTACTGTCACCGGTAATTGGAAAAAAGAGCTAAGAATTTTGAAGATCTTCAAAGAAAAATTCCTTAAATCATTTATCTTTTCAGCAGGGGCGTGTCACAGAACAAAGCAGGTCAGATGACATGTCATGCACTTTAACTCTAGCAAATCTAAGAAATAGAAAGCAGAACCAGAGCAACTCCATTGAGGACAACAAAGTAAAAATATGTTAATTGTACAACTGAATGATGTATTTAATAGGTCTCGTGGACCAGTTTGGTCTAAAGGACATTAAGAATCATTATCATCAAGAATGAATTGAGTCCATTGAACTGGAGCTGCACATTCAGCTTCCATGTTTATAAACTGGGTTTTCTAACTTATGCTTGCAAGTATAAAAGAAATCGTGGAAGATTTTCTAATATTAGCATGAATGTTCCAGCTAGGAAGAAAACAAAACAAAATGCAAGTGCAATTTTTGCAAAATACTGAACCGAGAATTTTGGATTTGATCTCCTCCTCACTTTTGATGTTGGATAAAACTGGGAAGAGTTCTGCAATAAGAATAGAACATTTCATAGAATTCAATCTGAGTATTCAAAACAAGTAGCAACTCAGAATCTCAATTATAAGGTAATTGTTTACGCTTTAAGATGCCATGTTTATTTCATCTAGATTGTCACTTCAGTCCAATGTCACATTATTCAAGAGAAAAATCCTAAATGAAGTAAGGAAATGACTACAAAAGTAAAAGGTATACCAATGTCTGCCCTCACACAATAATTATTAGATTTTTATAATTAACAATTTTGCATTGCACCATTTGTCGTATGCACCAATGATTGAAATGCTTGTTGATAATATTGACAAGGTTAGGATCAAACCTTTTAAGGCACCCCGAAAAATCACAATGACCTCATTTGAGAGTCTTTGGTGCACAATAAATACACATAATTTCATATGGAGGACCTATCCATAAACTCATATGCAAAAGATGCAATAAGAGCGAGGATGCAGTACTAGCATTTGATGTCCCCCTTAGCATTGGCTCCTTTAAAAGACAACAAACTCAGCTTATGTGCGGGAAAATAGAAGACTCTTGAGATTATGTCATGACAAAAGCACAAGGTCACAAGAAAGAGATGGAAATATGCATGTTATGAACCTAGATGGGACAACCTTCATTTCTAAATTAACATTGGAACAGTTTTGGCAGACAATCGTTCATTCATCATTGCAAAAGAATGTACAAAGCATCAATGCAGAACCCACTAAAGTGCTAGGGAACATTTAGCCCCAATGTTTCATCCTTTCATAAAAAATAAAATCATATATCCTTATCCGCAAGGAGCTTCTATGGGAAAAAACCTTAACAATAGCTTTATTAGTAGCAAAACTGTATTTGAAAACAAATTGATGCACCAGGAGAATACTGTATCCAGATTGTAATTGCTCCTGAGACTTGTAACCATACATATTCAAAGGAATTTCCTAGGACCCATTTCCACAAAGGATACTGAGGTCACAACTTCAGGATAAATACAATGACCTAGAACCGTCTGACCAAAGCATCCTGTCCTAAGATAAATAGTTAAAAGGAGCTTTTTCACATCCTATGATCCATCATCGGGATAAGACTTATCTGATGATGGATGTGCATACTTTGCCAAAAGCACTTTCCTGATTTTATGGACTGTGGAAGCTTACCAATGTTGGAACAAATCTTTAATTAAAAGAAGCATACAAAGGCTGGAACAAGCCGGTAAACCTAAATATAAGATTCTACAAACGCAAAAGCAAAGATTTCTGTCCCTAAAAGCCAAATGTTTTCTTTTTCAATATCAATCTCATTCTAAAGTCTAACTTGAGACTCTTCGATTGCCTATTATGCATTTGTTTGTACGCATGCATATGTGTGTATATGTATTTCAAAAACCTCATTTTAGGCAGATCTTGCAACCCTAAAATCCATTGTCCATATTGTATATGATCATATGTACCATTTGGTACGGGCCTGTT